>JAKWJA010002498.1:13199552-13262113 GCA_027704765.1 Solanum habrochaites | reverse complement strand
GCCGAGCATGTAATGTGTAGACTGATTAAATCAAACCATTTCACCTTGCTCTTATTTTGTAAAGAGTTGAAATAAATCTGCAAACATATTACTGAAGTGTAACACATTATTCTTATCCGAACATCCCCTTCTATGTATAGCCAACTTCAAAGCCGTAATGTCGCTAGGTTCATAATTCTCCCCTCTTCTTCCTAATTTTTTTTGATAGACCGTTTTCCCCTAATATTTTTATTGCAACTCATCCAGGATCTTCTTCAAAATCAGGAAGGTGATAGGGCTTATGGGATACCCATTTGCTGTTGCTGGTGTCAACATCACATTTATTTTAATCCATATACTTGATATAGAAGCTAGATGTGTTCTTCTATCACTTGTTTACAAGCGAAATGTAAAAGACAAATAAAGTCTAGATGATCTTGTGTTTGTTCATTTCTATATGTGTCTACTCTGCAGTAAAACCAGAAATCTGTTGGAGCAACTTTTTCTGAATTTCTTGCGGTAAATTGCTATAAACCCTCAGTGCTTCTTGCATTGACATTTTTTACTAAGCATCTAAGCATGTCTTTCAATTCCACCTTTTACAGAAACTAATCAGCATTTTTGACTGCTATATTGTTCACATTTTAAGCTGATGGATCATCAGTGGCTCGCCATGCACGCGTCATATATGGACTTCAAGTATTGCATTTAAGTTTTTATGAAGTGTGTGTAATTTTAAATTTAGTGAGATTGAGTTAGGAATGAAACATTCTATCCTAATTCCAGTTCTTCTCATATCAAATCCTTTCATAGGCTCTCAGGGAGTTCCCCATGTTCTTTTCCACTTTATATGCTGGCTAAACATTTCAGTGTTTGCTACGGCAGTCCGTAACACCAGACTTCCCAGCGTTTTTCCTCCACTTTATATATGCTGCTTGCTGTCTTCCAAAGTTTCAGTTTGTCCACACCCATGGTGTAGGATTAAGTTTCCTCAGTGCTAGTAGCTTGAAGCTCTGGGTTTAAAGAATTGGCTTGTGGAGTATTTCATAGTTTTTATAGTTGATAAAAGGTATTATTGAGGTAAAGTCAGCATACAGACACTACACACAGAAATTTGGATAATGTAATCATGGCTTCGGCCTCTAACGAGTTGGCTATACCCATTTGTTGCACAAAAGCTCGCAAATCCATACAGACAGTTGTTGGGTGTACCACTTTGTATTTTATCTGTAAACGCATATAGTTTCTTTTCTCAGTTCCTAGTTCTTTTATCAGTTTTCCTTTTTTTTGAGAAGTTGTTCATATGCTAGGGATGATTGGGCATGATACAAGAAGTGATGGTATCTTGAAAAGTATATTTCAGAATATTGTCCAGTTCCTGTAAACCGTCCGATATTTCTGATGTTAGATGGGGGGTTACGTTTTGATGCGACATTAGGACGTCCACTCGTCGACAAATTGAAAGCGAAACTTTTGGAAGAAAACATAAACGGGTTGAGGATGTTGCCCCTCATACAGACCGTTCTTAATTGATAGGCATGACATTTTTATAATGTTTTTGTTTGTGAGCAAAGGAAGTAGTGATTTTTCTTGCCGTTATGAGTTGTTTGTTAGACACTTAGATGCATTTTGATGGTGTGGTTGTTGTGTCCTTTGTTAGCGGCGAGAAAGTACATAACAGGCTTCTCCAGTGATTCTGCCAATTGGTGCTGGCTTGTGGAGTCGGCAACATCCTTCAGTTTGGAGAAAAAAAACTCCTATTTCTCTTTCGTAAATGACAAGAAGACACCCCATCATTTAATTTTCCCAAATGAAATCAAACAAAACAATGACGAATATAATTCGAGATGGAGGGTGGTAGTATTCTCAGGCAAATAGCCAAAGACGCTAGCTTCAGTGCGCTACTACACTCAATTATGCATATTCCTTCCTTCCTAAATTCTTCATACAAGCTTTTATGTCACCTAACTCATGGCGATGCATGTCATATTTCCTGGAACCGACCCTTGCCATAATTGTCACCGATCCTCATTTATAAACTATATGTTTTTATATTGTAAAATAGACGCAACTCAAATACCATCCATCAATACAGCTTCTTTCCTTCTGTTTTCGGTAGAGAGGAGCCGTTAAATTATTTGAAAATTAGTCAAACTTAAATCCTAAATAATTGTTTTCATATTTCTGAATGTTTTTTCTCTTAACCTTCTTAATCTCACTCCGCCCAGTTCCTATAAACTGTAATACTCTTGTATAAATAATACACATTTAATCAAATCTATTTAATAAACCATGTCCAAAGAAGGATGAGGATTTAAGTGTAGTTCAGTTAGAATAATATATATTATAATATTAAAGAAATAAGTAAATAAAATAGTGGGGTAGCAAGGCGCAAGCAAAAATAAAAATTATCTATGCTGGCCAAGATAAAGTCTTTGCAGGTTTGCCCAGCATCCACCCCATTCTATTGTTGGTTTTTGGGTCTTTTTCCTCCCCTCAAAATAAAAGGGCAATTTGGCTATACCCCGTTTGGTTTCATGAACGCTAATATTTTGGGTGCATTTGTTAAGACTTGTTTATAGACCTTATTTTTGCAATTCACAGAATTGTAAACAACCATAAAAAGAAAGTGGAAAGTGCCAAGTTTTAGCACAATCCCTAAACAACTAAGTTCAATTGTGGTTTTTTTCGCTTCTTCCGTGTCCAAGTGAGTTGAATTTTTGAACACTTAAGATCTTTGATTGAGAACTGAGAGATGAAGCATTGGGTCCTGTAGCTTTAAATTTTAGTCGTGAATATTATTTTGTTTTGGTGATTTTAATTACTCTTTTGATTTGTCTAGTTTTGGTGTTATCTTGTAGTTGTGTTTGCTCATTTGTTTGACACTTCATTGGTACCATTTTATAGAACACTTTGTACTATTTTTTATTATAGTGGAGCTTAGTCTTGGTAGTTTTTTAACTCTTCACCCCGAGGGTTTTTTTCACATTAAATTTGGTGTCTCAATGTTTGAGTTACTTTTTCTGTTTCTTTGGTTGATTGTTTGCTTCCACCAGTATTTGTTTTTGCATTAGTTTTGTTCCTTCTCTGGGTCAAATAGATGTAAGACACTGTTGGCTCAGCTTAAAAGCTGGTCAAACTGACTAAAAGCTGATTTTTTTACGTATTTAGCTGTTTGGCATACTCAAAATACTTATTTTAAGTTTAAAAAACTTAGTTTAAGCCAAAAGTTTAAAGCTGGGGTATAGGTGCTTTTTTTTTTTTTAGCTATAAGCTGTTTTTAAGTTGACCACATTTTTACTTTTTGCCCTAATATTTGATCATCTTTCAAATTACAACAAACCCTACCATCTCTTTTCTTTCATTTTTCCCTTTTCACGTTTGGCAATAGCAACTTCAGCACTTTTATCCAAACACATAACTGCTTAATTTTAAAAATAATTTCAGGCACTTTCAAACTGTACTTTTTTAAAGCTGCTTTTTCTTAGCCCATCCAAATGGGCCCTTGACAAGGTTTAGATTTAGATTCTTCCCGCATTCCCATAATATACATTTGTTTTGTTCTGCCTTTCCCAACAAAGTTGTATGAGAGCATAAGATTGTTGTTGATTGTCCTATTTGAAATGAAGAGTGAATATTGGTCACAAACCCGTGTGTTTGAATGCTATTAATTATCACACTAGTAATACAAGATGAAAGATCTTCTATTTATCAAGAAGAGGCATTACCTATGTTGTTTTCTATAAACCTATTTATGACATATGTGGTATGAAATTTGAGCACTTGCAAGTTTGTGGCTTATAAGACATGAGTGAAGACAATGTTAGAAATCACATGTGTTCCTAACAATTGTTAATTGATATAACATGTTCATATGTTGGTGGGACAAGGTGGAGACACTTTATGCTTCGAGAGACTTGTAACAATAGTGTTTCCTAATGAAAAGATTGAATATCATTAGGTATAAAGATGTCATTTGTGATTTCTGATCATATTAGTAATTTTTTCAGGGTGTTTTTTTGACCAGTTGGCTGAAATGAAATGTAAAATTTGATGAAGGGATGCAAGGAAAAAGGACTTTGACTTCTTATACTGTACCAAACTCTTCGAAACTTGAATTCGAGTTTCATTAACTATTTTACTCCATTTGTGTTGTAACTATGGAATATGCTAAGATTGGGTTTAAATGAAGATATGAAAGAAGATCTCTAACTCCATCTTCATTTTCACATTGATGTTTTGGTTACTTGAATAGGGGGGAGAAGCAAGTTCTGAGGTTAAATGGACAGATACAGTAGATGCAATTAAAGTCTCAATTCAAGAATATTACATGTGACTATTTCCACAAGAATGACCATATCCAAGATTTGCGACATATACAAGAGACCTATGAAACAAGAAATGAGATGACATAATGCAAATCGTGTTGATTTTGTTACGATCTTTTTTGTTTCTTTCTGAATGAAATGTCGTTAATCTTTCTTTCAATATGAGTTAGCTGATTGGTGGATTCTGATGCTACTGTTATAGTCCCCAGGCCAACGAAGGAATTATTTTCTTCTTATACTCTTAGTTATTTTGGATCCTGAAAATGGGAATATTCAGAGGTTTCCATTCTTTCCATTGGGACAATTTAATTTGACTGTAACAATGGTTTCAAACTAATTCTCATAATTGTCAAGCACACCCCCATGTTCGCTGATTGGATTTTTTGTGGATACTGATGTAAGGGTTATGTTAAATACTTTAGTGCTGGGCCAGTGAACGTTTACTAGAGTTTTTTTGATGGTTATGACTCGTGGTGAAAGTATCTAACTTGTAAGTATTTATAGGCTCCATTTTCTAGAGGCCAGTAAATTTTGAGCGGGTAATGATACTTCTTCCAAAGTTATGACATAAACGGTTGAGTCATAGAGTTGAGAGGGTATTGACCGAACAATTTGGCTAAGAAGAGTTTATTTCGGGATGAAACAAACAAGTTTGAAGAAATATGTCCAATTTCTTATTCGGTAACAGAAAAGAGTTTCGTTTCAAAGTCATTCACTTTCAAGAAAGCTTGATATCTGGAATTGGTATGCTCTGATTTTATGGTCTTTTAAGTTTAAGTCTCATTATGATGCAGCTTTACTTTGTGACTTTATAAGATCATTCTCGCAAACTCTAGGTTTTTTTCTTTTTCTGTGAAATCAAACCATTAAGTACTTTATGTGTTCAAGAATTTTCATGCCATTGTTGAGAGAACATACATGAAGTAAGGTTGAACCTCGGTAGCCTTTAACTTGGCAACTATTTTGTTACTTAACACTTCAAGTAAATCCTTATTCATTTTAACACCAAAGTATTGTTGATGTGTGGGTCATTTTGGACACTCTTTATATTTTCAGCTTTCGCTGGCGCGTTTGACAAACACTTACCCACTACAAACAGCAACCCCTCACCCTAAACCCTTAACCCTGAAACCTATAACAAACTACATGTGACAACGTGGATTTATTTTTATTTAAAAACTTCATTTCTTTGTTTTTTCTTCATATATCTAACCCGGCGGGCCCCACCCTTTTCTTCAGTTTCTTACATGCCTTTTTCTCTAAAACATAACCAAGAACAGGGGAAAAGTACAAAATTGTATTTTTTCTTCTCACAAATCAATATAGTGCAAAGAAAGCCACTAAACATATCATCCCTTGAAACATTCATTTTCATTGTACTTCTAACGATATTAATTATAAATTTGAAAATTAAATTATCTGATTTGTAACGTTAACATAATTATTTCTTTCATTTTAGTGAATATACGAACATTATGTTCAGAAAAAGATTTGATTGAGATGCCCGATTGAAAAAGTAAGATTTTATTTTTAGGGAAGTGCTTCTATTTTAAGAGACTGTATTTGTTGTTCAATAGACCTGCCCACTTAAGAGGAACGATTTTGATAAGCGTTATTATCTAACAAGAAACTATGGATGAAAAATAAATGTGAATCACAAAATAACAGAAATTGGTTTCTGCAGAATGAGGATTAATATTCAAGTATACTAAACCCTAAAATTTTTTGTATGATTGTGGAAAAGTGGGCAGAATAGAGCTGAGAAAGAAGATGAGAAATATAATTCCAAGAGGATGGTGTAAGGAGAGAGAAAAGTGAGGAAGAAGACGAACAAAATCTTCTTCTTAAACAACCTTCAACCGCGCTCAGTATTCGTGTAGACACATAAGTGGTGAGTTCAGCGAAAAGTGTCGCAAAGGACAACAATAAAACCTACTATATGTGTTCAAAAAAATGAATAAGATCTATTTAAGGTGTTTAAATGAAAGTTAGTATAAAGTTTAAGGGGCTACGCTGGGTTCCTTTGAAGACATTAAAATCTCTTTATTGTACTGATGGTGAGTGTATTGATCCTTTTAATAAATAGATATTGCAACAGAATAGGGTATTCGACATCAGAAAACTTTCTCCAAAGACTCCTCATCTAAATGTTTTGGCAGGAGATGAACATAAATTCTTTTGAAACGGTTAGATATATGTCGAGCTGCCAAATTCCCTGTTGGGCCAAAACACTTAATATTTGATGCTCTATTATTAGTTTATCCTTACTGGTACTTTGGAATGGTTCATTCCAACGAAGAGTTTAAACTGTAAGAATCTGTTATGAGACCATCTTAAAGTGTTTTTGGTTGTAAGCCTTTGGTGCATGTCCTAATGATCAGAGGTCAAAGTTGATGTTAAACTAGAAAGGCGCTTTGTAGGTTATCGTCAAAATAATTGACTATCATGTTTCTTTTGATTTAGTTGAGAAGAAACTGTAGAAGTCATAATGTGGTGTTTTTTTGAAACCACAATTGAAGATCTTTACTAGATGAGAATGTTATTTCTGAGAGAAGTAAGAACCTAGTGAATGTTTTAATCCCGATCTTTTGATTTTGCGCCTAGTGAAAATCTTCAAAATGATTAATACTGAAGAGGGTTTATCATATTTAATGACCAGTTTAACAAAAAACAAACAAATGGCATTGATTCTCGAGTGCAAAGACGATGTGGTTGGTAACAACCAAATATTCATTGCTGCTCCAAATAGTTCTCTTAGAAATCTACTAGAGAGAAAATACCTTCGTCTCGTTAATCTCCCAGATTATTATTCTCGACGAACGGGAGACTTAAGATCTTAATGAGACCTGAAAAGTAATAACAATAAAGGTTGTTTTGATGCTATGGATGGTGAAATACAATCTACATGGAAACCACTAATCTTTGATTTGGTTAAGTTGTTTCAAGTTAAAAAAAACAAGTCTTTGAAAAGTGAGTTGTTTAAGGGGTGAAATGGAAGATTGTAATCAGTTTTTTACGGTACAAAGCTAGGCTACTTTGTGAACGTTTAACCAACAGAAAACAAAAGATGAATTTTTGATGAGATATTCTCTAGTTGTTATAATGTCTTCCATTCGTTTGGTTTAGGCTTGCTTCAAAATCTTGGACTTGTGATAACACTAGGTTAAGGGATCACAAATAAATATTTGTAAATTAGAGTGTGTAAGCTGTTATAGGAAATAAACTAAACTGTCAAAAAATATAATGGGTCATTCATGGGAAGGATCAAGAATTTCCTAAAGATTTAATATTCTAAGGCCTTGAGAAGATCAAAGAACAACAAACCCAAATTATGGAAGAACTAAGACTTTACTTGAGAAACGAAATTTAAAAAAATAGATTTAATATTGAACCTTTATGAGTAACTAAAGACAATAATTAGTATTGTAAGACTATTTCCAACTAAAGAATACCAAAATAAACCACATTTATCATAAGAAGAAATTACTTTTCAACCTTGCTTTGAAACTAGAAAGATTTAAAAATAAATTCTCATAGAATACTTGAAGGTCAAAATAACTCTCCTCAAATATAATAATATCAATACAATGTATTTTCAATAATGAAAAGGCATTTTCCTATTTTAGAATAAATAGTTGGCTGGTAGCCCTAATAATCCTAAAGAAACAATCTAGAACTCAATAAAATAAAACTCTAGCTTGGGGGATGGTAAACTAAAACCCCTAATATTTTGGATATATTAGTACTTTGTGGACCCGCCTTGGTCATGACCTTTTGAGCCCCTTATCGCGTTCGATTGAGATGGCCTGATTTTGCCTCCACCTAAGGGCCTGAAATGAACCTCTTTGTACTCATGTAATACTTTTCTGGCATCAATTGATTCTTTTCATACTAAAATTTTCGATCCTAATATTCCTCATCTTCGATTTTGACGTGGGGCCAGAAATAGTTGTAAGATTTGGACATTCTTTTCTCTTTGAGATTGATTATTCATCCCACAAGACACCTTTGGGTCTACGACTGAAACCCATTGACTATATTGAACTCCTTGATTGAAGAATCGTTTTTATGTTACTTTTTGGAGTTTCTAAAGATTCATACTATACTTCAATGAGTAAGCTTCCTTGATGCGATCATTCAGTTTAACAATGTGTGTTGTTCTTTTTCTCCAGGTGATCAGATGAAGAAATTGATCTAGAGCCATCAGGACTGTTTTTTAAAATCAATGAACAGAGAATTATGTTACAATTTTTAAGAAAGATTGGTAGTTTTTTTTAAAACAATCTCCTAGTAATGGTACATGAAGGTGATTCTTTATTAGTCACAATGACTTCAACAAGGCTTCTCCGAGGATTGTGGGTTTTTGTGAGAAGGTTTTTTAATTGTGACTTTGTTAGCGCTTGCTTTGTTGCAGAGGACGTATAGTGATAGATTTGCCTCATTTTGATGTCTATTTTAGCTCAATATTTAGTAATCTTCTTCGCACTTTTTCCTATTCTGATATATATTTGATGATTTACAGCTATGAAGGCAAATTACAAATGCATGGATTTGATGTTTAAAAAGAATAACGAAATCAAAAAGAAGATGCAAACTATAGATTATTGATCGCCAAACGAGAAGGAAGGATAAACTAATGAGCACGACCTCCGCAAAGAATATAGTCATAGAATTTGTGTTTATCGTCCCCAGATCTGCAACTTTATTTATAAGGCATGCGTCGAAAAAATAAATCTAGCCTTGGGACGCATATCTAAATGATAGTGCAAAAAGAAAGACGAATTCTCACAAAGGGCGAACCTAATTTACGCGAAGATATACAAAATGTGAATGGCCGACTTAAAATGAGTTTACACTACCCAGTTTCAAATAATTGAAGCCTATAACAATGAAAGAAGGCGAGCTGAGAGCAAAAGTCGCTTCCAAATAAAGCTCGGTGGGCGACTAATGTTTATGAGTGAGTCCCCCCCCCCCAAGTTATTGGGTTTTAGGCTACTTGTGGGAAATTAAAATAAGACCAAAGTAAAAGAATTAGAGAAAGTGAAGTATAGTTCTTAACAGAAAAATACTTTTAGTTTTTTTTGAGAGAGAACCCTTTAACTTTTTTGTGAGACACTGTTCCGACCTTTGGTGTTTTTCACCTTTTGGTGCTTGAACTTTAACCAATAGAGTTGAATCCAAGTGGGGTTTTACTTTAATTGTGTAATATCATGTACCCATGGCTGGTTTTATTGGAAATGTATAGTCAGTTTACTCTAGTGATGGGTTACGAAAACCAAGGTCTAGGGGTGCAATATTGGGTTGGTGTTGATTTAATTTATGAGTGATTATTCTATGCTCAATTTGCTTCTGGTCCAGCATGATATTTTTCTAATAAGCATGGGGTTAATTTTTGAGTAAGTGTGCAAAAACTTAATTCTACTTCTAATCTCTGGTTTTGATGCTCTCGAAGAGATTGGGTTGGAGTGGCTAAATTATTCCAATAACTAGCAATTTCGGTTTGATATATTTAAATTTCTTGAAATATAGGTTATGGGTCAGATCTATTTTTATTATTTCTGCCTTGAAAGAGAGAACAAAAGTAGATATTGAGTTATTTAGATTAAAATTAGATGAAATCGAAGGAGATCCTATGCGTAGATGCTTTTAGATCGAAAAATGATTAGCGCAAGAAGATATAAGCCTAATTCTTGATGTCCATCACTATATAGAAGCATACTTAGCCCTTCATGGACATTGATTTTCCCATTCCCCAGCCTAAATTACTTGTTAACTCTTCAGTCTTTGAAATGTTAGTTTAAATTATATTAATTATTAAACAAATAATTATTTAAAACAAAAACTTTTTGTTGAAATTGGTGGCTAAATCATTCCACCCACTTATTCTTACTATTAAAAATGAGGCATTCCTACAATCCAAATCCTTGATTGGAATTCTCTACGATATATCATTTCCGTTAGGATTTGACTTCGACCACTTTGTTGAATTTTGTTAACTAACTATGATGAATGTCCCTTTAATAGTTTTAAGGAGGAAATGTGAGCGTTATCCAAAATGGCAACCGCTACATGGGAGTGGCGGTTGAAATTCTAATTGAGAAATTAGTTTTATTTTGTTAGGTTGTAGTTAGATTGTTTCTTGTTGTTTGGCTGATTTTACAAGTAATTATACATGAGTGATCAGGTAGGTTACCCCAAATTCCAACTATGGTCAAGATATCACAACATGAGTGATATGAATGACATGAAAATAAATGTCATTCAAACCATTGACCCACTGAATACCTCCTATAGCTAACGATTTTTTGTTTTTCATTACGACAATGCACATTGCGCCAACTAAAAGGATTTTTTTGTGGAATACCTCAACGGGGAACAACTTTACACCTTAGAATTTTTATCAGAGGTTTATGGACATATGGGTTCATATATTCTTTCCGATAATATTTAGGAAGATTCTGTAAGGTTAATTTATTATCGTGTTCTCTTTACAAAGAGAGACTATAAGATGTTGACGGAATTTTCCTAATAATTCTATCAGTTCGTGGCAGAGCTAAATGCTTCACAGAGATGAGTCTTTCACCATAGAAGATGGTTAAACTTCGAACCCATATCCATTTCAATGTAATGAGGTGAGACTCTACTTAGACGTGATAAGGTTTCAAAATTTACTGTTTGCAATATCCAACACATTGAAAACAAAATTTCCAAACAATTTCCAAAGCTAACAAATTTTCCTATTGTTGTGTTATTCATTCAATAAAGTGTGTTGAATAGTTAGTCTAAGGGGGATTGATGAGACAAACTATCTGATATGGCCTCTCTTTGCTAGATGAGATGACCAAGGTCAACCAACAGGTTATAACTAGAGAGGACTAAGTGCCCTACTCTAGAATTTAGTTTGAACAATTAAAATCAAGAAGGATGATGAAGAGATGAAAACTGCTAGAATGATGAGTAACTCAATTTGTTTTGTCCTAAAAATGTCTAGGAAGGAAACTTAAGTCGGTAAATGATTGGCACCAAAGTGGTAGTGCCTTATGACACCTTGTTTGAGGCATTAATAACGAAAAAGTTCAATACTTGGTAAATGAATGGGGTTTCCAACCCCATTTCTCATGACTAAGTCAGGAACCATGTTTCATCAAAATGATAGATATGGTTGGAAAGATTGGAGGGGTGAATTGATAGATAGGGAGATAGAAAATAGAGGTACGTTCCTCCCCCCCCCGCATGATCGTCCACATCAATAACCTGTTGGGAAGTAGAAAGCTGCACTGAGGATAAGCTTACCAGGATCTTCAACAAGATGAATTATATGATAAAGTGTTCGAGGAATTCAAAAATGATTTCCTTCTCCAGTTTATTCTAAAATGTGACTCTTACTGTTCTACTAACACCCCAGACCAATTTTTGCCCAAATATCCACTCATATATATTTCAAGGCAAAGGGAATTGGCCTAGTGACCTATTCAGACCCCCAAGAATGATTGTTGAGTAATTAGAACGATGTTATCATGATTTAATAAAATGCTTCTTGAGAGGCAACCTACGGTCTTTTATTTTGTTTTTATCATTTCGCTAATATGCTTGTGAGTGCCGTTGATAAGAAGGATTTGAATGTTGTGGCAAGGTACTGATTTGGCTTCAATCACAGGAACATAATGTAGTTGTAGAAACAGTCTGTTCCTTTCCATGTCAAGGTTTGTCTTGGTAGGAAGGTCATAGACAGAGAGCACATTCATGTGGGTGAATATTAGATCCGCATGAATACTGATGAGGTGAAGATGATAGATTTGCACTCGTTTGGGGTCCATTTTGCTCAATAATTTTTTTTAATGTTCTCAATTCCCACTTTTTTTATTTCTAATTGAATATTGAGTATTTACAGTTATGATGCAATCAACAATGATGACTGTTGTTTGAAAAAACGTCCAAAAATACAAAAATAAGTGTATAAGTGAACTTGTTGATGAATTGCCTAATATGAAGGGCGATCACCAATTGAGTACGACCTCGCCCAATTACAGTGCATTGCCCTTTACAATTCTAATAAGTCGTTGGACTCACTAATGAAGGGGCGATTGCCGAGTGAAAATGGCGGTCCTGATGCATCATCCCCAACGCAAGAGTGTGTAGTGGAAAAACTCAAAGGCTCGAAAGATAACTAAGGTGTATTCAACTATTGTTGAACCTGAAAGGCTGACTCAATCAATTTACAATTGAGTTCATACTTTGACGCCTAGAGCCTTACCAAGGTGAGATGAGGAGCAAAGTGCGTTTGCCGAGTTAGTTTGGCAGCCTTGTCTAATCTTGTCCGAGTTAGTCGCATGGTTGGATTTTTTGGCCCAAATTTTTGGGAAAGCATCTATAAGACCGACGGATATCCTTTTTAGGAAAGGTGTTTGGAATGAAGTTTATTTAGTTAGAGTTTTTGGGAGTTTGTCGAGCTTTGAGTAGAGAGATTATCAGAACCTTAACCATTTAAGAACACTTTTTTTGGCTTTTCGGAGTTTTACACTTTGAACCTTAATTCGAGAATTGAATATTGTAATACTGAAGCTCACAACTTACTTCTCAAAATAAGAAGTAAAAACGGTCGTGTCAAGTAAATAACCCAACTAGTAGTTGGGGATCGTTTCCACGAGAAAATAGTTTAGACTTAACTTTACCTATATTACTACTGTTCGGCTCAATTACTTTCCTTGGAGCAAACAATAAAGGGGGTTTCTATTTCTAATGAATGAAATACCTAACGAAATTGAAATAGACCCTTAACAGCTTTGAATGTTGGAGTGTTAATCAATTAACCCAAAAAGTAACTGGGTTTACGTGTTCCCCACAGGTTTCTTACTTGATAGTTCTAACTAAAACAAGTCTTCCCTAGTATCTTGCCTGCACAGTGTAATTATGTATTTTCTAAATTCTTGGTCCGGCATCTAGAAATCTCACTCCACACCTTGGTCTGGCTACGTGTGTTGCTATCCTACCCCTTATTTTTACCTCATATTAATCATCGGGGGGGGGGGGGGGGGGGGGGTATTCGATATTTGACTAAGTTAATTACCTCGTACCAATCATACTATCCTATTAATAGTATAACTAACTCTATGTTATCAATTCTTTTCCTATATCTACCTCCTTGGTCCAGCAAGTATCATTACGGGGCGAGTTTCTAACGTTGCCATCCGTTAAAAAGACTTCTAAGGCGAAAGATTATTAATCATGCAAGAACACTATTCTAGAATTATTATTTTTGTTAGGTTTTCTCTCATTTTTGCCTATTGTTCCCACACCCTAGTTCTGGGTTTAGTTACCATAGTCATAATCACAATATTCAAGTATATATATAAGAACTCAATGTACTCTAATTTAATGAGAAGAGTAAAATCCCGAAGTTTTTCTGATTAATCACCAAAAGTCAACAACATCACTTGAATAATCTCCAAGTAATCAGAATCTCACAAAAGTCTAATGATAATCAAAAGTCTACTATTCTAATCACAGATCTAATATTTTTATCCCGAGTCTAACCTCAAAAACGAGGTTTTTCAAACTATTTATAGAAAATAAACACTAATTAAACAAGGACTCTATTTGCTGGGAAATTCTGTCAAAAGCGCTGGGTCGAAGGACCGTCGCGATGGATCGTCCGGGTCCGAACAGACCGTCATGGATCCTCGTCGCCCATACTTGATAAATATCTTCTGCGTCTCTCTTCATTACCCTCAACCCTCGACGGCAAGTATGACAGACCGTCATCGGCACCACGGTCCGTCGAGGGTCTTCGTTCAAAAAAACACTTACACTCTTGGAATATGGGTACGGGATACTTCTCTACTTCTCTGAATTTCATGGAGAACCTGTCAGGACAGACCGTCATAGACAACGACGGACCATCTGGACTCTTTAACCCCACCCTTGTCATACTTCCCCATCTTTCCTTCGGCATGCTGCACTATGCTGCCACCTACGGACCGTCACAAGCTCCGTAGGTGTCTCTTCTGGCTTTCTTCTTGTTCTTTTCTTCGCTCAAAACCTCCGCTACATCTTTGAACAGATTTCCTTCAAATAAGGAGAACCTTATAGTAAAAATTAGCAAAAAGGCTTTTGACACACTAAACTTAAGGAAAAATATTAATAATATCGTGAACCACGGTATATTCAAATATCAGAGGGTTTTAGAGGTCTAAATTGCCGACTTCCATGTACCCATGTATGATTTCGTGAAGTTAATGAGATTTCTTTATACGTTTATGATGATGGCTAAAACCCTAGATATAGGGGTTCTCAATGGGTTGGGTGTCGATTTAATGTAGTGGGTATTTTCCATAATCCATTCTTGTTTTGATGTTCATGCATGAATTTGGGTCGAATTACCATATGTTAGCTTAAGGGTTAAGGTTGCAAACTAATTTCCTACTTCCAATCATTAGTAGCTGCTATAACCGGGGAGATCGATTAAATGGGTGTCGTTTAAAGACTATTAATTTATGTTTGATGATTGTAGCTTTCTTTAGAGAGTGGTTATGAGTTGGGTTTATTTTCCCTATTCTTGAATGAGAGAACAAAATAAGGATTTGGGTTGTTTAAGATTGGAAATTAGATGAGACTTCTATGCACAAAAGCTTTAAGATTGAAACATAATTTCTTGAATAAAGATGACTTAGTTTATTCATGAATGTTCATTACGATAGTGCAACACAATCACCCATACATGATATCAATTTCCAATCCCTGATTCCCTATATTCCTTGTTAATTCTTACTTTCTTTGATACTTTAGTTTAATTGCGATGATTGATAGAAAAAAAGCTTTATATTAAGTTGGTGGTAAATCCACCCAATTGTTCTTACTATTGAAAGTGAGCTAATTTAAACTCCAAAGTTCTTGATAAGAAATTTTCCATGACATACGATTTCCTGTAGGATTTGATCTTTACTATTGTTGCGTTTTTACCGACATAACCACTCATTCTTTTAATTTGTTTTGAAGGGTGATTTGAGTATTACAAAAACTAGTGCCGCTGCCAGCGGCAATGGTTGCGAATTTTAATTGAGAAATTAGATTTTAATATGGTTTATTTGTATTAGAATTGTTATTTGGTACTGTTGATGGATGATTTGTATGTTCAAAAAATGAGTAACCATGGGAGTGACACTGACAATCATATGGTCAAAACAACAACATGGGTGGTCTAAATGACACCACATTAATGTCATTGAAACCAAGGGAGCAATCTGGATACCTCCTACGATTGGGAGGATAGTGTTTCACATCACCGAAACTATGATGCAACTACCTCAGATCAAAGGAATTTTTGGGGTTATAGCTCATGAGGATCCCCATGATAACCTTAGGAATTTCAAGGAGGTGCGTGGACCATTTGTGTTCAAAAATATCTCCCAAAAATCTGTAAGGGTGAGGTTATTTGTTCTCTGTAATACGAAAAGGCTACCTGATGGTTAGTAGAGTTGCCAAATCATTCAATCACTTCATGAGAAGATCTAAATGATGAATTCTTAAAGAGATTCTTTTCATCCATGAATATGGTTAAGCTTTCTCTCCAAATACAACATTTGAATCCTATTGGAGGTGAACCTTTGCATGAAACGTTGCTGAGGTTCAAGAACTTTTTTAATGTCCAACGCATGTAATTCCCAGAAAATTGGGCTATTGCATTATCTTTTTTGAAGCCTTACTCAATTAAATAAATTTGTGTTGTGATCAATTAGTCGATGATTTGAGGGACAACTGTATGATTGCTAGTTTGTTGTTACATGATATGACTAAGTTACACTAAGCATGTACCTAGATATGATCAAAGTCCATATGTTACAAGTGGATCTAAGTAAGAACAAGTTGAGAGGACCATGAAAGAGATGAAAAATGACCAAAATGATGACTCAAACACTTTATTGTCAAATTGTCAAGGAGAAGTTGAAGCAATAGTCGGTTAATGCGGTTGACCAATAGCCAGAAGTGTCGGGTGATGCCAAATTTGAGGCATTATACAATGAAGAAGTTCAACATTTGAGAAATCACGTAACACATCACATACCAATTATTAACAATAAGGTGTGACCCAATGTGCGAACAAGGATAGAGTTGGGGTTTGGAAAGACTGGTGGGGTTGAAATTTTAGAGATATGGAGATAAAGAAAGATATGGTGTTGATGAAAAAGGTAGTGTGTCTTTTCAAATTTAATAATCAAGACCTTTGAAATTAAATAGCCTTTTTGATTTCTTTCTCCCACTTCACGTATTTTGAGTGTTTGTGAGTCTCTTGTGAGTGTTTCAAAGTACTTAAAGTTCATTTACTTGGAGTTCACATCAATCCAACCCTAACCCCTCATTTGTTCAATATTTTTGGCATTAAGGTCTGTTTTTAAATTCTTCTTGTTTATATTTAATTTAAAATGTATAGTGGATATGGGCTGGATTCAATGGGTAGCCATCACAGTACTGATTATGACTGTGCCTATGTTATTTTGACTATGAAGGTTTATATAATTGTGAATCTATGATTGTGTGGTTATTTATGAAATAAGTGCTAAATATGTTGGTTCTAAGATGAATTCCAATGCGGGTGAAGTCTTAGTTACCTCAACGCAGAGTGTCACACCCAAAGTAAACCCCTAGGTGTGACAGGAATACAAAAACACGAGAGGCCTATCAAGACACTTAGCATACATCCTACAAGATAATGGGAAGAATTAGCTTAAAACAAGATTTCATATAGAAAGTTTGAGAAATTGGAATCTAAACATAAGTCCCAAAAAATCTGTTACCTCATAAGGAAAGTGATTGGCGACGTATTTCATGAATACAAAATCTAAAAAAGAAAAAGTACACAAAAGGTATGAAGAATCATTGCCCTCGGAGGACTCAACAAATTGTTCAAAGCTCAATGAATCAACTACCACGAGTTGAGAATATAGAAGAGTCTAACTTTACATTATTGAAATAATTTAGTCAAAGTTTGCATTCGTACATGGAATGTAATCAGTATGATAACATGCATAATAGTGGAAAGCAAGATAAATGGGGACTTTATATGACGTGCCCAATGAACAAGCTAATCATGAATAAAAATGTTAAAACATAGTCATAATGATGGTCAATGACATCTAAGCATCTTACAAAACACTTGATGAGATAAGTAAGAAGAACCTCGGTTCTTTAGTGTAGGAAGTTTACTTTAATCGCCATAGACCATGTGGGCTATACCATAAAATATGGAGTTAATCCTACTGAAAAGATAGATTCTTACATGCCAAAGTGAGAACCATGTAACCCTAGGAAAAACCAGACTTAGAAATACAGTAGAAAAACAATGAACCAGTGAACCACGAAAGGGTGGTAGTCACAGACAATAAAGGAGATCAAGGTCGTATACCATGCCAGTGGTTCCTCTCTTGTGCTATAGAGGTGGATTACGGAGAACTTCATAGGTTGTGGACCAAATCACGAGCCGTATTGGTGCTCGTGTGGGCCAAGCAGAGTTCACCATGCCTAAATGTCATACCACGCCCTGACGACGGGCCATAGTAGTATCGTGAATGGAAACCCTCAAAACAAGTGGTAACTTAACCAAGGACCACAACCATATTAATGGTTTGTGGTATGTTTGATGGTCCGTTAGAGGGGTCGTGGTCCACTGCATCAGACTTTTAAGTAAGGGGTTGTATGATCTTTTCCCGTATGTGTTGGGAACATAAACTACATTTTTAACCCCTAAACTATGTAGTTTTGGTCAGCTTAGCCTAGTAACTTAATAAGAATCTATCATAAGAGATTCATTCATAAAAATTTAGCAAACTCAGAATAAAAGAGGAGATAGAGTCAACCAAACCCCTCTCCAAGAACATAGTAGGTTTTCATCATTTCAACCCCCAAATTGAAAGATTTCTTTGTGGAATTCATTACGAGGTATTTGGGATTTCAGTAGTGGGTTCGTTTTGCGCATTAGGTATCTAGAATTCACTCAGATTCTTGATTCCCTTCATTATGTTTAGACTTAGGATTTCTAGAGCTTCAGCTTATTGATGTCATTTAGTTTGTAGATTAATCCATATCAGAATATTTTGTTTTCGTAACGAAGTTCCTTTAATCTTTCATAAAATTCAAAACCCTAGTTGTGTAAGTTTGTTTAGTTCATGAATTATACCTGCTAGGTCAGTTTAGACAGAAATATATACATCAGCTTAGAAATGTTTCATTATTAATACTTAATGTTTCATTTCAGTTAGCTTGTAAAGGATCTTGAGCTATCTAGTTTATATTCTGTTATATTTTAGTGTCCCAGAACTGCATGCCCCCGTAGGTTAACTCCTTTTTGTGGGCATCATATTTATTGATCATGACAATCATGCATTTATACCTTTGACAAGGTATATTGGGTTCTTTCGATAGGGAATATACATCGCGCCCACAATTATCTTACGTAGTTTTATGTCTGTCAATAGTAGCTCCCATATTGAGATTGTAGTGCATTGACCAGGTTCTAGTTATATTTTTGTATTTAATTTCAACATGTTATGTACTTGGGTATTACATTCAGTTTAGTTCATATTCATCATATCTCAGTATCTTTTATCATATTCAGATTATATCATTGCTTAGTATGCCTTGTTCAGCTATATGTGTGTTCAGTTGTATCCTATCCTGCATGCTCAATACCTTTCAACGACTAACACATATTCTGTAGTACATCTTCTAGTGATGTAGGTTCAGTTACTTAGGATCAAGATCACATATAGATTGGATCCCGATCTCCATTTCAGCAGCTTTAGTGGTGAGTTCACATATTTCGAGGTCATAGACATGTTTCTATATTTAGTCTTTCCATTTCAGTTTTCAATATTTGCTAGAGTTAGTTGTGGGCATGTCCCAACATCTCTAATCAATTTGAGGCTTTTTTTTAGACTTTCATAGATTTAGCTTTAGTATTTGAATTTTAGTTAGTGTTATAAACTCTATTCCAATTTTATATATATTCTTACATAAATTGAGTATCTCCATTGTTTAGTTATCTCATGTTTAAGGTTTCACACAATATTTCTTATTTAAGTTTATCTTAGTATTCTATGATATGATAGCTTAGGGTTAACTTGGTGCCACTCGTGATCCTAGGGATCCCATATTTACGTCAAGGGGATAGCCTCGGTGTGTGACAAATTTGGTATCATAGCATTAAATTTAAGTATTCCAGCAAGTTTGAAATGTCATACTAAGTAGAGTCCTTTTCATAGGTGTGAAGTGCATCACATCTAATGAGTGGGGGGTTGTGAAGTGTTTTATGAAAACTTCAATTTCTTTGCTACTCTTATTGAGTGTGAGATATGACCTAACTTCTCTTTCTAATTTGTCGTTATGCGTTTCAGATCATGCCTCCTTGTAGATCTTGCGCAAGGAATTCCAATGCCCGCAATGTGAACGCATCTTCTCCAGTCCCAAACAATAAGGTTTTGAAAGTAGAGTTTTAGAATACTACTCAGATTTTGTCTCAAACAATTAACAGGCCCAGTTTCTACTAACACTAATGTTGGGTCAGCATCGGCCAGGGTCATAGACTTCGTCTGTATGAATCCACCAGAATTTTTAGGCTTACAAGATGGAGAAAATCCCAAAACTTCATTGATGAGGTCAAGAAAATATTTAGAGTGATGCAAGAGACTGGAAATGACAGGGTAGAGTTGGCGTCTGCCTATCTTAAGAATGTAGCTCACATCAGGTTTACTTAATGGAAAGAAAAAGGGGTACAAATGCAGTTCCTATCACTTGGGAGTGTTTTAATGAGTATTTTCTTGACGTGTTCTTCCCAAGAGTGTCGAGGGGTGAGGGGGGGGGTTTTGGGCGGGGCTGGGGGGGGGGTTTTGGGGGGGGGGGGGGGGGGGGGGGGGGGGGGGGTAAAATCTTAGGATTTGATAAATTTAAGGTAAGGTAACATGTCAGTCTAAGAGTATGAACTCAAGTTCACCCAACTTGAGTTATTGGATGATATGAACATCTCTAGGCTTATGACCCATGCTCAAAAGGGAGACAATTTTAGGGAATAGTCTAAGGACAATAAGAAGGCTAGTACAAGTAACTATGAGTATTCTCATAAAAAATGAGGTGGTGGAGATCTCTATCAATATCAACAAAATTCTATCTCTCTAGAACCTTCATAAGATCCATTATCCAGGTTTTGACATGATAAGAAAAGTATGAAACCATGTTCTAAGTCTTAGGCGAGTGTTTTAGGCTATAGGACCTACCCAACTTGTCCAAAATGTGGCAATAACCATTCAGAAGAGTGTCTTGCAAGGAAAGAAAGGTTTTTGGATATGGTCAGTTTGGCCATAGGTTGAGGGATTTTCGTTTTTCTAAAGAGAGACATACAAGTACCACTGTAGGTCGCAGTCTATATTTAACTACCCTAAAAAATGAATATTCTAAGACAAAACCCCCCAAACTTCCTCTCAAAAAATAATCTTTAGGTGTGCTTCTAGAAGCCTACGATAGACCGGGTCCCACGGATTGATGCGCATAGAAACCAGACCTATGAACCCTGGCGACAGCCAAACCAACTAACTTGGGGAGTTTTTTTTGAGTAGGAAGTGGGTTTCCATCATGAAAAAAAAAGAAAAAACAAAAAAAAAACAAAAAAAAAAAAAAAACAAACAACAAAAAAAAAACAAAAAAAAAAAACCAAAAGGGCTCCCGAATATGAAGATTTATCATGAGGGTCTAGGGGTAAAAAGGTCTTTTTTCAGGATAAGGGTAGTATCGTTATTACCCTAAATATATAATTAATTATTTAATTAATATGGTCGAGGGGCATTTTGAGTAGAAAGGTCCAAAAATTCCCATTGAGCAAAATCTTGATCCACTGGGTTCGAACCTAGATGCGAGCAATGTTTTGACTTGATTATTTATATAGGAGAACTAATTTAATTAGTTAATATTTAAATGCTGATTTAAGAAAAAGG
The DNA here is from genome assembly GCA_027704765.1 of Solanum habrochaites. Lineage (NCBI taxonomy): Eukaryota > Viridiplantae > Streptophyta > Magnoliopsida > Solanales > Solanaceae > Solanum > Solanum habrochaites. Next base: position 13,240,830 of record JAKWJA010002498.1, on the reverse strand, counting down.
AAAATCAGATTATTAATATTTATTAGTTAATTAATGGGGCAGTTTGGGTCGGGTTGACCCGAAAGGACTCGTTTTCGATGGGGACGTCATGGGTTCGATCTTCGACGAAAGTGACGCCCAAGTGAATTAAAATGGGGTTTAACATCTGATTTTTTAAGGGCAATAACGTCCTTTCACGTGTGAATTAAATTAATCTAAGTTTTACAATTTAACAAAACCTTATTTTGACTAAGTCTAAAACAACAATCCTAATCCTAAAAAAACACTCACTTCTCACGTTTATTCTCTCTTTCACGATCAAATCTCTCACTTTTGCGTTCTATCTGCTAACGAAATACAAGAACAGAAAACATAACCAAAAGTTCTTCATACTTGAAGAATTTGCACGTCAAAAACATAGACAAAAAAAACAAACCGAAAACGTATAGCAAAAAGAAGGGTTTTCGTTGAGTTTTATGTTGATGTTTCGGGACTTGGACGTGAATTTGGAGAGGGTTTTGGATAGCAGGTCGTGTGTTGAACAACACTAAAGTCAGGTATTGGTTTCTCTCCTGGACTCCTTTCTCCAAGAGAATTTTCTTTCCACGGAATTCAACGAATTTTAAAATAGGGTTTCTCGTTCTTGTCGAATGCTTGTCCCTTAGTATCCTTCTGATTTCAATATGAATAGTTAGAGTCATGTTGTTGGTATGTTTTCTGGTATCCCCAGACACCGTCAGTCCCGCTTGGTGTTGAAGGCGCGCGGGACGGGTGCTGGCTATAATCGCGCCTCGCTCTCCGCGAGCATGATTAGGTGTTGGAATTGTAAGCATGTTAATTTATGCCTATCGAAAGTATGTGAAAAGTGAATGACTTTGCAAATTTGTATGTAAATCTGATGTGAAAAGTGGTGTAATGTTGCTGGATTAATGTATTTCTTGGCGATTATAAACAGAAAAAAAAAACTTAAAGATGCCACCAAAGGATTCATGAACGTCCTAAGATCTAATGTACAAAGGATGTAAACAAAGGAGCCTGAAAAGAGTGAACAAAATATCCAGCCATTTGGTAGGTGGGTTCGACAAATCAAAAGTGGTATCAAAATACAATGAAAAATGAATGAAAATAAGTGAAATCACTAAGTATTGAAACCCAAAGCCATCATTACATGAAAGCTACAAAAAAAAAATCAACAAAAGGTTAAGACAAAAAATGGATTGGAGGAGACTAACTTTCCAGCTGCCGGAAATTGTAGTCTCGGCCAACTTTTTAAAAAAATGACTTCATTTAATTTTTTTAAAAAGTGAGGTCATTGGGGATGAACCCATGACCTCACACAAATGAAAATTCATAAACATTTTGTGAGAAAACTTCAAGGAAAAAATTGATGTGGGAGGGGGGATTGAACCACAACCTCTTGAATGGATGAGAGAGTAGGAGAGAAATAACGGAGGAAATAAATGTGGAGAGTGCGGATTGACCACAAACCGCTTGTATAGATGAGAAGTACGATCTTTGATAAATTATACCGAGTCCATAAAAAAGTACTCGAGCCCCCATCGGCGGGCCCTTCTGCGCGGCCGCGAGGGGATCAGTGAGAGACAGACAACTCCTTGACTTAAACGGAAAGAGAGGAGAAACAGAAAGGAAATATATGGGAGTTGAGGGGGAATCGAACTAGGGTCCACCAAATATGGAAAATGCAATTATCAAGCTTAAAAACAGACTAAGTGTTGTCTAAGGGATTTCAAATTGGGGTTTCCTTGCCCAGAAGATCCCATATTGGACACATAAGTCATAACGTAAGAAATATTTAATTAAACTACCGCACACCCACCATATTGCTTTGAATCAGGAAGCGTTATCTTGGCAGTATCTACAAGATGCATAAGTTGTACCACATAATCTTGGGTAACATGAATCACTTAGACAGTTAAAAGATGAATGAAAGCCTCATGGCTGTATGTGTGACTCATAATTCTACCATACAGTTAAAAGTAAGTGAGCCAATGATGTATGTGATAAAATGATCTAAACCTAGAAAGGTTAAGTAAGAGTGTGAAACACACTAAATGGCCAAGTGCATTGACATATGATGAAATGAACATTCATGTAAAGTGGTGAGTAATTATGAAAAACAAATGTGTTCAAGTTAATGAATGAGGTGACAATATGATAAGAGGCTGATGTAAAAGATGAAAGCAATCTCAAATGAGCCTAAGTAAATGTTACCAAAACGTACTCACCTAAGAGAGTGTAAAGTTAATGAAGAGACCAGTCATAATGAACACTCTAATGAAAGTATAAAAGTTAATGCATACTTAATACTTATGAGCTATGATGTCCTCATACTACAAGCCAACTTTCATGATGTATTAGTTGAATGTAATGGAACTTTATACTGAGCACCGATAGGCTAGCTATGAGTGGGTATGCCTTCCTTCGGGAAGGGTAGAGGTTCACATAACTCTCATGAGATGTGACTGTCCGACATGCTGGGTATGTATCTCCTTTTATCTCTTAGTCTTTGAACCTATACTACACATATAGGGATCTAGCAGGGTTCGACTCCCTATATACGCTAGCATGTTCAGGTCACTTTGGTCGTTGATTCTACCTCTTTTTGGTGTGGGGCAGACACTGGATTTCATGATACTCAAATGATCTATGTTGGTTAAGGTTGAAGTTCCCAAAGAAAGAATGAGGCCAGCTTCAACAAATGCACATGATGAAATGAATGATACCAAACGTGTTAGGATAGGATAATCAAGAGGTGAGGTAGATTTAAGTAATAACACTAGGTTATTCTTGGTTATTGCACAACGAACCCAATGATAGTCTTAAACTACATCCTAGGTATGACTGGTGGTTGCACTAGTATATGAAAGAATGAAAATGAAGTACGTATAAATGAATGAAGAAGACTCTGTGTATGTTAAAGAAGGGTCCCTAGTTGAGGTCCGATATTTGAGCCCTCATTTTGGGAAAAAGTCCTAATGTCAAGTACATGATTCGAAGGTCTCATGGCATATGAAAGAATGATATGCACTATGTGATATGATATGTGTAATAAGTTATGTGCTATTTGCAAAATTATAAGTATGATGATGCATGTTACTTTCATGGCATGACTTTCCTAATCCAAAATTTGTAAGTCCACTGACTTGAATTTTCACAATTCATATTGATAGGAAATAGCTCTTCTTAATTATGCATGTCCTTGGTGTGTGCTTGCATATACCCATACTTAGTACAAGTGAGTACTAATCCCATACAACTCTACATTTTTAGGTGCAGGCACAGGTGGACGTTAGAGCTTTTAGGTCGAAGATGAAGCTATCCGGATGTGAAGCATTTATTCGGATTTGGTAGGCCCTCATTCTTTCGAGGACGCTTTCCCATTATATTCTAGCTTATATATAGGTTTGAGTTATAGGAGTATATTCCACTAGCGTTTCTTTCTCATATTATTTGAGACACTGTGTTGGTGCCATTTTAGCAAGTATACACTTAATGCAGTATGGAACTATTTCTTTCATTTGATGATCTTAATATTAGATGGTTGATTGTGAACGCTTATGAGTTTAAGCAGAATGTCTTATATGAATGTTAAGTAACAAAAGGTTCAAATTTTCCTCTAAAATTAACCTAGATGAAGTAACGATGACGTATGTAGGCTTGTCTGCGACCTCTAAGAGGTCAACGATGCCGGTCTCGTATGGGGTCTAAACTCCGGTCATGACAAAGTTGGTATCAGAGCATTAGGTTAAATTCCGAGGATAATAAGTTCACATCAACCACATCTAGTATTTTCCAAATCATGGTAGTTAAGTGTACGACTATCTTGAATTAGATACTGCATGATGCATAGGAAAAATTCCCTTCTTCTGATCTTATCGTGCCTTCTCTAATGTCTGATTTCTTGAGATTCAGAAAGATGAATACGAGGAGAAACGCTGGCGAAGAGATTGGAGGAGTAGCTTCTGGGGTAAATCAAGTTCCTCTCCAGGCTGCAGTTGCTGGAATGGATATGCATGTTAACCCAACTGCGTTGACAGATGGAGAAGTGAGGACAGCCTTGGTAGAGATGGCCCAAGCCATCACTTTACAAGATCAGGCTATGACAGCGTAGGCGGAGCAACAATGTGTTCCCAGGGAGAACCCACCTTTCAGCACAATGGCTAACAAGTTAAGAGACTTCACGAGGATGAATCCTCCCGTTAAGACTGGATCTAAGATTGCTGAGGATCTTGAGGAGGAGTGTAGGTCATCTATGCTGCATGAAAGAAAGGACCTTTCCAGGATTATGGTACATGTCCAACAAGTGGAAAAAAAAAAAGCAGGAAGAGGAAGCACACTAGGGTAGGGAACAGGTCAAGGCAAGCTTAGGAGAATTTTTAAGGAAGAGTAGAACTGAAATCAGAGATAAGCCCAGGTTTATAAAAGGCACTCTCCCACCAAGGGAAGTCAAGTTCATTCAAGGGTCGTTATGATAAGGATTCTGAGCCAGAGTTAAGAGAAACAATGTTGTTTGTGAAAAAGAAAGATGAAACCCTGAGAATGTGTATCGATTATCGTAACTCAACAAAGTCACTATCAAGAAAAAGTATCCACTTCCCCGAATATATGACTTGTAAGACCAACTCCAAGGTTCTAGTTTCTTCTCGAAGTTTGATCTTCGTTCAGGGTACCATCAGCTTAGGGTTAGGGATGAAGATATTCCAAAGACAACCTTTCATACCCGTTACGATTTTTACGAGTTTCTAGTTTTGTTATTTGGTCTCACTAATGCACCTGCTGCATTTATGTATCTCATAAATAGAGTCTTCCGTGAATACCTTGACTCTTTCGTCATAGTATTCATTGATGAAATTCTCAACTACTCTAAGACCAAGAAAGAGAATAAACAACATTTAAGACTAACCTTGCAGGTACTTAGACAACATCAGTTGTATGCCAAATTCAGCAAGTGTGAATTCTGTCTTAGATCAGTGACCTTCCTGGGTCATGTTGTGTCCGACAAAGGTGTGGAGGTATACCCAAGGAAGACTGAGGCTGTTAAGAACTGGCCGAAACCTCTTACTCCCACAAATATCTGTAGCTTCTTGGGATTGGATGGTTATTATCACAGGTTCGTGGAAGGTTTTTATTCCATTGCTGCCCCACTCACAGTTTTGACGAAGAAGGTAGTCAATTTTGAATGGGTGGAGACTTGTGAGAAGATTTTTTCCAGGAGCTCAAGGACAGATTCACTTCAGCCCCAATGCTTACTTTGCCTAAGTTTGGCGAGAATTACACTGTTTATTGTGATGCATCTAGGGTTGTTTTGGGTTCTGTTCTTATGCAGGGTGGTAAGGTGATATCTTATGAGTCCAGACAACTCAAGATTAATTAAAAGAATTAGCCCACTCATGACCTGAAGTTGGCAGCTGTGGTGTTTGAACTGAAGCTGTGGAGGCACTACTTGTATAGAGTGCATGTGGATGTGTTCACAGACCACAAGAATCTCCACTACGCATCCACGTAGAGGGAGTTGAATATACGTCAGCAGAGATGGTTGGAGTTGTTGAAGGACTATGATATGAATGTCCACTACCATCCAGGTAAGGCTAATGTTGTAGCTGATGCTTTGAGCAGGATGAGCATGGGAAGTATAGCCCACGTTGAGGATGAGAAGAAGGAATTAGTGAAAGATGTACACAGACTTTCCAGACTGGGTGTGTGGTTGGTTGACTCTACTAGTGGGGGTGTTTCAGTTCATCCTAGTACTGAATGATCCTTGGTAGTTGAAGTCAAGCAGGGTCAGCATCTCAATCCTGTGTTGATGGAGTTGAAGGACTCAGTTGATAAAGATGAAGGAGTCTTTTGCTTTGGGAGGTGACGACGTACTTAGGTACCAGGACAGGCTGTGTGTACCAGATGTTGATGATTTGTGGTACAGGATTGTCACAGAGGCACATGGTTCTAGATATTCCATACATTCAGGTTCCACCAAGATGTATCATGATCTTAGGGAGATCTATTTGTGGGATGGCATGAAGAAGGACATTGCAGAATATGTGGCCAAGTGTCCTTATTGTCAGCAGGTTAACAAAAACATCTTAAGCCTAGTAGTATTACTCAGATTATTATGGTTACGACTTAGAAGTGGGAGGCCATTAATATGGACTTCGTGGTTGGTATTCCGAAGACTAGGAGACGGCATAACGCCATATGGGTTACTGTGGACAGGATGACTAAGTCTGCCCACTATGTCCCTGTGAAGTCTACTTTTAAAGCCGAGGATTATGCTAGACTCTACATTGATGAGATTGTGAGATGTGATGGGATTCCTTTGTCTATCATTTCGTATAGAGGTGCTCATTTCACTTCACATTTTTGGAGATCCTTCCAAAAGAGCTTAGGCACACAAGTAAAGCTTAATACTGCCTTTCATCTTTAGACTGATGGGAATGCAGAGCGCATCATTCAGACATTAGAGGAAATGTTGAGGGCGTGTGTGATTCACTTCAGGGGTAGTTGGGACGACCATCTGCCCTTGATAGAGTTCTCGCATAATAATATCTATCAGTCCATTATGTGGATGCATGGTGCGAGGTATATATGATAGGAGGTGTTAGATCTCTAGTTGGGTGTGGAGAGTGGAGATCACCATGGTCCAGATACATTCATGAGTCCTAAGAGAAAGCGTCAGGTGATAGCGGACATGTTGGCTACTACTTACAGTCGGCAGAAGTCATATGCAGATAACAGGAAACAACCCTTAGAGTTTGATGTTGGTGACCAGGTCTATTTTAAGATATCACGTATGAAGGGGGTGATGAGGTTTGGTAGGAAGGGGAAGTTGAGTCCTAGGTATGTTGGTCCATATGAGATCCTACATCGTGTGGGTGATGTGGCCTATGAGTTGGCATTGCTTGTGGAGCTAGATTCTGTCCATCTAGTCTTTCATGTATCCATGTTAAAGAAGTGCATAGGTGATCCAACATCGATTCTACCTGTGGAAGGTTTAGGGGTTGATGAAGACTTGTCCTATGAGAAGGTACCTGTTGAGATCTTAGACAGATACGTCAAGCGGCTGAGAAACAAGGATATTGCCACAGTGAAGGTATTGTGGAGGAACCATCTTGTTGAGGGTGATACATGGGAGGCTGAGGCCGATATGAGATCCTGATATCCCCATCTTTTCAGTCCTTGAGGTTAGATTCCCTACTCTTAAGTCGAAGTCCTCTTATAGCTCCATTCCTTGTTGCTATTGCTTAATTGTGCGTAGTGATTATGTTATGTTATGACTGGCATTGTGCTAGATAGTTAGTAATGTCATTCGGGGATGAATGTTCCTAAGGGGGGGGGGGATAATGCAACAACCCTAAAAATGAATACGCTAAGTAATGTTTAGTATGTCTAGAATGCCTATGATTAGACCGGGTTCACACAGACTGATGTGCGTAGAACCAGACCTCTGAACCCTTGCGACAGCCAAGACAACTACCTTGGGGAGTTAGTTGATCTAGGAAAGGTTGGGTCCAGCCATGTAGGGCTCCCGAATATAAAGATTTAACCGGATGAGTCTTTACCGGACTTAGGGGAAATGTTAAGTTTGGAGGGTCTAGGGGTAAAATGGACTTTTCCCAGGATAAGGGTAGTATCATAATTACCCTAAATATGTCATTAATTATTTAATTAATATGGTGGAGGGGAATTTTGGGTCGAAAGGGCCAAAATTTCCCATTGAGTAAAATCTTGCTCCACCTAGATTCGAACCTAGATGGGAGTAATTATTTAACTTGATTATTTATATTGGAGAACTAATTTAATTAATTAATATTTAAATGTTGATTTAAGAAAAAGGAAAATCAGATTATTATTAATTAATTAATTAATGGGGCGGTTTGGGTCGGGTCGACCAGAAGGGACCCATTTTCGCGATGGGGACGTCACGGGTTTGATCCTTGATGGAAGCAACGCCCAAGTGAATTAAAATGGGGTTTAAAATCTTACTTTTAAGGGAAATAAGGTCCTTTCATGTGTGATTAAATAAATCAGATTTTTACAATTTAACAAAACCTTATTTTGACTAAGTCTAAAACTACAATCATAATCCTAAAAAAACCACTCACTTCTCACGTTTATCCTCTCTTTCACAATCAAATCTCTCACTTTTGCATTCTATCTGCTAACGAAATACAAGAACAAAAAAAACACACAAAATCGCAGAAATTAAAAAAAATTTAAAATAATAATGAAGAATTTGCACGTCAAAAACATAGACAAAAAAAGCTAACCGAAAATGTAAAGCAAAAACAAGGGTTTTCCGTTGAGTTTTGTGTTGAAGTGTCGGGACATGGACTTGAATTTGGAGAGGTTTTTGGACAGCAGGTTGTGTGTTGAACAAAACTTAACTCAGGTATGGGCTTTTCTCCTGAACTCCTTTCTCCAAGAGAATTTCCTTTCCACGAATTCAACGAATTTTTAAACTAGGGTTGTTCCCGTTCTTGTTTAACTCCTTGTCCCTAGTATCCTTCTGATTTCAATCTGAAATAGGTTAGAGATCATGTTGTTGGTATGTTTGCTGGTAGTTTAAGTATGAAGTGTGATTTTCGCGATAATGTGTTCATGATTATGTGTTTGGAATTGTAAGCATGGTAATTTATGCCAACCATAAGTATGTGAATAGTTATGCTTATGCAAACGTCCTAAGATCTAATGTACAAATGATGATAATAAGGAGCTGGAAATAGTGGACAAATTTCCAGCATTTGGTAGGTTGGGTTCGGCCCATCAAAGTGGTGTAAAATGCAATAAAAGTGAATGTAAAATAAGTGAAATCACTAAGGATTGAACCCAATACATCATTACATGAAAGCTACAAAAAAATCAACAAAACATTAAGACAAAAATGGATTGGGGAGACTAAATTTCCTGCTTGCTGGAAATTGTAGTCTCGGACAACTTTTAAAAAAATGATCTTCGTTTAAATATTTTTTTTAAATATGAGGTCATTAAGGATTGAACCCATGACCTCACCAAATGAAAATTTCATAAAAATTCATGAGAAAAATGCGAGGAAAAATAGATGTGGTGAGTGGGGATTGAACCCACAACCTCTTGAATGGATGAGAGAGTTAGGAGAAACATAATGGAGAAAATAAATGTGGAGAGTGGGGATTGAACCCACAACCTCTTTATAGATGAGAAAGTTAAGAAATAAATTTAAAAAAAATAATGAGCTTGTGGGGGATTGAACCCCCAACCTCCTTGACTTAAACGAAAAAGGAGAGGAGAAACAAAATGGAAATATTATGGGGTTGATGGGGATTGAACTAGGGTCCACGAAATCTGAAAAATACAATAATCAAGTTTAAAATAAGATTAAGTGTTGTCCAAGGGATTCGAAATCAGGCTCCCTTTCCCAATTCCGTATTGATACATAAGTCATACGCAAGTAAATATTTAATGAATGCAGCCTCTAAAGATAGAAATCAATATCTTGGCATATGTACAAGATGCATAAGTCTTGTACCACATAATATATGGTAAACATGAATCACTTAGACAAGCTATGAATGAAGCCTCATGGTTTGTATGTGTGGACTCATAAGTCTAGCATAAGTTTAAAAGTAAGTGAACCTAAGATGTTATGTGACGAGATAATGAAACCTAGAGGGGTTAAGTAAGAGTGTGACACACACTAAAGTGCCAAGTGCATTGGCATACGATGAAATGAACATTCACGTAAAGTGGTGAGTAATTATGAAAAGCAAATGCGCTAAAGTTAAAGAATGTGGTAACAATATGATAAGAGGCTAATGTGAAAGGTGAGAGAAATCTCAAATGGGCCTAAGTAAATGTTACCAAAACGTACTCACCTATGAGAGTGTAAAGTTAATGAATTGACTAGTCTCTATGAACAAATGTTACAAAAACGTACTCACCTATGAGAGTGTAAAGTTAATGAATTGACTAGTCTCTATGAACACTCTAATGAAAGTATTGAAGTTAATGCATATTTAATACTAATGATGAGATAAGAAATCATCTAATGAGCTATTATGCCCTCATGCTAGAAGTCAACTTCTATGATGTATAAGATGAATATAATGGAACTTTATACTGAGCACCGATAGTCTAGCTATGAGTTGTGATTCCTTCTTTCGGGAAGGCATAGGTTCCTGTAATTCTCATGAGATGAGACTGTCCGTCCAAACGGGTATGGGTGTCCTTATATCTCTTAGTCTTTGAATCTATACTGCCAATATAGGGTTCTAGCAGGGTTCGATTCCAAATATACGCTAGTATGTTCGGGTCACTTTGGCCGGTGATTCCACCTCTTTTCATTGTGGGGCACACACTGGATTTCATGATGCTAAAATGATCTATGTTGGTTACGGTTAAAGTTCCCAAAGAAAGAATGAGGCCAGTCTCAACGAATGCACATAATTAAATGAATGATACAAAAGGTGTTAGGAAAGGATAATCAAGAGGTGAGCTAGACTTAAGTAAAAACACTAGGTTTTTCTTGGTCATTGCATAGCGAACCCGATGAGAGTCTTAAACTACATCCTAGGTATGACTGGCGGCTGCACTAGTATATGAAAGAACGAAAATGAAGTACGTATGAATTAATGTAGCAGACTCTGTGTTTGTTAAAGAATGCTCCCTAGTTTAGGTCCCATATGTTGAGCCCTCATTTTGGGAAGTGCTAATGTCAAGTCCATGATTCCAAGGTCTCATGGCATATGAAAGAATGATATGAACTATGTGATATGACATGTGTAATATGTTATGCGTTGTTTGCAAAATCATAAGTATGATGATGCATGTTACTCTCATGCGATGACTTTTCTAATCCGAAATTAGCAAGTCCACTGACTTGACTTTCTATAATTCATATTGATTGGAAAGAGATGTTCTTAATCATACATGTCCTTGGTGTGTGCTTGCATATACCCATACTTAGTACAAGTGCGTACTAATCCCATACAACTGTACATTTTTTGGTGCAGGCACAGGTGGACATTAGAGCTTACAGGTTGACGCTGAAGCTATCCGGGCGTGGAGCATTCATCCGGATTTGGTAGGCCCTCATGCTTTCGAGGACGCTTGACCATTATATTCTAGCTTAGATATAGTTTTGAGTTAGTGGAGTTTGTTCCACTAGCGTTTCTTTCTCATCTTATTTCAGACATTGTATTGGTGCCATTTCGGCAAGTATACACTTAATAACGTATGGAACTATTTTTTTCATTTGATGATTGTAATATTAGATGGTTTATTGTGAACATTTATGAGTTTAAGTATGTTTTATATGAATGTTAAGTAACAAAAAGTTCAAATTTTCCGCTAAAATTAACCTAGATGAAGTAATGATGATGTAAGTAGGATTGTCTGCGACCTCTGAGAGGTCAACATCACCAGTCTCGTCTGGGGTCTAGACTCCGATCGTGACATAATAGCTCCAGCAACACCAGAAGAAGGTCGCCCAACAAATCACAATGCTTTATATGGTACAAGTGGCAGTCGGTACCATAATAAGTTGTATGCTTTTCAGGCTTGCCAGGATACGTTACGAGCATAGATGTTTATAACTTGTTAGATTTAAGGTATACTCTTTACTTTTTGAGTGCATATGTAGCAGTAAACTTTGATGTTAGTCGATAAACTTTCTTAGAACCCTACTTGGTCTCTACTCAGTTGGTGACCCAATTATAGCTAGATAGGTCTACAAAAATTGCCAAGTCACAGTGTCTTAATATGTCACCTTAGCAAACCTTATAGAGTTAGAAAAGGTAGACTTTGATATCATTCTGAGCATGAATTGGTTATATTGATGTTATGCCTCAGTTGATTATAGATCTAGAATTTTTTATTTCTAGTTTCAAGAAGAGACAATCTTAGAATGGAAGGGTAGTAGCTTAGTGACTATGGGTCAATTTATTTCTTACTTTTATGCCATAAAGATGATTTCCAAGAGGTATATCCATCATCTAGTTTGGTTAAAGAATTGTAGCTCCAAGACCCCAACTCTTGAGTCAGTTCCAGTAGTAAATGACTTCCCAGAAGTGTTTGCAGAAGATCTTCCTAGAGTTCCTCTTGAAAGGGAAATCGACTACAAAATTGATCTATATCCAAAAACCCAACCTATTTCTATTCCTTCTTACAGGGTGGCTCCAGCTGAGCCTAAGAAATTGAAAAAGGAGTTGAAGACCTTCTAGATAAGGGCTTCAATAGACCTAGTATTTGCCCATGGGGTACACTAAAAAGTCTGAGATTTGGACTCATTTAGGGCTTTAATTATATATGTTTAGTGTCCTCAAATACTTATTGTGTGCCAATAACTCATATAAAATTCTCGATTTCTATATATATGGATTGAGGAACAAATCAAGGACACTAGTTTTTGAAACGGAACAAGGGAGATGAAACAATGAAGAAAAGAAAACCTGGTGATCGACAAGTCCACTTGGAGAGTTTCCCAATGGCTACTTGACCTCATAAAGTTCTAGTATGCCAATCCTTGAAGGAAATAACCAAGTTGGTGAGATAAAGGAATAGTCAGATGATCGTTGAGTAGTTTAACAATGTAGTTTTGGATCGCCCAAAATTACGGAACTTGAGGATGCCGAATGCCAAGGAAGAAGGTCGACTGAAATGACCAAAGGGCGGTTCAGCGAGTCGTTCGGTAAGCCCGACTTACTTAGTCGAGTGACTCTTGTCTTCACATTTTGGCGACTTTAAATACATTTTAAAAATTTTAGTTTAGTGTAAATTTTAGTATCTTAGTAGAGTATTATTGAGTTTTATGCCGGGGAGATAAGTTTTCTCTAGTTTTCCTACGTTTTGTTTCCGAATTGAAGTCTTTAACATTTGAAAAAATTGAAGTGAGTGTTTGATATTCTTTTAACTGGGGCATTGTAAGCATGAATCCACACTTATCGAGTTTATAGATAATAAAATTCAGTAACTATTTTTACCTTTTTATGATGTCTAGCTAAAACTACAATTCTCGGGGTGTTATTATTTGATTATGAGCTGATTTATTTTATGGTTACTGTTTATTGTTAGTTTAAATACTAGAAGTGAGTTTAATCATTAGTTGTGGTTTAATTTAAGGAATGTAGTAGCAAATGCAATTCTATCCTTGTGTTTTTGGCTTGCTCAAGAGAGAGGTTTTAAAATTAAAATTATTGATGGATAGTGTCACGACTGGGAAGCACCCCTAGACGTAACTGGAGTCTTCGTCTTTAGAGAGGACTTGGACTAGCCGTTAGCATTCGTCATTACGTATCATAGGTCGAGAAAATGTGGAAAATTAAAAACTTTTACATAGTGAAGTATACTTAGACTTCTCATTTACCAGATATGGAGTTTACATAGACTCGTCACTTATTGAATTGGTCATAGACTTCTCGTTTATGCAATATAGACAATACATAAGATAGTCTAATAACAGTCTCATATTAAACCATCTAATTGAGTATTACCAATTCGGGCATATCCCTTACACTAGTACAATATGCAACATATAGGCTTATAGTAATAGTCTCAAGAAGATGGAAAGAAACAATTGTCTTTAGATATAAGCAGTACTACTAAGATAGAGACGTGGCACCATCCTCAAATATTGAGGACTAACAAAAAACTTGGGAAAGATGTCCAATTCTTCTTGCCAATGTCCTCTAAGAACCTCAACGACCCGAACCTACATATTTGTAGAATCATAAATGGGTTAGTACAACCACTTTTACTAAGTATGGAAACATACGCAAGTAAAACCATTTGAACACATGCACAAAAGGGACCATTTCTTTATAAACATGCTAAGTCATTTGAAAAGCCTTTATGCACAATCAAGAGAAAATAGACATGTCAACGATCACAACAACATAAGACATGTTCGTAAACAAAGATAATACCATCATAAAGTCATATCAACATTCCATGTTCAATAATTAATATCGTCAAGCATACAAAAGCCTTACCAACAATCCCATCCGAAGCTTACAAGTGTAATGCTCATGTCAAGCCCCATAACCCCACATAATTAAGTAAACAAGAAAAGAGGTCATAAGTAATGCCTTGCTTCATACAACATAACCTCAAGTATAGTCATCTTCATATATATAGCAATTTGGACCAATACCATTTTAATCAATGTAACCAATATCATACAAGAGCCACATCATGTAAAGTAAATATTATACATTTCATGATATCATAATAGCATAAGAACAAGCTCTTAGGACTCCCCTCAAGGCCAACTTGTGAAATGTATAGGTAGAGTCCCATACCCTACCTATACTATGTACAACCTCTTGAGTCACCCTAGTTAGTGTCCATCTACATTACTTCATTCATTCATTTTAATTTCAGGAACAATCACCTTAACCGACAATAGAACATGTGAACTAAACATGAAATTCCATATCATGAAACCCTACACCGAAAGAAGGTGATCTACTTTCCAAGGTAGAATCAAAACATGAACATAGCATTCTAGGTTGATCCACTAGCTAGTATTCCTATGGAGGAAACATAGTTAAGGAACTAGGAGATATACTAGAAACCATATGTATGCAAAATATCATTATAGTCTCCATTTCATGTGAACCATTTTGAACCTACCTCCGCATATTATTAAGGGACACCTTTAATGTCTAGTTCGCTTGCTGCTAAGCTAAAGTTCCTTATTGAAATGTCTTTAAGACTTTCTTAATCATAATATCTTAATATAGGCCATAAGAGACTAACCCTAGTATAATCATTTCATTAGCTCATTATTTATAGGATGAGAACTTCCTTTCATCACAAACCATCATTAGTGAGATCAACACATCATAATCATATCGTATAAGGCACACAAGTGAATCACCTTCCACCTTGTATCATCATACCCTTACCATGATCTCACAATTCAACATATTCAAAACATGCCATCATAATCATCATATCAACATATTATTAATTTATTAAAATAATCAATTGAATATAATCATCAAGAAACCATCATTACTGAAGTAGAGAGCTCATAGTCATAAGACACCTTACCAATAACTTCAAAAAACCTCCTTCGAAATCTTACCCTCAATTCATTACAATTATCAAATAAGACAATCACCATAATAAATTAATAGTTAATTAAACAATATGAGACATTGGAATCATGGACTTAATATTAGGATTTCCCAAAATGAGGGCTCAACATATGGGACCTCAACTAGGGAGCCTTCTTTAGCAAACACAGAGTTTGCTTCATTCATTCACACGTACTTCATTTTCATTCATTCGTAAGCTAGTGTAAACACCAGTCATACCTAGGATGTAGTTTAAGACTTTCATCGGGTTTTCAATGCAATGACCAAGAATGACCTAGTGTCATTACTTAAGTCTAGCTCACCTCTTGATTATCCTATCATAACACCTTTGGTATCGTTCATTTCATTATGTGTATTACTTGAGGCTGGACTCATTCTTCCCTTGGGAACTTTAACCTTAACCGACATAGATCATGTGAGCATCATGAAATCTAGAGTTTAACCCCACATTGAAAAGAGGTGAAATCACCGACCAAAGTGAACAAAAACATGCTAGTGTATATAGGGAATCGAACCCTGCTAGAACCCTATATTGGTAGTATAGGTTCAAAGACTAGGAGATATAAGGAGACCCATACCCGTCTAGATTGACAGTCTCATCTCATGAAAACTACATGAACCTCTTCCTTCCCAAAAGAAGGAATCACAACTCATAGATAGCCTATCGGTGCTCAGTATAAAGTTCCACTACATTCATCTTATACATCATAGAAGCTGACTTCTAGCATGAGGAAATGATAGCTCATTAGATGATTTCTCATCTCATCATTAGTATTAAGTATTCATTAACTTCAATACTTTCATTAGAGTGTTCATAGAGACTGGTCTCTTCATTAACTTTACACTCTCATAGGTGAGTACGTCTTGGTAACATTTAGTTAGGCCAATTTGAGATTTCTCTCACCTTTCACATTAGCCTCTTATCATGTTGTCACCACATTCTTTATCTTTGGCACATTTATACTTCATAATTACTCACCATTTTACGTGAATATTCATTTCATCGTATGCCAATGCACTTGGTCCTTTAGTGTGTGTTATATTCTTACTTAACCCCTCCGGGGTTTCATTATCTCATCACATAACATCTTAGGTTCACTTACTTTTAAATGTATTCTAGACTTATAAGTCCACACATACAAGCCATGAGGCTTCATTCATAGTTTGTCTAAGTGATTCATATCAATTTAGATGCTTAAAGGCAGCATTCATTAAATATTTGTTCACGTACGACTTGTGTGTCAATACGGGATTGGTCAAGGGAACCTGATTTTGAATCTCTTGAGCAACACTTAATATTATATTAAACTTTATAATTGCATTTTTAAGATATGGGGGACCCTAGTTCGATCCCCATCACTCCCATAATATTTCCTTTCTTTTCCTCCTCTATTTCTCGTCAGGGGCGGACCCAGTAAGCCAGACGCGGGTGCTCGAGCACCCATTGATTTCCGAATTTTTTTGTATATATATATAGAAAATATGATACATATGTTATTATAATTTAAATGAGCACCCATAGAACAAAAGCAACTGTGGGTGAGCTAGATTAAACCTCTGCAATAAGAGATGCGCGAAGCCACCGGCTAGGGTTTGAATCCCGCCAGTAGCATTTCTTTTTTTAAATTTTTTCCAACGAATTTTACACCTGGAAGTGAGCACCCACAACCTTTAAATCCTGGATCCGCCACTGTTTCTCGTTTAAGGTTAGGAGGTTGTGGGATCAATCCCCCACAAGCTCATTCTTTTCTCTTAATTTATCTCTTAAGTTTCTCACCTATGCAAGAGGTTGTGGGTTCAATCCCCACTCACCATATTTATTTTTCTCCTTTATTTTTCTCCTAACTCTCTAATCTATTCAAGAGGTTGTGGGTTCAATCCCCATTCACCACATTTATTTTTCTTCTTTATTTTTTTCTCCTAACTCTCTCATCTATTCAAGAGGTTGTGGGTTCAATCCCCACTCACCACATTTTTTTTTCTCCTTTATTTTTCTCCTAACTCTGTTATCTATTCAAGAGGTTGCAGGTTCAATCTCCACTCACCACATTTAATTTTCTTTTCGTTTTTCTCATTAACTTTTTACATAATTTGCACTTGTTAAGGTTTTATGTTCAATTACCAATGACCTCACAATTTTTTTAAAAATTTAAAACATAGCTCATTTTTCAAATTTTTGGCCGAGAAATTTGGTCTCTTTCAATCCATCTTTCTCTCAAGTTTTAATGTTGATTCTTGGAATAATTCGGGTGACATTTTTCCAGCAACATTACCCTTATATTAACATCACACTTTTAACATTTACATATACTAAAACACAACATTTATAACACACAAATTTAGGCAGCAACATAGTTAATTCACAGCGCACCCATGCTCAAGCGATTAACTTAAAACACTTTTCCGGAATACATCTTTCAGTCCTTACATTATTTTCAAATACACATTCAATACATAATCACAACCAGACCTAAAATTATCTACCAGAAGACATACCAACGCATTCTTTGAATCTTTCAAAGGATCTAATGACAGGGGCATGCTACGGGGACAACCTTAGTTTTTCAATTGCAATTAAACTGAACCACTAGGGATCTTGGGAAAGGGAACAAGAGAGAAGAAAAATCATACCTTAATTTCGTTCCACACTTGTTTAAATGCTGCCATTTCCCACGAAACCACTGCCTCACCACCCAAATCCCAAACACAATCCGTCGAGAAGAATGTTGGTGATTTTCGTTTTTAGCTTCGCTTTTCGTTTGAGTTTTTTTTGTGTAAGTTCTTCAAGAGTGAAGAACTATTATTTTCACTTCTTTTAATGATAAAAAATGTGATAATGAGAGTGAGAGGCATGAAAATGAGAGGATTGGGATTGCGAGAGTTAGGTGGAGATTTAGTCAAACTAGGACTGCTCATTATTTATTTATTTTATTTTATTAAAAATCTGATTTTTCCCTTACTTTATCAGATTTTTAAATATTATTTAATTCAACTAATTCACTTAATAAAATTAAATCAATTTAATCCTTACTTCCACCAAGGAACAAACCCAGGTGGAGCTAGATTTTTCTTAAAGGGTCAAATTCGGCAAACTCTACCCGAATTGTACCTCCACCATATTAATTAATTAATTAATTAATTAAATATTTAGGGTAATTACAATATTATCCTTATACTGGAAAAGACCATTTTACCCCTAGATCCTCCAAACTTATGATTACCCATTTTTAAGTCCTGTTAAGATTCATTCGAGTAAATCTTCATATTCGGGTGCCCGACATGGCTAGACCCAACCTTTCCTAGATCAACTAAACCACCAAGTTGGTTGGCTTGACTGTTGCAGAGGTTCAGAGGTCTGGTTCTCGCGCATCAATCCTTGTGAACCCGGTCTAATGTAGGCATTTTAGATACATTAGGCATAACTTAGCATAGTCATTTTACGGTTATTACATTATCCCCCCCTTTAGGAACATTCGTTCCCGAATGACACTACATATCATTTTAAAATAAATAGGGTGATTTTTGAAAATATCTTAACATACTTGAGACTTTGCTCTTTGTGAATTTCTGTTTCACACTAACTCTGGATAATGCATATTACTCAAGCTCATCTGAAGCTTCATATTGGAGATTGAGGAACTTCCTTCTCAATCTTACTTAACTTTATGCACCTCACAACTCATACAACACAAAAATAATCATGTCCACGCTATACAAAAACAGAAACATGATATATAATTATGAATTCATTTTAAGTCACATAGTGCAATTATTACACATATGATTTTTGGATTTACAACACCAAGTCAATTGTTGGACTAAATCTTAGAGTTTCTTAAACAAAACCAGCCTTAGGAAGAGTATATCTAACCACTTAGATAACATCTTGTTGGCCTTAAGATTTGAAATTATATGTCTTTGTTGGATTGATCCACGCCCTACCCATTTATACCCTATCTCATTTGGCAATTGAAACCTCACTACCCTGGTTTGATAGTCTATGGTAGCATAAAACTTATGGAGAAAATCCATACCTAAGCTACTCAATGCTTTTTGTTGATGAATATCTGATTCACATATTAGTAGGTTGGTGTACATCCTTGAAACCTACTAGCAGCTTCACATTAATAGACTAAGGAACTCCTTCCAAAACTAGTCTCATCAAAGCATACAACATCAATAAACACATAAGTTAGCAACCAACATGATGACTCCAGCATATTAATTTCATACTGGTGCATAAAACCATACACATGAAAAACTAATTTAGGTTATGCACCTGAGACATCACTAGAGGGGTCTTCCCCTACACCCCTAGACTTGAGTGCGAAGAATCGTTGCCTCCTTGGAGCCTCTTCACTTGGACCATTCGGTTGAACATTCTCATTCCCTTTTTCTCGACCTCTAATATACGGAAAGTTCTTCATCATGTGACCCAGTTTGCTACAACTGTAACAAGCGTTAGATCCCCTCATACACTCTCCTCTATGAAGTTTGTGTCACTTCCTACAAGGTGGCCTCTCTTGAGGTGTATCTACTTTACTGTTTCTCTTAACTCTGGGCTCGGAATCCCTATCATAGTGACCCTTGGACTAACTTGACTCTCCTTGGTGGAAGAGTCCCTTCTTAAACCTTGTCTAATCCCTGATTTCAATACTAATCTTCCTTGAAAAATTCTTCTCAGCTTGCCTTGACATGTTCCCTACCCTAGTATGCTTCCTCTTCCTGCTTTCCTCCACTTGTTGGACATGGACCATAAGCCTGGAAAGGCCCGTACTGGCATGCAACATAACTACCCTACACTCCCCTCGAGATTCTCATCAATCTTAGATCCAGTGTAAATGGACGGATTCATCTTCGTGAAGTCCCTTAACCTGTTATCCATGGTGCTGGCAGGTGGGTTCTCCCTGGGAACATCTTGTTGCTCCACCTTGGCTGTCATAGACTGAGCTTGTAAAGTGATGGCTTGAGCCATCTCTACCAAGGCTGTCCTGACTTCTCAATATGTCAACCCAGTTGGGTTAACAAATATCTCCATTCCAGCATTTGGAGCCTGGGGAGGAACTTGATTTTCCCTAGCAGTTGCTCCTCCAATCTCTCCGCTTGCATTTCTCCTTGTATCATCTTTCTGAATCTCAAGAGTTGATGTTAGATACATTGTAAACACCAATAAATAAGACATTAGAGAAGGCACGATATGATCAGAAGAAGGGAATTTTGCTATGCATCATGCAGTCTCTAAATTAGGATAGTGGTGCACTTCACTACCATGACTTAGAAACTACTCGATGTGGTTGATGTGAACTTATTATCCTCTGAATTTAACCTAATGCTCTAATACCAAATTTATCATGACCGGAGTCTAGACCCTAACCAAAACCAGCATCGTTGACCTCTCAGAGGTCGCAGACAAGCCTACATACGTCATCGTTACATCATCTACATAATTTTTAGCAGAAAATTTGAACTTTTTGTTTAGTTGAAGTATACTTTGACTTCATAATATGAAACATCTTATTAGAATAAGATTATCTACATAATTTCATAATCGTTCACAACAACCATCTAATACCAAGATACTCAAATGAGTGAAATAGTTCATAACTTCACTACATGTATACTTGCCAAAATGGCACCAATACAACTTATGAAACAAGTGACAAAGAAACTCTAGTGGAACATCTTCTACCTTCTCATGCCTACATCTAAGCTGGAATAGAAAAGATAGGTATCATCGAAATCAAGAGGGCCTACCAAGTCCGGATGAATGCTTCATGTTCGGACAACTTCTGCGTTGTCTCGTAATGCTCTAGCGTTCACCTCCACCTGCACTTAAAAGTAGAGAGTTGTATGGTATTCATACACAATTGTACTATGTATGGGTATAAGCAAGCACACACCAATGACATGCATGATTAAGAAGATCTCTTTCCTAACGATATGAATTATAAAAAGTCAAGTTAGTGGACTTGCAAAAATCGGATTATGAAAGTCATGCTATGAGAGTAACATGCATCATCATACATAACATACTGCACACAACACATAACATATTGCTTATTGGCACATAAAATAATTCATATCATTCGTCCATATGCCATGAGACTTTGGAATCATGGACTTTACATTAGGATTTCCCAAAATGAGGCTTAACATATGGGACCTCAACTAGGGAGCCTTCTTTAGCAAACATAGAGTCTGCTTCATTCATTCATACGTACTTTATTTTCATTCGTTCGTAAGCTAGTGTAAACACCAGCAATACCTAGGATGTAGTTTAAGACTTTCATATGGTTCTCTCTACAATGACTAAGAATGACTTAGTGTCATTACTTAAGTCTAGCTCACCTCTTGATTATCCTATCCTAACACCTTTGGTATTGTTCATTTCATTATGTGCATTACTTGAGGCTGACCTCATTCTTTATTTGGGAACTTTAATCTTAACCGACATAGATCATGTGAGCATCATGAAATCCAGTATTTAAACTCACACCGAAAAGAGGTGGAATCATCAGCCAAAGTGAACCAAAACATGCTAGCGTATATTGGGAATCGAACCCTGCTAGAACCCTATATTTGCAGTTTAGGTTCAAATACTAAGAGATATAAGGAGACCTATACCCCTTTGGACGGACAATCTCATCTCATGAGAATTACACGAACCTCTGCCTTCCCAAAAGAAGGAATCGCAACTCATAGCTAGCCTATCGGTGATCAGTATAAAGTTCCATTACATTCATCTCATACATCATAGAAGTTGGCTTCTAGCATGAGGGAATCATAGATCATTAGATGATTTCTCATCTCATCATTAGTATTAAGCATGCATTAACTTCAATACTTTAAGTAGAGTGTTCATAAATACTAGTCTCTTCATTAACTTTACACTCTCATAGGTGAGTACGTCTTGATAACATTTACTACGGCTCATTTGAGATTTCTCTCACCTTTCGCATTAGCCTCTTATCATGTTGTCACCACATTCTTTAACTTTAGCACATTTACACTTCATAATTACTCACCACTTTACTTTAACATTTATTTCATCGTGCGCCAATGCACTTGGCCGTTTACTTTGTGTCACACTCTTACTTAACCCCTCTGGATTTCATTAACTCATCACACAACATCTTAGATTCACTTACTTTTAAATGTATGCTAGACTTATGAGTCCACACGTACACGCAATGAGGCTTCATTCATAGTTTGTCTAAGTGATTCATATTTACCCAAGATTATATGGTACAAGACTTATGCATCTTGTAGATATGCCAAGATATTGATTTCGATCCTTAGAGGCAGCATTCATTAAATACTTGTTCACGTACGACTTATGTGTGAATACGGGATTGGGCAAGGGAACCCAAATTCGAATCCCTTAAGCAACACTTTATATTAAACTTGATAATTGCATTTTCAGATTTGAGGGACCCTAGTTCTATCCCCATCACTCTCATAATATTTCCTTTCTTTTCCTCCTCTCTTTCTCGTTGATGTCAAGGAGGTTGTGGGATAAATCCCCCACAAGATTATTTTTTTTCTTAATTTATCTCTTAACTTTTTCACCTATGAAAGAGGTTGTGGGTTGAATTCCCACTCACTACATTTATTTTTCTTCTTTGTTTTTCTGCTAACTCTCTCATCTATTCAAGAGGTTGTGGGTTCAATCTCCACTCACCACATTTATTTTTCTTCTTTATTTTTTTTCTCGTAACTCTCTTACCTATTCAAGAGGTTGTGGGTTCAATCCTTACTCACCACATTTATTTTTTCTCCTTTATTTTTATCTTAACTCTCTCATCTATTCAAGAGGTTATCGGTTCAATCCCCACTTACCACATTTAATTATCTTTTCGTTTTTCTCATGAAGTTTTTATGTAATTGGCATTTGGTAAGGTCTTGGGTTCAATTCTCAATGACCTCACTATTTTTAAATTTTTTTAAAACATAGCTCACTTTTCAAATTTTTGGCCGAGACCAACATTTCTAACAAGCTAGAGATTTGGTCTCTTTCAGTCCATCTTCCTCTCAAGTTTTAATGTTGATTCTTGGAGTAACTCGGGTGACATTTTCCAGCAACATTACCCTTATATTAACATCACACTTTTAACATTTACATATACGAAAACACAACATTTATAACACACAAATTTCAGGAAGCAACATAGTTAATTTACAACACACCCATGCTCAAATAATTAATGTAAAACACGTTTCCGGAATACATCATTCAATCCTTACATAATTTTTAAATACACATTCAATACATAATCACAACCAGACCTAAAATTATCTACCAGAAGACATACCAACGCATTCTTTGAATCTTTCAAAGGATCTAATGACTGGGCATACAACGAGGACAACCATAGTTTTTCGATTGCGATTAAACTGAAAGTTAAGGGTATCTTGGGAAGGGTCAAAGAGATAAGAAAACACATACCTTAATGTCGTTCCACACTTGTTTAAATGCTGCCAATTTCCCATGAAATGACTGCCTCGCCACAAAAATCCCAATCACAATCCGTCGAGAAGAATGTTGTTTATTTTTGTTTTTAGCTTAGCTTTTCGTTTGAGTTTTTGTGTGTATGTTTTTCAATAGTGAAGAACTATTATTTTTAGTTCTTTTATTGATAAAAAAACGTGAGAATGAGAGGATTAGGAATAGGAGGGTTAGGTGGAGACTTAGTCAAACTAGGACTCCTCATTATTTATTTATTTTATTATTATTTTTTTTATTAAAAATCTGATTTTTCCCTTACGTAAATCAGATTTTTAAATATTAATTAATTCAACTAGTTCACTTAATAAAATAAAATAAATTTAATCCTTGCTTCCAACAAGGCTCGAACCTGTGTAGAGCTAGATTTTGCTTAAAGGGTCAAATTCGGCAACCTCTACCCGAATTTCCCCTCCACTATATTAATTAATTAATTAATTAGGGTAAGTACAATACTACCCTTATCCTGGAAAAGACCATTTTAACCCTTGACCATCCAAACTTAAGATTACCCCTTTTTAAGTCAGGTTAAGACTCATCTAGGTAAATCTTCATATTCGAGTGCCCTACATGGCTTGACCCAACCTTTCCTATCTCAACTAACTCACCAAGTTAGTTGACTTGGCTACTGCAGAGGTTCAGAGGTATGGTTCTACGCGCATTAATCTGTGTGAACTCGGTCTAATCTAGTCATTCTAGATACACTAGGCATTACTTAGCATAATCATTTTAGGGTTGTTACATCTAATTCATAGCTAGGGTTAGCGAAAAGGATTCAATCATTGATCTTTCATGGAAACTAGGTCAAATAATAAGAACTACAACAATTATACCATTAAAAGATCAGAATATATCAAGATAAACCAATATAATACAACATTAATTCAATTTGAAAAGGATTTCACGAAATTGGATGCAAACTCATGTTTTAGACCTCTTTGTAAACAAATTTTGAAGACTCTTGGGGAAAGAGATTTGAAGAGTGAATAGCTTCCATACCTTAGGATTCATTGAATAATAACGGATAAAAACTTAAGTCTTGAAACCCCAGTGAACCTTGAAGCTTGGTCTTCAATGGGGTCTTTGGAGTAGACAGAGAAAGTGTAGAGAACTTGGAGAGAATTGGGTTTGGGAATAATGAGGTGTTGAGTTAGTCTAATGAAAGTTAACTCTTATATAGTCCCCAACTAATTTAATTAACCACCTCTTAAACCTGGATTAATTTATTAACTAATTAACCAACTAACCTACTTAACTCAAAAACTTAACAGTGACTCGAGGTCCAACCCATTGACGAGGCGTCAACCGAACCACAGCCCTGTACTGGCAGTCTGTGATTTCAGTCAGAGAGTGAGTTTTGATCCATTTTCTAAAAATGGCTAAGTATGAACCTATGACCACCATTGAAGAGACGTTGACCCATCGTGACTCATCGTTTGATTCATAGTTATCCACTGTCAATTTGATAGCTTTTTGGTCTAATGTGAAGTCCTCCTCAAGGACCCTTAAGGTAGTTCTCTGGGATTCATACCCAAACGTTTCGACCCTAAAACACTCTACTACATGTTTAACATGTTTTTGCGAGATTTGACTAAAATCTCACTCTTTATACTCCTTTGAAACATATCAAGGCACACTAACTCATCTTTTACAAATCTCTGGACGTCATGGTCGTTTCTTCATGTTTTGACTCTTAACACTTTCTAATTAATTTGAATACATTAGCTTAGGCTTATAATCATTGTTTGAAGTCTTAGTTCATCATGTGTGGCTCTATACTAAGTCATGAACTTCCAGAGTGTTACATTATCCCCCTTTAGGAACATATGTCCCTAAATGACTCTTAAATCTTTTTGTAGGGGAATAAGAAGACTCAATACTAGCAGCCCAACCAATAAAATAAACAACAACACATATAATTGTCATGAGTCACGTCTCATAGGAGTACTTCATGACTACATTCAATACAAAATCAAATCACTTCACATAGCAACTAAATTCACAATTACTTTATATAACATCTCAACATTTCATAACACATATAGTGAAAAGCTACCTATTCATTATCAACATGAGCTCAACATAAACATCAAAGAGTTAGCAGGTAATCCTTCTTCTAAAGAAAATATCATAACACTACATTCTCAATAAAGCAAATACAGACATTCCATATAAGTGTAAGTAGTATATAAAAGCATTTTAAAGATATTTTTGGCATAAACCTTTACCAAAACATGAACATACTTATAAAACAAGCCTAATACACATCAATTATTATTTTTATTTTAAGAGGAACTACTAACCTCAAAGAGGAAAAAGATGAGGATAGCGGGACTTAATGTAGGCCTCGACCTCTGATGTTGCACCCTCAATAAGATGGTCTCTCAGTTGAACTTTCACGGAGGCAACCTCTTTATTCTTCAACTTTTTGACTTGACGATCTAGGATCTCAAACGGAACCTATTCATAAGAAAGGTTCTCATTCACTCCTAATCCTCAATCGGGAGAATGGATACCGCGTCGCATATATATTTCTTGAGCATGGGGACATGAAATACCGGATAAACAGAAGATAGTTCACTTGGTAACTTCAATTCACATGCAACCCTTTCCGACCCGTTTCACTATCTCATAATGACCCACATATTGGGATTAAGATTCCCCATTTTACCAAATCTAATCACCTCTTTCATGGGTGAAATATTTAAGTAGACCCAATCACCTACTTTAAATTTGAGATCTCTTCTTCTATTGTCAGCATAGTGTTTTTGCCTACTATACGCTGTTTTCAACCTATCCCTTATAATTCGTACCTTTTCCAATGCCTCATAGATTATCTAGGGACAAAAGAGTGAAGATTCTTCTACCTAAAACCAATCAACCATAGATTTACATCTCCTACCATAGAGTTCTTCAAAAAGTGCCATAGAAATACTCGAAATGTAGCTATTAATGTAGGTGAACTCTATAACCGGTAGGTTATCATCCCAATTACCCGTGAAATAATAACATAAGTTCTTTACATATCTTCTAGGGTTTGGATGGTACACTCCGCTTGACCTTCCGTTTGAGGATGAAAAGCGGTGCTAAGTTTCACTTGAGTACCTAACCCCTTTTGAAAAGACTTGCAAAAACGAGAAGTGAATTGGGCACCTCTATCCGAGATGACGGACAAAGGTATCCCATGTAAAATCAAAATCTCCTTAAGGTACAACATTCCATATTCCCCCGCCAAATAAGTAAATTTGATAGGGATAAAGGGGGCATATTTCGTCAATGTATCAAGAATCACCCATATTGAGTCATTTTACCTCCAGTTCCGAGGTAAATCCACTACAAAGTTTATATTGATATCTTCCCACTTCCATGTAGGAACATCCGCATTTGAGTAAAATCACTCAGTCTTTGATGTTCGACCTTAATTTGTTGAGAATTGGGACATTTACCCACAAATTCCGCTATTTCCCTTTTAAAACCATCCCACCAATAAACTTCTTAAAGATCATGATACATTTTGGTGGCACACGGATGAATGGAATATCGGTAACCATGAGCCTTTTCCAAAATTTCTCCTTTTAGAACATCTACATACGATACACAAAATCTACCTTGGATCCTAAGTACCCCATCCGTTTTGGGAGAATGCCTCATTGAACTTGCTAAGAACCGATTTCTTGAACTTCATCAATAGAGGATAACAATGTTGCTTAGAGTTCACCTTCACAACTAAAGGTGATTTAGAATTATGATGAACCATAGACCCTCCTTTTGGAGAATCTTCCAACCGAACACCCAACCGAGCCAATATATTCACCTCTTTCACTAACTCTTTCTTACAATCGGAAATATGAGATACACTACTCATTGTCATTTGACTTAGAGCGTCCGCAACCACATAGACCTTGCTAGGTGGTATAGAATACTCATGTCGTAATCCTTTAAAAGTTCTAACCATCTTATTTGTCGGAGAATCAACTCCTTTGGGTGAACACATATTGAAGGATCTTGTGGTTCGTGAACACATCCACATGGACACCATATAGGTAATTCCTCCATATTTTCAAATCAAATGCCACAACCGCTAATTCAATATCATCAGTTGGATACTTTTTCTCATGCACCTTGAGTTTTCTAGAGGCATATATTATCACCTTACCATGTTGAATGAGCACACAACCCAAACATACTCAAGAAGCATTACAATACACTACAAACCCTAAGGTACCCTCCGGTAAGGTCAATACCACAGCGGAAGAAAACAAACATGCAACCAATAGTATTGTAGAGCACCTGAATATGAAGATTTTCCCGGATGAGTCTTAATTGGACTTAAAAAGGCGTAATCATAAGTTTGGAGGATCTAGGGGTAAAATGATCTTTTCCAGGATAAGGGTAGTATTGTAATTACCCTAAATATTTAATTTATTAATTAATTAGTATGGTGGAGGGGCAATTAGGGTAGAGGTTGCCGAATTTGACCCTTTAAGAAAAATCTAGCTCCACCCGGGTTCGAGACTTGGTGGAAGAAAGGATTAAATTGATTTAACTTTATTAAGTGAAATTAATTGAATTAGTTAATATTTAAAAATCTTATTTAAGTAAGGCAAAAATTAAATTTTTAATTAAAAAATAATAACAATAAAATTAATAAATAATGAGGAGTCCTAGTTTGACTAAGTCTCCACCTAACTCTCCTAATCCTAATCCTCTCATTCTAACGTCTCTCACTCTTATTCTCACGTTTTTTATTAGTAAAAAACTTAAAAAATAACAGTTCTTCACTCTTGAAGAACTTACACACAAAAACTCAAACAAAAAGCTAAGCTAAAAACGAAAATCAACAACATTTTTCTCGACGAATTGTGTTTGGGATTTTAGCGGTGAGGCAGTGGTGTCGTTATAACTGGCAGCATTGAAACAAGTGTTGAAAAACATTAAGGTATGAGTTTTATTATCTCTTGGTCCCTTTCCCAAGAGACCCCTAAGTTCAGTTTAAATTCCAATCGAGAAACTAAGGTTGTCCCCGTTGCATGCCCCTGTCATTAGATCCTTTGAAAGATTCAAAGTATGCGTTGGTATGTCTTCTGGTAGATGATTTTAGGTCTGGTTGTGATTACATGTTTGAATGTGTATTCGGAAATTATGTAAGGAATGAAATATGTGTTCCGCGAAAGTGTATTAAGTTAACTATTTGTGCATGTGTGTGTCGAGAATTAACTATGTTTTGCTGCCAGAAATTTACATGTTAAAATATTGTATTTTATGTGTACGAATATGTTAAAAGTGTGATGTTCATATAAGTGTAATGTTTATTAATAAATTTCACACGAAATACTCCAAGAATCAACATAAAAATATGAGAGAAAAACGAATTGAAAGAGGACAAAATTTCCAGCTTGCTGGAAATGTTGGTCTCGGCCTATATCTTGGAGTTGGAGCTATGTTTTAAAATTTTATTTAAAATGTGAGGTCATTGGGTATTTAACCCACAACCTCTTGAATATATGAGAGAGTTAGGAGAAAAATAAAGGAAAAAAATAAATGTGATGAGTGGGTATTGAACCCACAACCTCTTGAATAGATGAGACAGTTAGGATAAAAATAAATGTGATGAGTGGGGATTGAACCCACAACCTCTTGCATAGGTGAGAACATTAAGAGATAAATTAAGAGAAAAAGAATGAGTTTGTGGGGGATTGATCCCACAACCTCCTTGCCATAAACGAGAAAGAGAGGAAGAAAAGAAAGGAAATATTATTGGAGTGATGGGGATCGAACTAGGATCCCCCAAATCTGAAAAATGCAATTACCAAGTTTAATATAACATTAAGTGTTGCTCAAGAAATTTGAAATCGGGTAGCCTTGCCCAATCCCGTATTGACACATAAGTCGTATGTGAACAAATATTTAATGAATGCTGCCTCTAAGGATCGAAATCGATATCTTGGCATACCTACAAGATGCATAAGTCTTGTACCACATAATCTTGGGTAAATATGAATCACCTAGACGAACTATGAATGAAGCCTTATGGGTTGTATGTGTGGACTCATAAGTCTAGCATACGTATAAAAGTAAGTGAAACTAATATGTTATGTGAAGGGATGATGAAACCCCAGAGGGGTTAGGTAATAGTGTGACACACATTAAAGGGCCAAGTGTATTGGCATACGATGAAATGAACATTCACGTAAAAGGGGTGAGTAATTATGAAGAGTAAATGTGCTAAAGTTATTGAATATTGTGACAACTTGATAAGAAGCTAATGTGAAAGGTGAGAGAAATCACAAATGAGCCTAAGTAAATTTAACCAAGAAGTGCTCACCTATGAGAGTGTAAGGTTAATGAAGAGACCAGTCTCTATGAACACTCTAATGAAATTATTGAAGTAAAAGCATATTGAATACTAATGATGAGATGAGAAATCATCTAATGAGTTATGATGCCTTATGCTAGAAGCCAACTTCTATAATGTATGAGATGAATGTAATGGAACTTTATACTCAGCACCGATAGACTAGCTATGAGTTGTGATTCCTTCTTTTGGGAAGGCAGAGCTTCGTGTAATTCTCATGAGATGATGTTGTCCGTTCAGACGGTTATGGGTCTCCTTATATCTCCTAGTCTTTTAACCTATACTACCAATATATGGTTCTAGAAGGGTTTGATTCCCGATATACGCTAGCATGTTTTGGTTCACTTTGGCCGGTAATTCCACCTCTTTTCCTTGTGGGGTTAAACGTTGGATTTAATGATGCTCACATGATCTATGTCGGTTAAGGTTAAACTTCCCCAAATAAATAATGAGGTCAGCCTCAAGTAATGCACATAATAAAATGAACGATACCAAAGGTGTTAGGATAGGATAATCAAGAGGTGAGCTAGACTTGAGAAATGACACTAGGTCATTCTTGGTCATTGCACAGTGAACCCGATGAAAGTCTTAAACTACATTCTAGGTATGGCTTGTGTTTACACTATCTTACGAACGAAATGAAATGAACTACGTACGAATAAATGAAGCAGACTCTATGTTTGCTAAAGAAAGCTCCCCAATTGAGGTCCCATATGTTAAGCCCTCATTTTGGGAAGTCTTAATGTTAAGTCCATGATTCCAAGGTCTCATAGCATATGATTAAATGATATGAACTATGTTATATGATGTGTGCAACATGTTAGGTGCTATACGCAATATGTTATGTGTTGCTTGCAAAATGATATGTATGATAATGCATGTTACTCTCATAGCATGACTTTCCTAATCCGATTTGGCAAGTCCACTAACTTGACTTTCCATAACTCATATCGTTAGGAGAGAGCTCTTCTTAATCATGCATGTCCTTGGTGTGTACTTGCATATACCCATAATTAGTACAAATGCGTACTAATCACATACAACTCTCTACTTTTAGGTGCAGGTGCAGCTGGACGCTAGAGCTTACGAGTCGACGCTGAACTTCTCCGGACGTGGAGCTTTCATCCGGATTCGGTAGGCCCTCATGCTTTCGAGGATGCTTACTATTTTATTCTAGCATTAGAGTAGGCATTAGCTAGTGGAGTATATTCCACTAGTGTTTCTTTCCCAGTTATTTTCAGATATTATATTGGTGCCATTTTGGAAACTCTATATTTTTATACAGATATGACTATGTCTTTCATTTGATTATCTTGATATTAGATGATTGTTGTGAATGCTTATGAATTTATGTAGATAGTCTTATACGAATTCAATGTTCTCATTACCAAGTCTAATTAAACAAAACGCTTAAAATTTTCCGCTAAAATTTACCTAGATGATGTAACAATGACGTATGTAGGCTTTTCTGCGACCTCTAAGAAGTCAACGACGCCGGTTTCGGCTAGGGTCTAGACTCCGGTCGTGACATGTGCATATCTTCGTAAATCAATCTTTGATAGTTCATAAGCTTCATCATAGGATAACAGTGTAGAAGTCATGGATCATGCATGGGTTCATTCCAATTCAACTTAAAAACATGTAATTACTTTAATTCATGTACAAAAGATAGAATATAATCAATTGAATCATAATTTAAAAGAGCCCATGAGATTGAATAAAACCCTAACTTCAATTGGAGAATTCCAATTTGAAAATTTATAGAACTTAGGAACTCAATAGATTAAATAACTCTATAGGTTAATAGTATATTTCTTTAACATAAAAAAACCACAATCAATGATGAATTTGGTGTCTTGATCTTGAACCCCTGGACTCTTCTTAAGCTTTAGAGGGGTTTGGGGGGATTTAAAGAATGATTTAGAATAGTTAGATTTTAGGCTTAAAATATTTATATAGAGTGTAGGATTAGGATCAAAGTGACCTAGTTAAAGAATTAATCGACTAGGAAAAAGACTGAAAAAATCCCCTAAAATAACGTTCGACTCGATCCTATGGGTTGGATCTACAGACCATTCTAGTGACCCGTAGAAATATTTGTGGGACCTTAATATTCACCCCTCTTTGATGGATCTCAGTACGGTTCAAATGTCTTCGTATGGTTTGTACATGTACATGCAATCTGTAGGAACCAATTTAAGATTTGAAATTTCACTAAGTTTGGGTTCACCAATGAAACCTATCTACGACTCGTACAGGAATGATGCATCATCCTGGTAAACCGTAAAAAGGCAATTGGAACTTTTTTTGAAAAAAATAGTTCCCGCCTCCTAAGGTTGCCATCTACTGCCTATAGAATATTCTATGCTCCATAGACGGGAACCATAGACACAAAGACCGACCCTAATCTATATTTTTCCTTCTTTTCTAAATATGAGGTGTTACAACATCTCCCTTTGGGAATATTCCTCGAATGGAACTCAAGGCATCATATGGAGTATAGGGAGAATATCTAACAACTCAAGATGAATGTAATCATATAAGTGCATGCATCCGAGGAAGAAATTCGACTCCAAGATAAAGTATATCTAAAAAATCCTTTCATAAGGCCTATAGGAAACTCATACTCAAATGGATATAAAAGTGGGAAATCTATCCAGTTAACTCATTTTATCAAAAATTAAGTTTTTATGAGCATAATGCATGAGAAAACATGAAAATAACTAATACATTAGAATGGACCATGAGGAACTAAATATCTCAAGCTAGAGTTCGGTCGGAGGGTACGAGATGAGGTACTGTGACATCATATTGGCCTCGGCCTTCCAAGTTGCACCCTCAACTAAATGACTCCTCCAAATAACCTTTATAGAAGCACCTTCCTTATCTCTATGATTGAACTTGCTAGTCCAAAATCTCAATCTAAACTATATCATATGAAAAACCCTTTTTCACTCCCAAACCTTCCAAGGGAATACTTGATATCGAATCTCCAATATATTTCTTCAAAAAAGAGACATGAAAAAACCGGATGTACTGATGTCAAATAATTAGGAAAATCAATTTCAAAAGCAACTTTATAAAAACGCCTTAAACTCTGATATAGGCCTACAAACCGGGACTAAAACTACATTTCTTTCCAAACCTCAACACACTTTTCAAGGGTGAAATTTCAAGTAGACCCAATAATGTACATCAATCTCAAGGTGATCTCTCCTTCTAACATCGACATAGGAATTTTGGCGACTTTAATCTATTTTCAATTTATCTCTAATAAGCTAAACTTTATTCATAGCCTAATGTACCAAGTGGGGACCGATCAACTCAACTTAACCAACTTCAAATCAATATATAGGAGATCTAAGAAGTCTCAAATCGACTCATACTAATGCTTGAATGGTAGCTATTATTGTAAGCAAACACAAGTAAAGTAAAATAATCATCTCAATTAGCCTTGAAGTAAATCACTTAAAATCTCAATATATCTTTCAACATTTGGATAGTAAGTACAATCTGCTTGCCATCAATTTGAGGGTTAAAGGTTGTACTTATCTTAACATGAGTACCAATGCCCTTTTGGAAATATTTCTAAAATTGGAAAATGAATTGGGTACCACGATCAGAAATAATGGATAAGGGCACTCTATGCAACCTCACTATTTCCCTCAAGTACAACATAACATAGTCCTTCACTAAATCTAAAAACTTGATGAGAATGAATTGATTTGATTTCGTCATACGATCCACAATAACCCAAACCGAGTCATGTTGTCGCCGAGTGCGGGGTAAAGGAAAAATAAAGGTCATATTCAAATCATCCCACTTCCATGTAGGAATTTTAATATCTTGGGATAAACCTACTAGAATTTTATGCTCAATTTTCACTTGTTGACAATTAGGAAACTAAGCCACAAATTCTGCAATATTTTTTTTCATATCATTTCACATTAGACCTTCAACAAGTCATGATACATCTTGGTGACTCCTGGATGAATGGAATATCAAGAACTACGTGATTCTGATAAAAAATTACTCGCTCAAATCATAAACATTGGGAACACACAAATGATCTTGATACCAAAGTACACCATCTCCCCTTGGGAGAAAGCCTCAATTTACTTCTCAAGCACCACTTCCTTCAATTCAACCAAATTCGGATTAAGACCTTGTTTGGATTTCATATCTAACGAAAAAGATTATTTTGAACCATAAAACCAACCTTGGTGGAATCAACCAATGAAACACCCAATTGGGACAATATATGAACATCTCAAACCAACTTCTTTTTACTATCCTCAATATGAGAAAAACTACCCATTAATAACAGACTTAGAGCATCCGCCACCACATTTTCCTTGTCGAGGTGATAAAGAATACTCATGTCATAATCCTTTAGTAACTCAATCACTTCATTTAGTGAAGATTTAGATCCTTTTGCTTAAACACATATTGCAAGTTCTTGTGGTCGGTAAAGACATCAACATGAATACCATATAAGTAATGCATTCAAATCTTTTAAGGCAAAATCAACCACAACTAGTTCGAAATCATGGGTAGGATAGTTCCTTTCACGTGTCTTAAGTTGTTGGGATAACAAGAAATAACTTTCCCATTCTGCATGAGAACACACCCTAGCCCAATTCTTGAAATATCAAAATAAACCACAAACCCATCGGATCTTTGCAATAAAGTCAACATCGGAGTAGACGTAAGTCTATCCTTCAGTTCATAAAAAATATTTTTACACGCTTCAGGCCATACAAACGTAACCTTATTTTGGATCAATGTCATTAATTGAGAGGCAATCGAAAAAAACCATTCCACGAACCTTTTATGGTAACTGGACAAATCTAAGAAACTTTGAATATATGACGGGAATAAAGGTATAGGCCAACTCTTAACCATATCCTTTTTCTTAGAATTCACTTCAATACATTTTTTGGAAACAATGAAACCAAGCAAAACCATTGATCGTAAAAACACAAATTTACTAAATTTTGCAAAGAGTTGTTAGTCTTTGAGGACTTGTAACACAATTCTAAACTGATAGGTATGCTCATACTCACTCTTTTGGTAAATCAAGATATCATCGATAAACTCAATCACAAACATATCAAGGTATTGTTTAAACACCCTATTCATCAAATCCATAAATGCAGCCGAGCATTAGTTAATCCAAAAGACATTACCAAAATCTCATAATGACTATACCTAGTTTGAAAATCCATCTTTGGAATGTCATATTCCTTTACCCTCTATTGGTGATAGCCTGACTGGAGGTCAATCTTAGAGAAGTAACTCTCTCCATGTAGTTGATCAAACAAATAATATATAGAGGAAGTTTGATATTAATGGTAACCTTGTCCAATTGACGGTAGTTAATACACATACGAAGTGAACCATCTTTCTTTCAAATAAATAAAACTAGATCACACCATGGAGAGATACTCAGTATGATGAGACACTTATCCAACAAATCCTTCTATTTCTCTTTTAAATCCTTATGTTTTGATGGATACATATGACAAAAAGGAATAAATATAGGTTGCGTATATGTGAAAAGGTCAATACCAAAATCTTATTTCAATTTCGGAAGGAATGAAGGATAGGTCATTATGAAACACTTCTAGAAACTCATTTACATAGGGACTTAATCAAGAGTAAGGGTTTCAAATTTTGTATCACTAACCCAAAAAAATGATATATCTAACCCTTAGAAATGATTTTGGTAGATTTAAGACAAAAACAAACGGACTCTTAGGCATATAATTTCGTCTATTTCCACTCTACAATGGGTTCATTTGGAAATTGAAACTTGACTACTGGGTTCTATAATCAATAAAAGCATAACATGACTACAACGAATCCATAACAAGAATAATATCAAAATCTAACATATTAAGATCTACAATATAAACATGTATGACTATTGGCTAAGGAGATCGGGAAACTTCTATAGACTTTCTTAGACCCAATAGATTCACTATTAGGAGTAGAGATGGAAA
The DNA here is from genome assembly GCA_027704765.1 of Solanum habrochaites. Taxonomy (NCBI): domain Eukaryota; kingdom Viridiplantae; phylum Streptophyta; class Magnoliopsida; order Solanales; family Solanaceae; genus Solanum; species Solanum habrochaites. Next base: position 13,204,893 of record JAKWJA010002498.1, on the reverse strand, counting down.
AAAGGCTTATGGACCTCACATCCACATATCGCATCACAAAAGATAAGGTAACACCGGGATCAAGAAAAGCATATACGTCGAGATTAAAGATTTGCAACATACCAGTAACAACATCATCAAGAGAACCCTCTTGATCATGACGAGTTCGAACTGCATATAATATGTTCTACTTTTGACTCCCACGAGAACATGACGAATGGTAAGGTTGAGGCCATCGAATATTATTTCATTCATTCTTAGAAACCAAGGGAAAATAATTTATCTTATGATCCATCTGGCCACTACAAAGACTTGCACTGGAACCGGCTAGGAATTTATCCTCATGGTTTCTTCCGTACCTAGCACCAATAGATAATGAAGATCCACCACCATTTCTCCTTGAGTTTAGTGGTTATACACCCTATCTTTGTTGAACTAAGAGCCAAAGTATTGGAGGTACCTAGAAAAAAAACCTTTGTCTAAACTTAGGATGAACATGTCAATCAGACCTTGAATGTGAAAAGTAACCATCAACTGCCTAAGCCCTCTTTTGCCTCCCTTTACTTTTCCTTAAGTTTCTCCTCTTCAATTTGTTCATCATGATCCATTAGGAGATAAATGTCCATATCATTGATGATCATGGTGGTGTACATCATTCTTTAACCATCTTCTCAGACACTTCCAAAACAAACTTACTCATCCTTGCCCTAGGATTAATAATCATAATAGGAGCATATCTAGACAATTGTATGAACTTCAAGTACCTTTTCCTCCATGATCTCAAGGGTAAATAATCTATCAAGGAAATAAAACTTAAACTTTTCCCAACCAAGAGGACCTGCATCTTTCTTTCTATATTCCTTCCATTCGTTGAACAAACCTTGAGCAACATTCTTAATTTAATTAACAGTCGATCTAGCATTTTTCTAGCAGTGTCATTCTCATGATTATCAACACATTATACACCTCATTAATGAAATCTTTAGGATATTCCTCAACCATGTAACATGAATCTCTGGAGGATTATATCTAGTGAAGTAAAATCCTACTTTTCAAAAAACTAGTGCCATTACTGATGTAACCATCCACGGACCGTAGGTGGGGTTCTGTCGTTAAGGATCAAATTTTTATGGTCTCTAATTCCATCCATTGTCAACCAGTATGGTCCGTGTTTAGACCTACAGACCATAGGTGAGGGTCAGAAGCCAGTTAGACAGAAAGTGTTGTTGAGTTAATATTAAATGGTCATAACACTTAGCACAAGTGGAATTAGGTGGAACATGACCTATCAAATAATAGATAGTTGAATCTTCTTTCCAAGGACACCGAGTTTGCTAAAATCCCATCTCTAAGTAAAAAGTTATTCTTGTTTTAGTGAAGCCTTGTCGGGCAAACTCACCGACGAACCCAAATGACAGCCAGTAGGTCAAACAACGGACGTCATTCCTCAGTGGATGGGCTTCATCAAAATTGAGTTAGGTCATTTTTATCATTTCCCCTATGTGTTGAGCACTTAAACTATGTCTTTTCATGCCTAAACTACGTCGTTTTTCTAAGAATAAGCATAAAAACCTAGTTAGACATACCCAAAACCCCTATTCTCCAAATATCATCTAAATTAGAACGAAAAGAGGAGAAAGAGACGTCAGTTTCTTTCAAGAAAAAGCAACTGTGTTATTTAAGTTTTATCCTCTAAACCCGAAGTATCTATCTGTGAATTTCATCATCAAATATGTGGGATTTCACTAGTGGATTCCTTTCTTCCATTATTTCCCTAGAATTTAGTCAGATTCTTGATTCTCTATAATCATGTATAGACCAGGGTTTCTACAACCTTGCAAAATTGTCGTGAATTAGTTGTTATAGTGTTCCTAATCATATTATCATGTTCTCGTGAGATCATTGCTTACTTCTTTGCATGAAATTTAGAACCGTAGTTGTGTAGTTTTATTTAGTTCATAAATTACCCTAGCTAGGTCAAATAAATAGATACACATACCCCTGATTAAAAATGTTTCATTGTCAGTATTTAAATGTTACATTCTCATATTATTGAATGTCAAAACATTCAACTATCTAGTATTTCTGTTTTTGTTTTATCATACACATTCCAGTTGGGAGCAGGCATAGACCATGTTGGTCTAGGGTTCCACATACCCTCATAGTCCCAAAACTAGTTTCCCTGGTAGGTTTATTAGTCACCTTAGATTGGGCATCAGTTTTAGTATTCACACCATTCATGTATTCATACCCCTGGTAGGGTATATTGGCTCCTATCAACATTTACATTCAATTATGTTATTGTTGAGTATGCTTTGTTCAATTATGTATTTTATTCATCTATACTCTATATCGTACATGTTCACTGCATTCCAAGTACTGATGCATACTCTACACTACATCCTTTCATGTTATAGGTTCAGATACTCATCATTCATATCATGCATAGATCGGTTCTTTATCTCTAGCTCAACAACTTCAGTGGTGAATCATCATACTTTGAGAACAATACACATGTTTTAACCTCTTCTTTTAATTTAGTTTTTGATTTTTCTAGAGTTATTTGGGGGCATATCCCAAAAACATTAGTCAGTAAGTTGCTTTTTCAGACATAGTGCTAGATTCAACTTTTTTTTTGAGTTTGATCTTCCAGTTGTTATTATACTCACAGTCTTTTATATATACAAATTAGTATTAGGTATTCACCACTTTCATTTTATTATGGTATTAATATTCCATATAGTATATTTTAAGTAATCCTTATATTTTAAGTAATCCTTTACTATGTTTCATTTTACTATGGTAGTAAGTTTCCATATAGTATATTTTCTTAAGAAATCCTTTAATATGATTATGATACGTCATCTCAGGTCTAGGTTTGGGTCACTCATGATCCTAGGTCCCCGGTTTACGTCCAGGGGCAGCCTCGGTGTGTGTTAAACTTGGTATCAGAGCATTAGATTCAAGATTCTTTGGATGTTTGAAAATCGCACTTAAGTAGGGTCCTTTTCATAGGTGTGAAGTGCACAACATCTAATTATAGGGAGGTTACGAAGTATTTTAGGAAAAATCACTTTCTCATTATTCTTATGTGTGTGGGTATGATCTCCTTTATAATCTATTCATATGTATTTCAAATCATGCCTCCTCGTAAAGCTTACCTAAGGAATGCTAATGCATGCATTGCTAATGTATGCTTTTCTAATGCAGTCCCTCCAGTCCCAGACCATCAGGTTTCAAATGTAGAGTTCCAAAATATGTTTCAACTTTTGGCTCAAAGTATAACTAACCAGAACAATCAGCACATTCAAATTGCTACAAATATAAATTGTGGATCATTGGCACCTAGAGTTAAAGATTTTTTTAGAATCAATCCTCTTGAATTTCTAGGGGTGAAAGTTTGTAAGGACCCACAGAATTTCATCGATGAGGTTGATGTTTCCTCAAATTGGCATATAGCATGGTTTTCAACCAAAATGTACTTTTTAAAGAATACTTTTTGCATGGCTATCATACTTAGTAAATTTTTGTATGTGAACCCATATTTATTCTACTTTTCTATAGAGTGTAGGTTCCGACATTTGAGGTGATTCCTTCTGGTCGAAGCTTGGATTGATTTCTTCCAAATCTTGTGGTGTGTCCTCATGGATCTGAGGAAAAGTGTGTTATTTATATTTCATGTCTTTCATTGTGTAGATACTTTCTAGACTTTCTATTGTTTAGGATTGTGAACCTATTTTGAGACCTCAATTGTATTAGATGGCCATGTGAGACTATGTCTAGACTTTCGTTGTTTTAAATAAAGGTTTTAGATTGTTTGGATAAAAAGTCTTAAATTCCGCACTATTTTCTATGTTTTTATGTGATGATATGCTATGAGGCATGTATCAAACTTTTCGGCGTCTTGTACGTCGTGTCACATCTGGGTTTGGGCTCGGTTCATGACAATGTGGCAGTTTGTTGATGTATCTAAATTTAGATAATAAAGTAGATATATATTTTTTAAATTGCCAATTCTTTAAAAATGAAACTAGTAATTTACGCCTAGGCATTTTCAATAAGTCTCTTTTTTACCGTTTCTCTAAACATGCACTAATTGTTGTTACAATAAATATGAGTTTATTGTTGCTTAAACAAAAAATAACAAAAGAAAGAATAAAAAACAATAACGGTATAAATACAATGATAAAAGAAGAAGAAGAAGAACTCATGTGGACTTCAAAACAAAAGGAGGCATATGAGTAAGGATAAGACAAATCAAAGTAATTAATTTCTTTTAGAAGATAATTTATGTTCTTTATCAAGTTTTTGGCTAAATCATCCCTCAACTATGATCTAAATTTAAAATACATCATTGCATTATAAAAGTGAACAAAAAACATTCGTGCACTATTTAAAAAGTTGCAAGATTCATCCTTCTGTTTATTGTTTTTAAGAAACTCAAGCCACCAACAAAAAAATTGTCCAGTCAAATGAATATTTATACACGCGATTAAGCTAGTCAAGCTGGATGATTTTTTTTATTTTTAGAAAATGAGGATTAAAGTATTCAAACAAAATATATTCAAATTCTAAATATTCTTTATAAAAAAATTGTCCAAATATAACTCCATTATCAAAAATTTTAAATCAAGTAATTACTACATAACTTTACAACAACACGCCTACGTAATTTCACTAAATTACCAGTATATTCATATATTGTATAAAATGTGAATTTCATTGTCTATATAGTATATCTGTACTATATCTTTCTCTATTAAAGAGAATCTCTAAATAGTTGCACACAATATTTTTAAAATAATTTTTTTTTTGCATAATCTTTCATACTATTGGATCCTACTCTATAAATATTTTAACCTTATGTATTGTTGCAAGTCAATTTACTTGATTATGTAAAAAGCATATAAACAAACAATACACAAAATTAAAATTATGAGAATAAAATATTCATTTTTTATCCATATTCTTATTCTTTTTAGGTAACTTGATCTTCTCGATTTAGCTAAGACGGTTTTTTTGCTCACTTAGATAATATAAGGGTGTACATTAGATTAAAGTCATAGTTGAGGAATGATTTTAGCCAAAAACTCTTCTTTCTCCGTATTTTTTAATTATAAATACTAATCTAACAAGAATAATAACTAATATAGCATTATTGATTAAATTTTATTAATAATGTATAATTTTCTTTCGCTTACTACTTAAATTATGTCCCTCTCTAGTGCATGAGCCAACTTTGCCTGCAAAATAAAAATTATCAAATCACTTTTAAATGTGAAATTCTTTGAGTTCAAAAGAATTAGAGCGTAATGTGAAAGCTTATAACTGAGTATCTTGTATTTGTTAAATCATATAACAA
>JAKWJA010002498.1:12754552-13194552 GCA_027704765.1 Solanum habrochaites | reverse complement strand
AGAAATGAGAATAGTTTTAATACAACATACATGTTGATAGTTGCCTTGAATCTTTTGAACTTTCAAGTATTTCTATGATTGAAGTGATTGAGTAATTATCTCATGCTGATGCTTGCTGAATTTATGTTCCTCTGTCTGTTTTTTTCAGAAAATAAAACAAAAATTACATTCATTGCTTAATATTGTATCATTGAATGATTACTCTTAACCGTTATAGAGAGTAGTACATTTAGAAGGAAGCATAAGTCTAGCAGTAAATGATCGTTTTGACAGGGGTGACTTTTTTATCCAAAATGTTGACTCTAGATCATCTTACACAAATGTGTGCTCGTAAACTAACTTATGTTGTGAATGTCCACAATTTGATAGATTATGTTAATGAACAAACATGACAAGACTTTATTTTCTGATTAGAGTTGTATAGACGTATAGTTCTGATGGTTTACTATAATGTTGCATATTGAAGTTGTATAGAGAGAAATAACCAAGAATTATAGTTAGACTTGAAAGTCAAATTCATCCTATATGCATAATACAGAAGTTTCTATGTTTTATTTTTTTGTATTTTTGACACAGTTGCACACTGTACATTAGTTAAAAAAAACTAAAAGAATGAAACATTATCTAGTACTTAAAAACTATTTCTGATTGATTTTGGTATTTTGACTAAGATGGTCAATAAAAGCGGACTCTTCTTTAGATGAAGTTTTGTATAGGCTATTGAAAAAGGTCGAAATCCTATGCCTAGTGAGTTACACCTGCACGTTCATACACATGGACATGATGGGAAATCATTTGTTGGTGAGCGTTCTCGAGATGTCTATGTAAGTCTAAGACTCAGAGGTGTTTCGGTTCTTTCCTACTTTTGTTTATGGTGCAATTTTAGTTCTGTTTTAAAGTGTATCTGTTGCTTTCGTTTGGTATAATTCTAATGATGTTTTGAGACTTTTTGATGTAATTTTAGTATTATTTTGACATGATTCTAGTGTCGTTTTTGTGTGACCATAGTGTAGTACTTTGGTGAAATTATAGTTCTGTTTTAGAGAGAAACTACTGCTGCTATTCTGGTGTAATTCGAATATTGTTGTTTGAGGTTTTTTGGAGCAATTTTAGTGTTGTTTTGGTCAGTCTAGTAATTGTCATGCTAGCATGAATATTAGTGTTTTTATTGTCGTCAGTCTAGTAAGTGTCCTGCCATACGCTTCCAATAGGTTGAAAGCTTCTTGATAAGTTGTTGTTTCAATTAGAATGGCTATCACAAGAATAGTGTCTTACTTTTCCCGGACAATCTTTGGTTTTATTATAGTTCAAGAAATCGTGAAGCTTCATAACACAAGATTGAGGATGGTACCTTGTTTGTTCACTCCCGAATTGTTCATTTGATGGATCTTGAACTGGAACAACCAACACTGCAAGTTTCTTGTTCAAAGATACTTGCCTCGTACTGCTTAGTATAGACAATAAGACGCAAAACAGTGTTATATCATTCTTGTTTAAAAGATCATACTTATTAAAATCCTTTAGGTTTTTAAATAATAACTTGAATGCTTAAAATTGATGATTCTTGACAACTAAATGAAGGCATGTCTCTCCATGAGCAATCACGTTTTCTGCTTAGTTTGGCAAAGCCACATGAAGCTCATTCATGACATGTTCTCTACCTTTGATTACTGCATAGTAATACCTCAGAATCATGAATAGGCACCAATAACTACATAACATTCTTCTTATTTAAGTTTTCATAGACAATTTTACAGTTTTTCCATCTAGAAGAAACGAATGACCTGTAAATTTTAGCCTCTGTTGTTTTCTGGATGTACACCTTATTGGAGTATTCAAAAGTTCACAACTCCATCTGAAGTTAGTATTCAAAAGTTCACAGCTCCATCTTAAGTTTCCTACACTTTCTGAGCTTATTCACTTTGTATTTCACAGAGCTATAGAAAGGTAATGATAAATAGGCAGATAATAAGTGTGTTTATGGAACCTGATATTGTAGAAGTACGATGTCATTTTTTATTTTTATCGATCTCCCTGTAATGATTTCAAACAAAATAACTCTGAAGTCACACACATCCAAATTCTCTTCATATTTTCTCTATTTTTGTTGAATATCATGTATTGCAAAATTTTACAATTATAGGTGGAGACTCAGTAAGTGTGTTACAATCTCGATGGTACTCGATTGAATGATGGTGGCTTTTATGGTTGAAGATTTATTTGTCCTTCTAAAATTTGTTATGGTTTATGGTTGAAGATAGGATAGATTATTATATGCACATGGAAACCAGATAGCCTATATTGCTGCAATAACACAGTTCTTTCCTGGAAAAACAAAGGACATGTCCTTTAAGCTTAAAAGCTTGTGTATTTTTCTGCATTTTCCTTCAAATTTTTGTTTTGTTCCGTATCTTTAATGTGTTGTCATTTTCTACAATTATTATAGAAACTATATGAAGAAATATTAAGGAAAAAGTAGCATCTCAAATTGATATTGATCAATGTGATGCATAATACCAAGTTGCGGGGGGAGAAAAGAAAAGAAAGATATAGGTCTTGGATCTGAAGAAAAAACTTACTATGAGCAGAATCTTTGTGACTCATCATTTACCACCTCCATTTTCTCAATTAACATCAATAAAAATATAAATTAGTTTGTAAAGCAAATTATGTTTGCACTAACTAGTCATCTTGTTCCTGTTGTTATTGAGCATGTGCAAGCATCGAGTACTCCATCCGGCAATCCATCGATTGTGACACCTCTCCTGCTACTAATGTGAATGAGGTTGATACTACAATTTCAAGTGACGATTGTATCCCTTAGTCTCCCACAACTTTAGTTTTTGATAATATCATTTCTTTTTTGGAAACTACAAATTGCATAGTAATATTTTGATGAACGTAGGTTCAATTTTGGAGTACTTAATGGTTTTATTTGGATATATTTAACTAAAAATATGTGGTTTTGGAGTTTTCTATTTATTTTATGAATCGTCCATCAGTATTATATTCTATGAATGTTTGGTAATTCTGGAGTATTTAATAATTTTAATTTATTTTATTTGAGCAGTGCATATTTAAAATAACCAAATAAAATAAATTTTAGCAAAAAATTTAGCGACTATTTGGTCGTTGCTATGAAAAGAATGTTAGCAACGGATCAACGATGAATTATTAAAGGCCTAATATGTTGTAACAAAATATGTTCCTATGGAAATTTAGTCACATATTTGTCCAAGATGACGAAATGAATTATGAAGTTAGAAACAAAACTATATAAATGACGAATCAGTTTGTTGCTAACAAGTGGTGACAGAAATATTTCGTCACTATGATGTCGCTAAACTTGTGACGGAACTCATTTTCCGTCACTAAGAGCTTACTAATGAGCGTAATAGCAACAGTCAATAATCCGTTGCTAATCCGTTAGAAATCATTATTAATGACGAATTTTCATTATATAGTGAGGATTGTGGACGTCGCTAAACACTATTTTTTTAGTAATATATTTGAAAGGAAAAATAACTAAGAGACATTTCCTCTTGAAAAGGAAAAGGTGGTAGTGATAAGTTAGAATTATTCTATCTTGATTTGTGAGGTAAATGAACATTTAGGCAAGAGGTAACTTTGAATATTCTGAGTTTTCCACAAACGGTTACTCATGATATGAATATATATTTTTTGATGCTTTGGTAGTCTAAATATTTTGATAAATTGATCAAAATATTTAAGATAAATGAAAATAACATCATCAAAATTATATGAAATCATTGCAATCTGATTGTAGTAACGTAGACCTCTTTGCAGAGCTCATGAGCCACTTATCTTATGGAATAATTGTATTTCAATTATCTACAACAGAGCTCTAAAATAGATTGGTGGAAAAGAAAAAAGAAGTAGACTCTCATGAAGATGATAAGATTAATTATTGACTTATTATTAGTTATTTTGTTTATTTTGGAATAGGTTCTACTAACTACTTATCACATTCTGAATTCATCAGTACCTTAACAACTATAGAACTAGTTGAATTTGACGTAAGTCTAATCTTTGACATGTTCATATATAGGATTGTCCAGCACATAAGCTAAGCGGGAGACTAAGAAAATTGAAATTAAGAAAGGATGTGTGTGTCAATTGGATATCCTAAAGAATGAAAAAAAAAATTGTTAACACAACTGTCTAATTGCTTGAAAAGGATCAGTAAATAAACCATGTTCCTAGAAGTAAACTAGTTTCTACAGGAATTGAACAAAGAAAGAACAAATTCGTCAATTATAAATTCAGATGCTTTCCATTGCATTTTAGTAGTGGGAGAAACGTTACTAGACATAAGAAAAATACTATCTCAAGTAGTGGGAGTAATGTTGAGAAAAATAAAATAAAACTTCACGAGAAGTTGTTAACATTTCAATATCTTTTGATATTGAAGAAAATATTAAAATTCAAGAACATGAAAGTGTGATTATAATAGTAGTACTTAGTCGGAAGGAAAATAATATCCTTAGAGAATGCTCAAGTTTATTATAGGCTACTTAAGGCCACTTGAGATGATTACAATCATCAACTACATCACTATTTATACTACTCAAAATAGAAAATAAAAAGTCTTGCACAAATAACTGAATACATATATCACAATTTACTAGATACATGTACTATGAAATTCTAAAGAAACTTCTTGAAAACTCAAGAGACAAATTTGGAAGACTAAACATTGATGCATTAATTCCAACACTCCCCCTTAATGCATTTGCTTGATAACTTCAATGCGTTCTCGAAGATAGCAAATTTTTTCTCTAGGAAGTGCTTTGCTGAAGATGTCAGCAAGTTGTTCTCCTATCTGACAATAATGCAACTGAATTTCGTCTTTCTCTTGTGCTTCTCGGATAAAATGATACTTGATGGAAATATGCTTTGATCTTTCATGGCTGACTGGATTCTTGGCAATTGCAATTGCTGATTTGTTATCACAATACAGAACAATCCCTTTTTTTTTTGTTTTTCACCAATGTCTTCAAATATTCTCCTAAGCCAAATAGCTTGAAAAGTAGCCTTGGATGCTGAAACATATTCTGCTTCGGCAGTGGATTGAGCAACAACACTTTGTTTTTTTGATAACCAAGAACAAATGCTTGATCCAAATAAGAAAGCATAACCAGAAGTACTCTTCATGTCATCTATACTTCCAGCCCAATCACTATCAAACCAATTAAGTTCAAATTTCTACCAAATTTGTACATTATCCCATAATCCATTGTTCCTTGCAAGTAGCGTAGAACACGTTTTGCAGCTCCAAAATGCACTTGGCTTGGTTCTTGCATGAATCTGGATAATAAACTAGCAGCAAACATAATATCTGGCCTTGTTGAAGTAAGATATAGAAAACTTCCAATCAAACTCCTAAAAAGTGAACTATTAACTTTCTTTTCTCCATCATCTTTTCTAAACTTCTCATTTGTTACTAATGGTATGGTCACAGACCTGCAATCCATCATTTTGAATTTTTGAAGAATACTTTTAGTATATTTCTTTTGAGAAATAAAAATTCCTTCTTTCACTTGAGAAACTTTGATGCCCAATAAATAATTTAGCAATCCAGGATCACTCATTTCATAAGCTTACATCATATCTTGTTTGAAATTTTGCATCATTTTTACATCATTTCCTGTAAAGAGCAAATCATCCACATAGAGACAAACAATGATAATGCAGTCATGTTCTTTCTTCACATACAAAGTGGCTTCACTTTTACTTCTCTGAAAATTATTTTTCAGAAAGTATGTATCAATTTCATTGTACCAGGCTCGTGGATTTATGAATCCGACAAATGAAATAAATTAAGCAGTGCTCTAAAGAAAATTAATCATTAAGTTAAATTTGTCAATAATTTAATGTATTGATTAGTATCTGAAATCTTAACATGAAAAATTTCATAAGTGAAATCTCACAAAAATGCTCGCAATTTAGAAGTTACTGGCACAAATGCATTATAAATACATATTTAAATCTATATAAATAAAGAGTAGGAAAAGAGCTATTACGCTTAATAATGTCCAAAACCATTAATTTTAATGATTAATACCCTTCTATTCTTTTCTGATCTTTCTTTCTTATTTCTATAGTTGCCTCAGGAATTGAAGTAAAGTTATTTTCTTACGGTGAATCAAGTCTCATATTGTTAAGTGGAGAAAGGCAACGAAATTAGCATGTTTCTCTGATTTCGAGGACTGATTAGTCTTTAAAAAATTATTCCATACCACAAAAGATTGATTATTATTTGAATTATATTACAATATAGATAACATAAATTGAACATCAACGCACAACTGAAAATTAAAATAATTGTACTAGTAAAAGGCTATCTTCTTTGAATAGAAGTCATGTATTATAAAATCTTAATTTGAGTAACATATATCAATATAACACCAATCTAACACCATTAGTTTTTAAAAAATAAAATATACCCTTATGAAATATGTTAATATTAATTTTATAAAATTAAAAAAATATATTATTTTGATAAATTACTTAATATAATAAGGTAAAAAAAAAGGGGGGGGGGGGGGGGAGAAGTTACACCAATCCACATCTTGAACAAAAAAGAAATAGATCATTAATTATCTTAAAACAATCGACTAATAAAACTTGTATTTTTATATCATTGAAGTATTTGGAAATCAGAATACGACATGAATACTTGCGTTCTATACCATTATAAAGTATTCAGAAATTAGAACACGCAAAAGATACAGCTAGTTGTGCAAGGGCTTTTTGCTGCTGGACAATACTATCGTCCTCTGCTTTAGAATTTCTGCTTTCCGTCTATTTTGACTTTACTGTTTGATAAGCCAACGTCATTTCGTTGTTATAAGACTTGAACCGGATGTATTACCCCTTCTTGTAAGCGGGTAAGAGGATAGATTCATGTCTAATCGCACCAAGAAGGGGTAAGACATCCGGTTCAAGTCATGATACACCGTAATATTTTAAAGATGTTGAGTTCAAGTCTCACAATTTACGATATAAAGAGGGTAAAAATGATAAATTCATGTCTAATGCACCAAGAGGGGGTAAGACATCGGGTTCAAGTCTTTATGCACCGTGATACATATAAGATGTTGAGTTCAAGTCTCATGATTTATGGCATAAAATCACTTTATATGGATAAGACGTGGAGTTTGAGTCGCAATGCACTATATTGATGATATTTTGACTATTAAGGCAAAAAGTGTGTTTTTGATGAAAAGTAGTCATGAACCATATTCAATTGCAAGCTTCCTTTCCCTAAAGTGAATATGATAGTCTCACATATTATGTCTGAAAGAAGACAAGTGATTGAATAATATACATTAATATGTAATGGGGTATTAAAGTTATCATAATTTGATATGCTCACATGTTTCGTGTTCCATTCATGAAGAATGAAAAATTTTGATATATGCTAAAAGTATAAATTCATTCTCTAAAGTGAATGAGGTGTAAGATATCAATTTAGGCATGAAAAAGATCGCAACCTTTGGTTGTAGATGTGTTATCACTGACCTCGAAATCTAGTTGACTAAACTAGAGCCAAAAGTTAGGTTCTAGAGTGTGTTGTTGAAGATTAGAGTCGTAGATGAGATTTTACGTGTTTAGAATGAAGGGCTAGTGGTTGAACTTTAAGTTACACGTTAGACCTTGTAGCTTACATTATAAAATACTATCAAGAGACGCAATCCGTCGATTTTTTGGCCAAAAGCGACGAAAACACGACACAATTACTTCCGTCGCTTTTTAGCTTGATATTTTTTCAAAAGCGACAGACATCGTCGCATTTTGATTTTTTTTATGTTTATTTAACAAAAGACGAACTCTGTCTCTTCATTTTCATTTTCATTTTTTTTATTTCCAAAAGGTGATGCAGTTCATCGCTTTTGTGGAAATTTTATTTTCGAAAATTCCATAAAAGCGACAGACAATAGGACACTATCCGTAGCTTTTCTGGAAATTTATTTTTTTTGAAAATCTAGAAAAGCAATGGACTAAATCACGTAGTCCGTCGCTTTTTTTGTAATTTTTTTGACAGCAAATTCAGTTAAATTCAATTCAAATGTACATTATTCAGCTTAATCAAACATATATAAATTATAACAATCTACATGAACATAGATTAAGAAACTTAAAATACATTCAAAAGCATATAAATCAAAATTTAAAGACATAAAGTTTTTCAAGATATGTTTTAAAATTTCAAGAAAATCATAAATGTATAGAAATCTAAACTAGGGAGTGGGTTCTATACAATCATCCTCATCATCAGTACTGTCGTAAGTGTCATCAGGAGCCAAAGTAGTAGGTCGGCGACCGAGGTTCATCATTTGTTCTTTGATTTTCTAAACGGTCGCACTCATGTTTTCTTGTTCAGCTACTCTTCTATGATTCACCTCTTCCAGCGCAATGGTAAATTTAGCTATTTGATCCGACATAGCAGCAACCTGAACACCGTCAAGTAACTCGACTTGACTTGATGATGCAATTCCTTCAAAGCCTGACTGGAGTCGTCTTACATCGTTTAGAGAGCCTAGGCCATAGACTCTACCGTTTTTTGTCCCTTTACTAATTTTGCTTTCCAAATCTGCGTGAAAAGTTCAGGTATCAATTGAACTGACCTATCTATATTCTCAGCGACGTACTTCTAAAACTCATTCTGCATATTTAATATAAAAATTGACATCAATATAGATACATAATAATATATTCACTATTAACATATATTATTAATATTAAACAACTTTAAAAAGTTCGTTTGCCTCTTTCTTCCACCCACACATCCGGATCCGACTCATTTTCTTTCTAACTGACATGAGTCTTCCTAAAAACCTCCCGTGCAATGGGAGTGCATCCCAATTCTTTTTCCTATACATTAAAAATTGAAATTTATATGATATATATGAATCAAATATTTATTTATTTAAAAGTTTGAATTAGAACTTATCATATCTCTTGTAATTGTTGACTTTGCACCTCCGGTGTGCAACGAGCCACCATTAAAACTGCCTCTAGTCTTTTTTTTGGCTTGGTTTGATATCGCCTTAAACTTGTATGTGTTACAATACAGAACCAACTCATCAAAAACATGCGGCAACATTCAATCCAGACATTCAGCACTATCCCGAGCTTTCTTTAGCCAAGTAGACAATCTGGCGGATGCCTTCCTCTCAAATGTGATCGTAGTGACATGATTGTGCCTCGAATCTCAATTACACATAGTCTAAATAAAAAAATTGAATAACGTCAATAGATCGATAGCTAAAAAAAGTAAAGCATACTAAGCTTAACTAAAAACTATATATCTTTAAGTTATTAAACATCATCTGGCGTATATTGTTTGGGATCTCGCTCCAAGAGTAATAAGCATGTACATAAAGTCTTCTAACATAATCTTTTAAAGCCCCGGCAGCATCCGTTACCGGATGTCACCTGCAAAACACATAATAAATGTGTTAGTTCATGAATAATATATTAAAGTATAATAAATAAATAAAATAAACTAACAAATAGATAACAAACCAAACTTATGGTGATCCATCCGGCTCAATCATGACTCTACCAAGTTTGTCCTTCTAGCCAGGAACTAAAGGAGGAAACTCATCACGTGGAGTAGCACTAGGTGTAGTTGTAACTTAGGGTGATACATGAAGATGCACATAACGTTGACTCAATAGAGGCTTATTGGTTATAGCATCTAACTGCTCGCTACTAGAATCTCGAATCTTCATGGCAGATAACTGGGGAGATGTACCTATGGGAGATAGAGTATCTGCCGATAAGGGTTGTCCTCAATAAATAGCCTGTAAAGGTAGGTCTCGTAGTGTAGTGAAGGCAATGCCTCTGAAGTAAAGGGAAGACCAACTGATCGACGATAATTAGGAGAACATTATCGAGGATCCGCTGTACCAAACAGAATAGCAAGTATATGTATATCATGGCTGATGCGCTTTGGCGCAGAGGAAATAGATCCTGCAATATCCTCAGGATCTATGATCTCCTAGACTTCTTCTTTTTAGTCTGTTTCGTCTGGCTAGCTTCAAGTTGGTCGTGATACCTATCACCATCACCGCTTGATGACATCTGTAAGCAAATTTACATGTATAATATATATAAAAATCATAAATTCAATAAAATTAGGAAAATATACTAACTTACATATTTATACTAGCTAACTTTCATTTTACACTTTCTCGTCGCTTGTTTCAATTCCATCATTCTGTCATTCTTCCTCCTTGGTTGTTTCATTTACATTATCATCTCATTTTTCGTTATCAAATGATTCATTTTCCTCATTCTCGAATATTTCTTCCTCAACATTTAGTATCTCATCATCAAATACTTGTTCTATATGTGTTGAGGATGTTGTAGAGTGATTTCCAATTCAACATCAAGTTGTTGTTGAACAATTGCAACATCATGTTAATGCACCATATCTAAGACATTGTCAATTTCAATTCTTCCCACAGACTTACTTTTTTATAACAATCCACCAATCTGCTTTATCTCTATGCAATGGATACGGAGTGTAATACACTTATTAAGCATTTTCTTCAATGATAAAAGGATCATAACTCATGTATTTCTTGGTGTGCTTAACTTCAATTATATTATGTTTATGGTCCTCCTTTGTGCCTCTGTGTGATGGGTCAAACTACTCAAACCGAAATAATACAATGCTTCACCTCAATAATCTTATGAATGAGACCATAATGTTCAATAGTTTGGCCAGCACCGTCAACATAACCTTGTATGTAGACGCCGCTATTATTTATTTTCTTGTTCCTAGAAACTTCTTAATGTTGAAATTTAAACCCATTGACACAATACTTATTCATTGTCAGTACTTGAGATATCGGTTTAAGTGCTACTTCTTTCACTAATTTCAAATGTTGAACACTTGAGTATTCATCGTAAACCTACATGATTGTTGTTGTTTCAAGTAATATAATTTATCATAACATGAATATATTATTTAATACGTAGTTATTTCACACTTACATAGTTGTATAACAAATTAAAAATTGTTGTAAAGCATGTGTTTAAGAACAAGCTGATCATTTTACATTCAAGTATTTTGTTAGTTAATGAACACTTATTAGTATGTAATTTGATAACATATTTGCAGCACTTACTTGAGATATAGTTGGATCACTGAAAAATTAAGTAAAAAATGTGTCACAACTGCTTGCATTTTCACATCACTGAAGCCTCGCTTTTCACACTTTCTAGATCCTCGATCAGTTTGATTAAAATTTGATAACGGTGACAATGAAGGGTCAATATTGCCTTCATCATTGCGATTGAGCCTGTTTTTTCTACATAACACATTATCACCAAAGTAGTAAAAATAAAAATGACCAGTTTTTCGCTCAATATGATCTTGAACAAATAATCCTTCGATTTTTCCTCTTTTCTTAATTGTTTGCTTGGATTTGTCAATTTTTCTGCATGTATATATATGTTAATAAAAGAAATGGCGAATATGTATAACTTAGTGAATATTTCAAATGGATATATCCATCTTGTTTAAACCGGCCCTCCTAGTCGGGCCTCTTGTACAAGGTGAATTGGAAGATGCTCCAGCGCATCAAATAAATGACATGAAAATATCTTCTCCAACTTAGTAGTAATAACAACAATATTTTCCTCCATTGGATCTAAACTACTCTCCAACAACTTTCCAGAACACAAGTCTTTAAAAAAGACTTACCTCTGTGATTGATTTCCATATCATTTCTGGTAGATGTCTGAAAGCATTAGGAATTAAGTTTTCATGAACACATGAAATCATGACTTTTCATTTTTTTCAATTTTTCTTCATTTATATTTGCTCGCTTTCCTAAATTCAAAGCATAGCCCTCTGACATCATCAAATTTTTAACCCACTCACAAATTTCACGTTTCTCATTTAATGTGAATGAAAAGTTAGTTTTTGGCTTAATTATTCTACCATTAGGTAATTCCTGCAGTCATAACTCTTTTCTCCTACAATATTCCTTTAAATTCATTCTTGCTTTTGGATTGTGTTTTGTCTTACCTTTAACATCCATCACCGTGTTATTATCAAAATAATTTTCAATGTGCATCGCATCAAGATTATGTCATAGCAGATTGTCCTTCTAATACGACAACTCTTAAAATATGCTTTGTTTGGTCCAGTTATGTTCAACACCATATCCAGGAAGTGCCCTGTGAGTAATGGATTGCTAAATGTATTTTTTTCATCTTTCTAAACTCATGGTCTATTGGCAAGAACTGGCGATTACAATCAAATCATGTATTTTTTTGTCATGCTTTAAAATGAATGTCTTACTATTTTCCATGCATACAAACATGCAAGCTTTCCAGCTATCATCCAACCAAACAACATCGCTCATGCGGAAAAATCATTAATCGTTCACATTAAAGAAGCACGCATAACAAAATTCTTCTTAGTTGATATATCATAAGTCAAAACGCCTTCAAACCATAATTGTTTGAGCTCATCTATTAATGGTTGTGGATAGACATTGATCAAACTTTTTGAAATATTGGAACCTCGAATAACACAGTTTGGAAAAATGTACGAAATGGTCATGCACATTTCAGGAGGAAGATTATACGGACTAAAAAATACCATCCAGCATGAATAAGGCGAAGTTGCATTAGAGAATGGTATAAAGTCATTTGACATAATCTCAATCTAACATTTCTTGGTTCACTTGTAAAATCAGGATATACATTATCAAAATGTTTTCATGCTTCACCATCATATAGATGAGACAAGACACCGGCGACCTTCTATATTCACGATATCATCTCATGGGGCATACCTCATGGATGCATACAACTTCTTTAACCTAGGAATGAGAGGTAGATAATGCATCGCCTAAACTGGGACCATCTTTCCAGTCGAAGTTCTCTTACAACGGGCATGTCCATAAAATTTATAATTTTCTAATTCACTATTAGTCTTGTAAAACAACATGCAGTCATTAACACAACTATGAATTCTATCATACGTCAATCCTAACTTAAACAACAAAGGCTTTGCCTGATAAAAGTTCTTTGATATGTTAAACTCTGAATTAACTAGTTCACCCAAAAGATCAACCATTGAGTTCATAATCGCAACTGACAAGGCAAAATGCAGACTCCCTTCACATAGTAGACGACTAGACTCTTCTAATTGATCATAGAAGCGTTTTGCTTCTTCATTATGTGCTTCATCAAAATATTATTCCGGCTCTATCTCACCTTGAACCCCGAAAGCATCACTGATCATTTCATGAACCCCATCATGTTCAACCTATTAATGACAAAATTGATTTTCTAGTAAGGTTTTTATGAGGCAGCACTCAATGTGTATTATAAAATGTGTGTTTTTTTCTTCACTAGATTTTTTTTTTCACTGAGTTTTTCCTAGTAAAATTTTAAGGAGACACATTATCTATAAACATCCAAGGGGAAGTGTGACAAATCCACTTAATTGTGTGAATGTTTCTCTTAATCTATATCCTAACGTAATGTATCAATTCATTATATTAATTAAATAGTAACATATTGTCAGATGTTGTAAAAGAATGGTTAAACACCCTGTAAAAGCGTAATTTCACCCTTAGAAAATACACATTTAAAGAGATTTATACTTTTCATTCCACTTGTCTCCCTATATTATTTAGTATCCTATACTTTCCTCTCATTTTACATTAAAAATTACAATAAAGATCCGTTACAAATTTAAAATAGGGAAAATTTCATATATGGCAAACTTATTAGATTAAATAACATTATATGGGTATAGTTTACCTAATTACATAATATGGGTATAGTTAAGTTATTAAAGGTGTCTTTAATTTTGTATATAAATTTTTATTATTATTGTTTATACAATTCTATTTTAAAAAGTTGTCTGTAACTGAAGCATTAAATATGGTAACAATAAATCAAGATAATGCCACAATTTTAGGGAAACGTCCCTATTTTCAAGCCATACGTTCAAATTCAAAAAAAAATTCATACAGCCATTGAAACAAAAAAATAATTATTTTTTTTTTGCTCTTTGTGAAACTGAAGTTCAGCAATTTTGGCAATCGAATACAGGTAAGTTTTTATTCGATGAAATTTCTTGTTTATTGGTTTTAGAATTTGTGAATTGTTTTCGATTGTTTGTTTTTAAAAAAAAAATCAAAATATGATTTTGTTAAGCAGAATTTGTGTTCATTCGTTAGTGTGAGTGGTTTTTGAAAAAAAAAATTCAAAATATGATTTTGTTAAGCTTAAAATTTGCAATATACAATTATATATTGTTCATGTAATTGTATATGTGATTCGCAGTATTTGTATATTTTGAAAGCATCAATATTAATATCAGTGTTCATAATTGTACAAAATCATAAATCATGTGTTTTATTTTTTATAAAATTATATACTATTGTAGATGTAGTTTTTGTATATTAAAAAGAATAATAATATAAAAATTTTATGTCATACGATTTATTTTTGGAAGAAGTATACACTATTGTAGATGTAGTGTTTGTATATTAAAAAGACTAACAGTATAAAATTTCAATAATTTGATTGTATAAAAATTGTTGTATTAATTGTATATATGATCTCATTGAATTATTTGAAATATATATAAATATTCTTTTTCATAAATGTACAGATAATGGGCTCAGTAGCTATTTTGGTTATGCATTCTGGAAAATGGGACGATACAAATTGTTACGTTGATTATACTATAGAGGGAGTAGTTTTTAAGGAACAATCAACGTTTCTTGATTTTTATACTACTATTGCCAAACAGATTAGTGTTGATATGAATAATAAGACTTTGAATATTTAGTACAAGGTTGAAGAAAGCAATAAACGAATGGTTATACACAATGACATGGGTGTCAGAGTGTACGTAATGCTAAAAAAGGCCAATATTGATTTTAACAAATTTCCTATTTGTATAACTATTTTGGATTCATGTGATAGACAGATTTATCAGTGTAAAGAGATGGGGGTGTTGGCAACTATTGTAGAAAATGATTGTCATGATATGATTGTTGTTGAACCGGAGGATACAAATGTTGCATTTTTATCGATTGATACAACTTGGGTGATTTCAGACGAATCTAATAAGCATGTTGAGGTTGATCAAGTATACAAGGACAAATCAATTTTGAAAGCAGTCATGGAAAGATATGCGATTAAAGAGAGATTTCAGTATAAAACTACTCGGTCAATTCAATAAGGTAGTGTGCCTCTCAATAGTGACTTTTAAACTGTATAAATGTTTTTATTCCTATTGTAAACTAAATTTGTATACTATATTAAAAA
Source organism: Solanum habrochaites (assembly GCA_027704765.1). Classification (NCBI taxonomy): domain Eukaryota; kingdom Viridiplantae; phylum Streptophyta; class Magnoliopsida; order Solanales; family Solanaceae; genus Solanum; species Solanum habrochaites. The sequence continues at coordinate 13,179,210 of JAKWJA010002498.1, read as the reverse complement.
TTATATGCAGTTACACTCTGGAATGTTTTTCTAAAGGATGTGAATGGTTAATGAAGGCCTCTAATATCAACAAATCTGGAATGTTCAGAATTCGAGCATTCAATCGAAAGCATACATGTCCTTTAAAAGATAGAGTTTATTCGCAAAGACATGTAACTAGAAATTTAATAGGAGGGATTGTGAAACCTAAATTTGTAGATCATAAACGTAAATATACACCAGCTGATATTAGAAAGGATGTTAAGATTGATCTAGGAGTTGATGTTAACTATATGATGGCTTGGAGGGCCAGGGAGAAAGCATTGAAAGCTTTGAGGGGTACACCAGCTGCATCATATGCAAAGTTACCTGCATATTTGTATATGATGGATATCACTTACCCGGGGTCTCATATACGTATGAAAAAGAGTACGAATAATGAGTTCTTGTATCTATTTGTTGCATTGAATACATTTATCCAAGGATTCAATCATTGTAGACCAGTAGTCGTGGTGGATGGTAGTCATCTGAGAGGTCCATATAATGGTACATTTGTTGCAGCAAGCACGACAGATGGCGCAGGTATATATATATATATATGTGTAATAATGTATATGTATAAACGTGAATCTGTTGTATATGTACATTTAATATATGATTTTGATATTATTGTAGGACATATATTTCCACTTGCGTATTGTATTATCGATTCAGAAAATGATGCTGCGTGGACTTGGTTTTTTGAGCAACTTAAAGAAGCATACGGTGAGAGGAGTAACATGTGTGTTGTGTCTGATAGAAATGAGAGCATTATAAAGGCTGTTACAAATGTATACAGTAATGTCCCACACTATGCTTGTATGTGGCATTTATGGAATAACGTTAAGAAAAAGTTTAGAAAATCTCATGAGAAGTTATCTGGTGTATTCTATACAATGGCAAAAGCTTGCACAAAGAATGAATTTGATATGTTAATGGAGACTGTAGAAAAATAAGATATAAGAGTGAAAGAGTATTTGGATTTAGCTGGATATGAAAAATGGGCTCTTTGTTATGCACAAGTACATAGAAGATGGCACATGACATCAAATATTGCTGAGAGTATAAATGCAACACTTGTTTCAGCTAGAGAATTGCCTATTTTTGAATTTCTCGATGAGGTAAGGCTATTATTTGGAAGGTGGAATCATGACTACAAGAAAGAGGCAACCTGCACATTCACATCATTGATTGGAAAATACCATGACATACTAACAGACAATGAAGCATTGAGCACAAGAATGACGGTAATATTTAAGAATAAGTATATATTTAGGAGTGTTGACAAAATTTAGTTGTATATATTAGTATGAACAACATTTAATTTAATTGTATTTATGAATGAGCAGGTTGTACCGTCAACGGAATATGTGCACAATGTTAATGATGATGGGAGATATTTTGTAGTCTGTCTAAAAGAAAAAACTTGCACCTGTGGAAGATTTCAGTACGAGGAATACCTTGTGAACATGCTTGGGCGGTATTGAAATGGAAGAGTATACCACCAGATGAATATTGCTCGGATTTATACAAACCAAAGACAATGTTGAAGACATATAATATGCCTATACATCCTTTACCGGATGTAAAGGCATGGTTGATTCCGAATAGCGTTATTGCTGATGACGTATTACTGATATACCGTGGCTTCACGGTATAATTAATACTTTTAACTCAAGTTTAGTGTGTCCAAAAGCCCTCTTTATGTTAATTTTTATACAAGTTTCTCTTTGTTTTTGCAGGAAATCTGTCCAGAGCCAATTGCGGAGATTTGAGAGAGAAGCTGCTGAAGGAAGATGGAAGTCTGACAAGTGTGGGATTACGAGGCTGTTGATATACCGTGGCTTCACGGTATAATTAATACTTTTAACTCAAGTTTAGTGTGTCCAAAAGCCCTCTTTTATGTTAATTTTTATACAAGTTTCTCTTTGTTTTGCAGGAAATCTGTCCAGAGCCAATTGCGGAGATTTGAGAGAGAAGCTGCTGAAGGAAGATGGGGAAGTCTGACAAGTATGGGATTACGAGGCTTGTGACGGTCCGTCATGGCCATGACGGTCCGTCCTGCATGTACGTCGTGAAGATCAGAGAAGTGATCCCAGTACCCAAATTCCAAGAGTTGAAGTCTTTTGAAACGAGACCCTCGACGGACCGTTATGCCTATGACGGTCCGTCACACTTACCGTTGAGGGGAATGAAGAGAGCAGCAGAGGAAAATGCACAAGTATGGGACGACGGAGTCCACGACGGTCCGTCATGACCACGACGGTCCGTCGCGTGGTCCGTCGACCCAGCCGCGTTTTGGCAGATTTCCAGTAATTAGAATTCTTGTTTAATTAGGTTTTTGTATTTTTTATAAATAGTTCGAAAAACCTCGTTTTTGAGGTTAGACATCTGATAATTAGACCCTACAATATTAGAACTCATATTATTATTAGAAATTATTGATTAGTGTTTGATCTTTTTGGATATTCTTACAAGTACTTTTTGGTGATTAATCAAGCAATCTTTTGGACTTTACTCTTTCTCATTGAAGTAAGTACATGAATTCTTATTTAATATATTTGAAAATTGTGTTTATGGCGATGAGTAACTAAACTCCATAACTAGGGTTGTGGGAACCATAGGCAAATAATGAGATAAACCCTAGCTAAATAACAATTCTAGAATAGTGTCTTGCATGTATTAATAATTCTTTCGCTTAGAAGTCTTTTTAACGGATGATCAACGTTAGAACTCGCCTTAATGCTACTTGCCGGACCAAGGAGGTAGATAATAGGAAAAGAATTATTAACATAGATTTAGTGTATACTATCTAATAGGCTAGTATTGATTGGTACGAGGTAGTAACTTAGTCAAATATCGAATACGATGCTTAATATGGGGTAACGATAAGGGTTAGGAAAGCAACACACGTAGCGGGACCAAGGTGCGGAGTGAGATTTTCTAGATGCCGGACCAAGGATTTAGAAATACATAACTTATCACTTTGCATGCAAGATACTAGGAAAGAATTGTTATAGTTAGAATTATCAAGTTATGAACCTGTGGGGAACACGTAAACCCTAGTTACTTTGATTAATTGATTAAAACCCAACTCTAAAAGCTGTTAAGTGTCTCTTTCAATTTCGTTAGTTCTTTTTAGTTCTTTTTACTTATTAGGAGATACAAACCCCCCTGTTTACATTTTTATGTTTTTTTACTTTCTAAGGAAGTTATCAACCGAACAATAGTAATAACAAGTTAAAGTTAAGTCTAGACTATTTTCCTCGTGGGAACGATCCCAACCTCACTAGTTGGGTTATTTACTTGACGCGACCGCTTTACTTCTCATTTGAGAAGTAAGTTTGAGCGTATCAAATTTTGGCGCCGCTGCCGGGGGGAAATTAGCTTTTAGATTAATTTTAACTTATTACTATAGTTTAGTTGATAGTTTTCTTGATTTTACTTTGTTTTATTGTTTTGATTTCTTTTCAGAACTATCCTCCTTGTATGCCAAATACACGGAGAGGAAGAGAACCATTGTTCCCCTACGATCACGAGTTAGAGCGTACACTGCGAAACATGAATCGTAATTGGGAATCAATGATGATGATCCAAACCAGAACATCCCAGCTCCGGTTGATGTTCATGGTCAGATGTTACCCGAAGCTCCGGGTGAACATCAACAGAGAGGGGACAAAATCCCGCTCCACGGCCCCAAGCATACTACAGAGGCTATGATAACATAGCAGATTCGGATGGGCCACTGGTTTTGCCTCCTCTACCCACAGGCCACACTTTTGTGGTAACTAGTAGTCTGATGCAAATGCTCACTGCCAGAGGTTTGTTTTCAGGGCTACCTTCTGAGGATCCACATGCCCATATAGCTAAGGTAAGGGCAGTGTGCAAAAGTTGTGTGGGGAGGCCTGACTTGGATCTAGATGTGATAGGGCTCAGAGTGTTTCCTCTCTCACTGACGGGAGAGGCTGCTATGTGGTTCACTGAGCTCCCATACAACTCCATCTTTACTTGGAATCAACTGAGGGATGTCTTCTTAGCACGCTACTATCCGGTCTCCAAGAAACTAAACCACAAAGACAGGGTGAATAACTTTGTGGCACTACCAGGAGAGTCAGTTAGTAGTTCTTGGGATAGATTCACCTCATTCTTGAGAAGTGTTCCAAATCACCGTATAGATGATGAGTCGCTGAAAGAATATTTCTATAGGGGCCAAGATGATAACAACAAAGCGGTATTGGACACTATAGCAGGTGGATCGTATGGAGAATGTCCTTATGCAGAGATCGCTGAAAAATTGGAAAAAATCTCCCGAAATAACAAAGCTTGGAGTACTAGAAAGTCTGATACAGGGAGAAACACCTTTGCAGTGCAGTCCACTCACAACCCATCCACAGATGATATTCGTGAAGAAATGGCTCAAATGAGAACTGAGCTTGGGTTGGTACTAAAACATGTCACTGGGGGTGCAGAAAAGGTTAATGCAGTCAACTACTTGGCTAAACCACCACCTCCAATTGATGAGTGTTATTATGAGGAGGATTCTTATGCAGTAAATGAACAAATGGGGGGTTTCCGACCAAGCGCCCAAGGCTCAAATCAGGATAATTGGCGCCAAGGTCAAGGGAACCAAGGTCGGAACTATGGTAATTACAATCGTGAGGGTCATTATGTCAGAGATGGAAACTTCAATCGCGACAACAACTTCAACAGGGGTAACTATGGTAATAGAAACGACAGGAATGGACCCTATGTTCCTCCTCAAAATCGGGAAGTTACTCCTAGGGATGGTGGAGATAGTATGGCGCGAGTTGAGGATATGTTGCACAAAATGATGAGGAGGTTCGATGCTAGTGATGAGCACATTAAAGAATTAAGGGGTGATTTAGCTAGTATTGGGCAAAAAGTTGATACACACGCAATTTCGATTAAGCAGATTGAATTGCAAGTGGCCAAATTATCTGCGACAGTGAACACACGGCAACCGGGCACTCTTCCTAGCAACACTGTCCAAAACCCAAAGAATGATGCGCATTGTATGGCAATCACTACTCGGGGTGGTAGGCAAACCATTGACCCACCTATGCCATCGGCCGAGAAAAATGAGAGAAAGGATAATGATAAGGTGGTGAAGGGTAGTGGTGAAGCAGAGGGAAGTAATGGAAAAGATGCAGAAGCACCCATCAAGGTAATTCCCATGCCTAGGCCTCCACCACCTTTCCCTCAGAGATTAGTGAAAAAGACCGAGGATAGTAAGTACCGGCGTTTCATAACTATGTTGAAACAACTCTCTATCAATGTTCCTTTGGTAGAAGCTTTAGAACAAATGCCCGGTTACGCCAAATTTATGAAAGATCTGGTCACAAAGAAAAGATGGGTTACTTTCGAGGATAATGATAGACTACAGCATTGTAGCGCTATCGCTACTAGATCCCTCGTACAAAAGAAACAAGATCCTGGTGCGTTCACTATCCCCTGTACAGTGGGGTCATTACATTTTGCGAAAGCATTATGCGATCTGGGGGCAAGCATAAATCTCATGCCCCTCTCAATTTACAAGAAGTTGGGATTGGGGGATCCGAAACCCACTACGATGCGGCTACTGATGGCCGATCGGACAGTGAAACGGCCGATAGGGATACTCCATGATGTGCTAGTAAAAGTGGAATCATTCATCTTTCCGGCTGATTTTGTCATTCTTGATTGTGAGGTCGACTTTGAAGTGCCTATTATTCTTGGGAGGCCATTCCTTGCTACAGGTAGAGCCTTAGTTGATATGGAAAAGGGGCAGATGACTTTCCGGCTGAATAATGAAGAAGCGACCTTCAACATTTGTAAGACCATGAGGCAGAGTGGTGAACTCCAATCGGTTTCTGCCATAGACCACAAAGAAAAGATGAAGAAGGAAACTAAACAGAAAAATGCAATACAAGAGTTTGTGGTGGGGGATTTGGTGTTTGTAGACAATTCTGGGGTACCTTGTCTTCCGGGCAAGCTCAAGCCCAAATGGACAGGCCCTTATTTGATTACCCAAGTATTCCCTCATGGAGCAGTTGAGTTAAACTCCAAGGAGGGAGTGAGGTTTAAGAGGAATAGGGACAGAATAAAACCCTATTTTGGGCATAAAGCATCAAGGAATGAAGTGATCGAGGCGTACCATCTTGATGAAGTCTGAGTAATCAAGTGTCCCCAGTCGTGCCGCGACATTAAATCAGGCGCTTGTTGGGAGGCAACCCAATACTTATAGTCTTTTTAATAATGGTAGCATTTTCTTTTCTATTAATGGGTTTTAAATTTGTAGGCACATCACCAGGAAATTCTGCAGAACACTACTTCGCAGTAGCCACTGACGGATACGACGACGGACTGTTTCACTCGAAACGGACCGTCGTAGGCATCCGTCACACCAGGTATGTAGTACTGTCATTTTGAAATTAGGGCACATACGACGGAACATACGACGGGCCGTCACACATGTGACGGACCGTCGTCGTGGAACCGTCGCGCAATTAATGAAATCTACCCGACCCGACCCGGCTGGACCCTTTTCCAAATTTGACCGTTTATATTTCCCCCCTTCCATATTCCACCACATTACTTCATTATTCCACTCACCTCCCCTCTCTTTTCAACTTCCACACTTCCCCTCACTGCTCATTGCTCCCACAAATCACCTCAGCCTTATCACTATCATCTACTGTCGGTGTTGCCCTTGCCAGGATCATTCTCTATTTGTCTTCTTCTCCATTTCCAAGGTATGTGTCTCTACATTTATACTTATTTTTCTTGCATTTTAGTTTTGTAGTTAGTATTAGCTTAGTTTTTAGTCGTATATTGTTTCCTTTATCTGCTTATGTCTAAACCTAGGTTCAAAATGTTCATATGTGCCATGTTGATAACCCAAACCATAGGTAATTGTGCTTTGGTAGTTTCTTAGGTCGTGGGTATAGCCACATATAGGCCCACATAACTACACAACCATGTGGGCTCATCGGGGATGCGTAGGGCACCCCCAAGCCTAAGACTGCTACTCAGAACGAAACCCCGATGACGACCCGTCGCCCTCACGACGGACCGTCATAGGGTCCGTCGCACAAGCCCTAGAACCCCTGCTAAACGTCGCTTGTGACGGATCGTCTTAGCCACGACGGTCCGTCCTGCGCGACCGTCATGGTTGTCAGAGACCCTGTTTCTCAGGGTCTCAAAATTTTTTTTCAAGTGTCTTACGACGGACACTTGTGACGGACCGTCTTACCCACGACGGTCCGTCCTGCGCGACCGTCATGGTTGTCAGAGACCCTGTTTCTCAGGGTCTCAAAATTTTTTCCAAGTGTCCTACGACGGACACTTGTGACGGACCGTCTTACCCACGACGGTCCGTCCTGCGTGACCGTCATGGTTGTCAGAGACCCTGTTTCTTAGGGTCTCAAAATTTTTCAAGTGTCCTACGACGGACCCTTGTGACGGACCGTCCTACCCCCGACGGTCCGTCCTGCTTGACCGTCATGATGGTCAGAGACCCTGTTTCTCAGGGTCTCTCAAAATTGTCTAAGTGTCCTACGACGGACTCTTGTGACGGACCGTCATACCCACAACGGTCCGTCCTGCTTGACCATCATGATGGTCAGAGACCCTGTTTCTCAGGGTCTCTCAAAATTGTCTAAGTGTCCTACGACGGACTCTTGTGACGGACCGTCATACCCACGACGGTCCGTCCTGCTTGACCGTCATGATGGTCAGAGATCCCTCCTTCAGGGTTCCTTATACATACAAATACCAAGTATAACACGACGGACTTCATGACGGTCCGTCATAGTCACAAAGGACCGTCATCTGTCCCGTTGTGTGATACAGTTTCAATATAATTAACACACTACTTTCAAATTTTAATGTCAGATGAGTTTGCCTATATTGTTTAACATTACTCGTACTAATAGTGACCCTTTGCAGGTACTATCTACTATGGCACCCAAGCAAGACCGAGCCTACGCACGCGGGCGATCCAAGTCTGTCGCCCCGTCTGCACGATTGATCATCGGGTCTGATGATGAGAGGGACCCTGAATATGTGCTCCCAGGCACCTCCGCCCCTTCCCGTACTACACGTGCCACCAGAGCCACACCCAAGAAGGTGGCGCCCGGCGTAGTCACTGCCTCCCAGTCTGATGAGGAGCGCACACTGACCGGCACACCCTCTGGGTCAGCCACAAACGAGGAAGGAGCGTCTGGCTCCTTAGGAGTATCCTGGTCCGAGGAAGCTTCAGGATCTGCTGAGGTTCCCGTCCCCGCCACAGCTGCAGCGTCAGCCTCGTCTGATGAGGCTGACAGTTCTGACTCCACATCCGGAGCACCAGTTCAGGTCCCCACTCCAGCCGCTGACCAGCCAAACCGGTGGTGTGTCGACGGCCAGTTTCAAGTGTACTCCGACGCAAAGTTCCTGAACGACAAAGGAGTAATGACTCGCACACTCACCCTGGAGCGGCGGGTACTCACAGGGAGCCTTCCCACGATGCCGGAGATTCATAACCTCTTCACCAGGCATCGCTTGGAGTGGACAGCACGTCCATTGGGACGCTACAGCGAGGAGATGGTCCGAGAGTTCTACGCGTCCTATGTAGCGACTCTCCGATCCCAGATCGACAGGCGGGCTGCTCCCGCTAAACAGGCCCCATTGGAGCAGGTTCGAGTCCGGGGCGTGCAGGTCGACATTTCCCTGCCAGCCATTCGCCGGTTCCTATACGGCGACAGTGTAGATGCTACTCAGACCCCCATCACTGCCGAGTTTGACTATCGCTGGCAGATAGTGAAGGATGGACAGTTTCTACGAGAGTCCGCACTGAGGGAGACCACCAAGAGGTGGATGGCCCTGCACCTATCAGTCGACGGAGAGGGTGCTGATTGGGTCACCGAGCCGAAGGGGGCCATCAAAAAGGCCAACCTCACGTTCGTCGCCAAGTTCTTGTGGCTGCTCGTGCGTCACTGCCTTTCCCCCACAGCTGCTGATAACATAGTTACCTGGGATCGAGCAGTGCTGATGGCAGCAATGATAGCCGGCTTCGAGGTGGACCATGCATGGCTTCTCCAGGCAGTCATGCACGAGAGGGCCTTCAAAGTCACCACCACCTACCCCTTTCCGTGCATGATCTTTGCCCTTTGCAGGTCTGCAGGTGTGCCCATTTCGCACATAGATCAGTTGCGAACCCCGCCAGGTACCGTTGATGTCGGCCTCATCAGAGACGAGGCCAATGAGTTGGCCCCACGGCGAGGGCCCCGTCCAGAGATGCCACCACTAGCAGACGATCTTGCGGATACAGTGGCCCAGGCTCGTACAGCCACACAGACATCCACAGACACTACCCCGGTCGAGTCTATCCCGGGTAGTAGCACAGCCCCTCTACCGACACCGGCCCCACTTGCTCGAGTACAAAAACTGGAGGCACAAATGGCCACTCTTCTGCATCATATCCAGCCGTGGATGCAGAAGTCTATAGCTGAGTCTGAAGCACGTATGGAGAGGCAGATGCAGCGGAAGATTGCTGAGGTGAACCAGCGCATAGATGCCTTTGAGTTGAGGGTGTTAGCCCGACCAGCCCCTCCGGTAGACAGTCTTCGTGCAGACATCAGTACGATCTTAGAGATGAGAGTTCCGGCGTCTGTCGAGCCTGCTGAGGATACTGTATTGGCGGCTTTGTTTCCTACTCCAGACATTCCCCCATCTTCCCCGAGAGAGAGTGCTAAGAGGCGAAGGAGTCGATCGGGGGATGAGGCGCGAGCAAGGAAGAAGGAGCGCCGAGAGTTGGAGGCTGCGATGAGAGCCTCACTTGCTGAGGCGGAGGCACACCGGATCAGAGCATCGCAGATAGCGGCTGGGGCGTCTAGCTCCCGTACTGTAGAGACAGCAGGAGGCCCTACTGAGGGTGCGGTGGCTGTGGAGGGCATCACTGAGGATGTCCAGATTGCTGAGGACACCACTGAGGGTGTCCAGGTTGCAGAGGATGTGGGTTCTGGGAAACCGGACCCACCAGCTTGTTGATCGACGGCGCTATGCGCCACAGGTTTGCTTCACCTACCCCTCTAATCTTTAGATTTTTTATGCATTGGGGACAATTGCATGTTTTTTTTTGTTGGGGGTGGGGTAAATGGAAAGTGAGTGTTAGGGTGAAGTCTGAGTAGCCCAACTCACTATCCTCTTTTGGGGTTTTCTTGCCTGAGTTCTTTTTCCCCAAAAGACTGATTAATTTTTTTGTTGAACCGGCATGTTTATATCTTTTGTACATAGTTTAACTCTGAAGCATGATGGCAATGATATCCTGATAAACTGAAAATAATGCATGACTAGGCATAGTAACTGACAATTGTGTGGCTCTAAGCATGAAATAGAGTTACACCATTGCATTACCCTAAGTCTTTAATTCAAACTAGGTGTCTAATAATCTGGTATAGTGATGACATGTTAAGTGAGAGTGAGGAAATTTGAATAGTCCACTATTGATACTGAGCTAGAACTTGCCTGGTTAGTCCTGCTAAAAGGAAGCTGTAACAAACAATTAGGAAAGGATCATAGGCCCTTATTCAAGAAAGCCCATTTCTAACCCAAATAAAAGAAACCAAATGAAAGTTATCCTTCTTTGATCCAAATAATTTGAGCTTAATTAGACCTTTCTTTTTTTTTACCCCAACTGATCTTTTCTGGGAACAACGTGTTGGCCCTGGTCCCTCCTAGGACATGTGCACCTCAGCTTATGCCAAAAGCATAAGTTGAGGGTGGCTAATAACAACCTTCGTTCTGGCCCTGACCCAACTTTGGGTACTGTGTACCTTGACTCATGGCAAAGCCATGAGTTGAGGGTGGCTATTACGAGGAATGCTCTGGAAAGTGAGGTTGAAAGAACAGAAGAGAGAGAAAGAACAAAAGTAAAGTGACTCAAAAGTAGTTGAAAGAAAAAAAAAAAAAAAGAGAAGAGAGTCACTTACACAAATGAAGAAAGAAGAGAAATTGAGCAAAGGGAAAGAATATGAGAGACTGGGCGAGATAAGATGATAACAAGGGAAGATTTTAGCTGATATGTCAAGGAGGGCAAAAAGTCACTAGAGTTATCTAAAAATGTACCCTACCTGACCCTGAGCCTATGTTACAAGCTAAAAAAGTCCTATCGTGATCCTAAGGGTTGTATAGCGAACTTAAGGCAGTGAAAATAAGGGCAAGCTTATGGCAATAGGTATAAATGAGTGTGACTTTGTTCTGAGAGCGAGTGTTGAAATGTAATCCTTATACTCAAACTGAAATCATTGTGTGAAAAATGAGGATTTTGTTCTAAAGTGAGGACATTAGTTGCAATACCAGACTTGTTAGCACCTCGGTGAGAAATTGAAGAGGATAGGTGTTAGTGCATGGTGAGTCTGTGTCATGTTCGAATCCCACAAAATTCAAGCCTAATAGTGATAGCATGCATAGATTTGATGAGATTAATCGGGATTGATAGCCAAATGATTGCAAAGGATAAAACATGAATACTATTGTACAAAGATTGTGTAGTGAGTCATAGTGCGTCGCTTGAGGACAAACAACGAATTTAAGTTGAGGGTATTGAAATGGAAGAGTATACCACCAGATGAATATTGCTCGGATTTATACAAACCAAAGACAATGTTGAAGACATATAATATGCCTATACATCCTTTACCGGATGTAAAGGCATGGTTGATTCCGAATAGCGTTATTGCTGATGACGTATTACTGATATACCGTGGCTTCACGGTATAATTAATACTTTTAACTCAAGTTTAGTGTGTCCAAAAGCCCTCTTTATGTTAATTTTTATACAAGTTTCTCTTTGTTTTGCAGGAAATCTGTCCAGAGCCAATTGCGGAGATTTGAGAGAGAAGCTGCTGAAGGAAGATGGGGAAGTCTGACAAGTGTGGGATTACGAGGCTTGTTGATATACCGTGGCTTCACGGTATAATTAATACTTTTAACTCAAGTTTAGTGTGTCCAAAAGCCCTCTTTATGTTAATTTTTATACAAGTTTCTCTTTGTTTTGCAGGAAATCTGTCCAGAGCCAATTGCGGAGATTTGAGAGAGAAGCTGCTGAAGGAAGATGGGGAAGTCTGACAAGTATGGGATTACGAGGCTTGTGACGGTCCGTCATGGCCATGACGGTCCGTCCTGCATGTACGTCGTGAAGATCAGAGAAGTGATCCCAGTACCCAAATTCCAAGAGTTGAAGTCTTTTGAAACGAGACCCTCGACGGACCGTTATGCCTATGACGGTCCGTCACACTTACCGTTGAGGGGAATGAAGAGAGCAGCAGAGGAAAATGCACAAGTATGGGACGACGGAGACCACGACGGTCCGTCATGACCACGACGGTCCGTCGCGTGGTCCGTCGACCCAGCCGCGTTTTGGCAGATTTCCAGTAATTAGAATTCTTGTTTAATTAGGTTTTTGTATTTTTTATAAATAGTTCGAAAAACCTCGTTTTTGAGGTTAGACACCTGATAATTAGATTCTACAATATTAGAACTCATATTATTATTAGAAATTATTGATTAGTGTTTGATCTTTTGGATATTCTTACAAGTACTTTTTGGTGATTAATCAAGCAATCTTTTGGACTTTACTCTTTCTCATTGAAGTAAGTACATGAATTCTTATTTAATATATTTGGAAATTGTGTTTATGGCGATGAGTAACTAAACTCCATAACTAGGGTTGTGGGAACCATAGGCAAATAATGAGATAAACCCTAGCTAAAATAACAATTCTAGAATAGTGTCTTGCATGTATTAATAATTCTTTCGCTTAGAAGTCTTTTTAACGGATGATCAACGTTAGAACTCGCCTTAATGCTACTTGCCGGACCAAGGAGGTAGATAATAGGAAAAGAATTATTAACATAGATTTAGTGTATACTATCTAATAGGCTAGCATTGATTGGTACGAGGTAGTAACTTAGTCAAATATCGAATACGATGCTTAATATGGGGTAACGATAAGGGTTAGGAAAGCAACACACGTAGCCGGACCAAGGTGCGGAGTGAGATTTTCTAGATGCCGGACCAAGGATTTAGAAATACATAACTTATCACTTTGCATGCAAGATACTAGGAAAGAATTGTTATAGTTAGAACTATCAAGTTATGAACCTGTGGGGAATACGTAAACCCTAGTTACTTTGATTAATTGATTAAAACCCAACTCTAAAAGCTGTTAAGTGTCTCTTTCAATTTCGTTAGTTCTTTTTAGTTCTTTTTACTTATTAGGAGATACAAACCCCCCTGTTTACATTTTTATGTTTTTTTACTTTCTAAGGAAGTTATCAACCGAACAATAGTAATAACAAGTTAAAGTTAAGTCTAGACTATTTTCCTCGTGGGAACGATCCCAACCTCACTAGTTGGGTTATTTACTTGACGCGACCGCTTTACTTCTCATTTGAGAAGTAAGTTTGAGCGTATCAATTACCTCCAAAATTTAAAAGACCTCCTGGCAGGCCAAAGGGTAAGCCTCGGAAAAAAAACAGCAAGAGAGTTATCAAGGATTAAGGGGAAAAATACATGTAGCACATGTGGAATGGCAGGTCACAATAGGCGTTCGTGTAGAAATAAGCCAAAAGATATTTAAGGCTGATTGTTTTTTCCTAATTAAATTTGATTTGAAACTATATGCATTATGACTTAATTGAAATCTTTGTTTTTGTATACTTATATTATTTAAACTACGTCTTAATTTTGTTATGTTGTACATTAATGTGTGTGTTTTATGACCTACAAAAGTAAATATTATACTCAATATGCGTAAATTAAATTTGTATATATACACGCAACATGATAAAATGTTCAACACTAAACAAGTAGATCGTATAAAAATAAAACTCTTTTATCCTATATACAAATAAAACCTGAACTACATATTGAATATGCATATATAATTAATAAAAACAATGAATAAGTGCTATTATATACTATATACAAATAAAAACCTGAACAACATATATCTTTTGCAATTTGTACATGTATATTTATTCCATAAGATTGAATTTGTATATATATAGCAATCTAATTGTATGTGCATATACATTTAATAACATACATTGAATACGTGCTAGTATATACTATATACAAATAAAAACCGGAATAACATATATATATGTATTTATTTATGTGAATATAACATTTAATAATATACTATATACAAATAATAACCTGAACACTAATATAGAGTATATACCTTATACAATGAAATGAGTGTGACTATAAAATATATACAAATAAAAACCTGACCGTATATCTTTTGTTATACAAATTCGTAAATGTAAGACACTTAGTTTTAAAAGTAGTTTTTATACAATTAAATTGTATATGTATATATTTATTTATATGCTACGTTATACAAAATAACACAAAAAGATAGTGTCATATATGTTTATAACACTAAAATGATAGTTCAAAACAAAGAAAATGATATTACGAGTTAATTAAAACAAAAATTATCGTAAAATTGTTAATCTACAACTAATATTTAAACTGTCAACGCAAAAACCAAAACAATGCTACAACTAAGGTATCAACCTACTGGATTGTAATCCTTTCAGAACTGTTGTTTTGTGTGCGATTCCTGACGGGTTTTAAAGGCGCTTCAATATCACTGATAGCTCCGGCTTGTATCTTTTGATTGCCGTAATTCCACAACAATGCACCGTATCTAAGGCGAGTTTCTTCTGGGTCTAAAACTGCTGGAATGTCTTTCCTCTCACTCAAGAACTCCGCGTATGACGCAACATACACTCCACAGTCCCTAAAAGAATTATATAAAAAAACAGCGCAACTGTTATTATACTACTTAAAGTGTAACTATGTTCAATAAAATATAAATTTATTGAATTTTATAACTTACAAACTAGCAGCTGGTTGTTGGGGAAGGTCTTCCACATATACACTTTCGAATGAATCATATACGGTATGACCTTGATATCGATGGTGGCTTGCAATATCCAGACCTTTCTTTTGATAGAAATCAGACTTTACAAGATACATTGGTATAAGCTGTGCATACTTCTTGATGTGATTGACAATAAATGAGTGGTGAAGAGAATTGTTGATTGAGTCATACACCTTGATGCATCGATCATTGAAAGATATGACAATCAGAATCCAATGTAACCTGCCTTCTAAGCTAACCGGGATGAATACATCATCGACTGTGTGCCATGGTGCATACGCTAGCATCTTGTATCCATTAATATAATCAATAATCATCTCGTCTAACACTTCCTTAGAAAGGTCACCTTTTATTCCATAATATGCATTCCAAGCATTTAGAAAAACAGTGTTGAAATTGCAACATAGATTTGTGAATTTGTATGTGCTACTGTTGGAGTATTTGGCATTTTTCCTTATATAATAGAATAAGACATCTATGTGCTGTGATATAATGAGTAATAATGTTATAATTTATACATTATACAATTTCATTTAATTTAAACATTTTTAATAATATAAAAATGGAAACATACCGAGTTATCAATCAACTGGCGCTCAAACCCGATATTGTAGAACCAATTCTTGTTGTCAATTGTCGCTACACCAAAATTAAACAATTGTGGTAATATTGCCTTTCCTTTCTTGTAGCGATCCTCCGCATAGTTCCTATTATACACAATACAAAATAACTACACAAAACAAACAATAAAAAATGCAAGTGTATAAAAAAAATGTTACTTTTTGTAATGCTTGACGAGTAAGTCTTCTTTCAGCCATATCCAAAAATTTGAAAACAAATCAGACTCTTCCTTATTAGACAATGAAACAAATGGATGTTTCATGTAAAACACAACTGGCTGTCGGGACGAACTACCTGAAAAGATATGTATATAAATATTTACATCATGCAAACAATATGCTTATTTATGAAAATGTAAACATAAATAATTGTTGCTTACCAGCATCCGAACCAAACGAAGTCATGTACGGAGATATGTTGAATGGACCTGGGCGTCTATGCCTAACAGCTGGCATGGGTGTTACTTCAGCTTCAACTTGTTTTTGTCATACAATGTTTTGCAGTGTGTTCACGCTTGGAAGAAGATGGTCTGGCAATTCATCCTGTGATTCAGTTACAACTGTTTCCTGATTTGAATCAGTCATGTATACCATTTGTATAGGCGCTGCAACTATAATAGACTCCTCTGCTTCTGTAATACGCTCGTGAGATGCAGCATTGTATATGTTATATATTACCCGACTGTTAGAGCTACTTTCAGTTTCCCTTTGGGCTTTTTGCTGGGCATCCACATTCGCATACAACACTAATTGATCTTGTGAGGCAGTTCCACTTACATCATTCAAATTATCACCCAAAACAACATGATCCAACAGTGGGGAATTCTGGTTTAGTTCTTGCAAGTTATCTCCCACCTTAAAAAGAAAATAATAACTTAAATATCCAAATTGATTATAAACCATTATAATAAATTTTAAAATGTATATAATCATTTACGGATACCTCACGATCTTTTAATGCACTTGATGACCTATCGGTTTTTTTTGTGCACCTAACTGTGAAGACTTGGTATTTAACTGATGAACACGAGTGATATGCGTTTCTTGCATGACATCTTCAAATGTAGCCTGATTATAATGTAAACAATATAAGAAAATATGTTGTAGTATATTCAGTATAAAAATAAGTAATATGCTGATGTATAATTTGAGCTATACTAGTATATAGTTCTTAATTATTTAATTTCAATATGTCTATAAACTGAATTTACTTATATACAATTTATTTCATTTCAAAATGTGTATAAACTGAATTAATGTATAAATAAAGCAAAATAATACCTCTTGTTCTGTCACATTTGCAGAATGACTTTGGGGTTCATGTGGAGTGTATGTGGGCTTGTGATGAACATCTCCGATGGGTGATTCTTGATCATCATCGACGACATTACCCTGGAAAAAAAATATACAACTGTATTCATAAGTATAAAGTATATTGTATATAAATAATTTAACCAAAAAATTTATACATATGATACCTTGGAATTCATGGCTTCCAACACTGTTTTGAATTTGTCTTCAAGCATTTTTCTCAAATCAGCGAACTCGTCCTTGACCTATGTGAAAAAGGTGCATATTTTATTAATAATTGTATATAATCTTTTCAAATAACATATATTTGAATTGTATATTTGATTACCGATTTTTTGAATGCTTCAAATTCATCACGCGATATTGTAATGCTTGTTGACTTCTTAATTTGCCCCATTTGTGTTCTGTCTTGTACACTTTTCTGCTCTACATTTTCAATGTTGTGTGACGTACCTGCATCACTGTGTTTCGCAACACTGTTGATATTGATGGACTGTGATCGTGTGGCTTTGCGCGCCATTGATCTTCGTGTGTATGTCTTTACTGCCTTTGTTGAACAGATGAATGTAACAGATTGCTTTTTCTTTTTCGTAATCGGTGAAGAACATTCAATAACTTTTTCTTTTCCTTTTCTTCTTGTTATACTGGGCGGGTTTTGGAAATCATCATCCGGATCTGTAACTTTATTGTGATCATTCTGCAGGCCCTGAGACATTGATTGTTCTGTCGATTGTGGAAGTTTGAGGATTTTAATTTCCATCGTTGTTGGCTCAATATTTCTGAACTTAATCTGCATAATAATGAAAAATTATAATTCAATATAATAAAAATGTAATATACAATTTGTAGTAAGTAAATGTATACTAACTTCTATAATTTAAAAATTGTATTAAGTAAATGCATACCGGATTATCTGCATCATTAAAAATTATTTTCATGAAATAATCAAACCGAGGATGGTCGTTCTTAGTCACCCAATTGATAATCCGAGGAATGTGACTAGAAACCTTGACAGCAATCTTGTCATCAACATAAGAGCAACATTCATAGAACCAAACTTGCATTGGAAGTGGAAAGCCCTGAATTCTGTAGTACTGTCCACATGGCTTTATCTTGTTGTTTATGGATTTAGCAAGTTCATTAAAAGCCTTCCGACCCCAAAGATATTCCATAAATCTACCTGTTTCAACCAGATCAAAGTCTAACCTATCTATTGTTGTTGTAGTAGGTTTTGCGGACATGATAAACTCATGTATATAATATAGAATCCCAAACTTGTATGCATCTTCCTGATTGTCACCCCATACCTTTGCTTTAAAAGCTTCAGTCAAACGAGCTTTAGTGACAGGAGAATTCCCTGGAAAATACTCATCGATGATTCTATTGGGTTGATCAGTATCAAAGTTGAAGTCAGCACCATTATCAGAACAATTCAAACCAGAAATAATGGCAAATTCCCGTATTGTGAATCGAAGCGTTGTGCCATTTATATAATAAAGTATTGCATTCACAGAACTACCTTCCAACTCCCTCAACATAATGCATCTAAACAATTGTGCTTGCACATGACATCGTCTCATTGCTGTTAACTGTGCAAAACACGATGATGCACATATACGATTATATTGCTTTGGAGACAGTTTATTCTGAAGCTCATTCAATGTGTTTATTTGCGTATAACATTGCATGTGAATTGTCCTTTTTTCACGGTTATTGCAAATATATCTGACTTCGTAAAAAATAAAAAAAAGTGTATGAAATAAACATAGTATATATATACAAAAAAAAACAATTTTATAATAAGTCATGTACAAATTAATTTCTGTATATACATACCTACCTATATATACAAAAAAAAAAACAAAAAAAAAGTCATTCACAGATTATTTTCTATTTATATATATGAACTTACCTTTTTTGTATATAGTATATACCAGCACGTATTCAATGTCTTTTATTGTATGTGCACATCCAATTAGATTGCAATAAATATACATATACAATCTTATTGAATAAATATATACATGTACAAAAATGCATTTTACGAATTTGTATAACAAGAGATATATGTTATTCAGGTTTTTAATTGTATATAGTATATACTAACACTTATTCAATGTTTTTATTAATTGTATATGCATATTCAATACATTATATTCGATAATTTATATATAACTACTACAATATACAAAATTATAATCACATATGATATTTTTCCATCTATATACAATCCCTACTACCAGCTATTAAAACAGACATGTACATATCAATTTTTGTATATGTATGTAAACTTAATATATACTAACTTCAAAAATTTGTATATAACTAATAGAATAAACAAATTCTAATCATATATTCAAATTTTCCATCTGTATAACTAAGTCCAATTACTATTTTGTATATATATACAAAAATCAAAAATAACATAAACATGCAATATACTATATACAATTCCTCACATGGAATATACTATATACAATACTTAATTTAATGGTTTTTGTATATTGACAACTAATTAACAAAAAAATTGTATCTAAGTTTGTGTTTTAAGACACTACCTCATGATTATGGAGTTCTTCAGATCCGACTTCACAATCATTTTCCTCTGATTCAAAGAGTACAACTTTC
Organism: Solanum habrochaites; assembly: GCA_027704765.1. Classification (NCBI taxonomy): domain Eukaryota; kingdom Viridiplantae; phylum Streptophyta; class Magnoliopsida; order Solanales; family Solanaceae; genus Solanum; species Solanum habrochaites. The sequence continues at coordinate 13,159,695 of JAKWJA010002498.1, read as the reverse complement.
CTCTTTCTTGTACCTTGTACAATTTTAATGCCTCTAGCTTTGGCATTTTTTAATAACTTGTTGAACTGTCATAGGGTCGTTTTTTTTCTTTGATCTCTGCTCTTCCATGGTTTGTTCTTGTATAAGTTGTTTTGATTTTCCCAAAGACCCTACATTAACCCCAAATTCTTGAGTTAGCCCCATTGAAAAAGATGGTAAAATGTCAACAACATTGACATGCAAAGGACTACCTCTGGTAATCCTCAAAGATGTAGACGATTCGTTCATTGTTTGACGAATTTTAGATCTATCAAGAACAAAAAAATGATTATTTCATCAAAATATATGGAAAAAATAAACAGAACACATATACAATTTTTAGATAAGTTAGAAAAAAAGGTAAACAACTAAAATTAAGGATAACTTACGAAATTGACTTCAACTTAGGGAGGGGACTTCAACTTCAGGAGGGATTACTGAAATTTTGGACAAAAATTCGAAATTCAAATCTGATATTGGAGTATTAAATGTAGGAGAAGACGTTAGAATGAGGAAAGGAGAGAGAAAATTAATTGTGAATAGGAGAGAGAAAATTAGATTGTGTATAATTATATACAAAATTAGAAAATAAGGTTTTTATATAATTGGTTACATAATAGGTTGTGGGCCCCCATTAATTATAGCAAAATAAAATAAACTATAATTATATAATGTAAATAAATTAAACTATACCCCTAATATATAATTAGTTATGAATGTTTGTCATTTCATATAATTTTCCCTTTAAAATAAAGGGTGGTCTCACAAGAAGTTGTGTATTTTGTTTTGTAGGCTTAAACTACAATACAACGAACTCCTCCTTATCACCTAACTATATTTATATATTGATTTATAATCGCCCATAGTTTTGTTTTTTAATTGCCATTGCTTACTTCGTCTTTTATTTTCTAGCATCGTATAACCTATCACCATTTATTTTGATTTTAAAACAAAAATATTGAATGAATACTAATTCACTTTTTTATAGAAATATAGGAAGAGATATGTTGATGTCCGTATTCCATTTGTAAGAAAAATGACCTAGTGTTGAACATCCTATTTTTTTTCATACTAATCCAAAACAGTAAGGAGAATCTATTTTCTTATTTATCTCCTTACTCAATTTCCAAGCAAAGGGGGGAAACATAGAGATTGCAATGGGACGGTATGAAATAGGAGCGGAGCGGATTGAACTTAATTAAAAAAAAAAAGATTTTAATCCACTCTGCCCACATAATAAGTTCTTTTCAATTTCAGTCCACACAGCATAATTCATTTAAGATTTTTTTTCTAGTTAAATTTGGCATTAAAAATGAAGTTCATTATTTTATTATGTTGTATTAATTTAATAGGATAGTGATTTTAAAATTTATTTATTTATTTTTAAAGGTCAACTGAAAAGTACTTAAGAAATTGTATTATTTTTCATAGAACCATGTTGAATATTTTAGTAGATCTAAAGAAATTATCTTAGCAAATAATGTTTCTATATAAAAAGTTAAAATTTAATTTAAACCCCAGGCAGCCTTGACGAGTTAAACATTTTACTGTGGACAAGATTCCTGAAATGATTTTTATTTGTTATCAATTAATCCAGAGACTTAGGTCAAGAAATCCTACTTTCCCTATATTCCGATAGCATGGCCTAAGGTCGATCAAATTTATAATTTTGCCTCTATCATTTTGGGACCAATGTTGTTTTACTATTAAATAGCAAGGAATTTTGTCAAACGATTAAGTAGGCATGAAACACTTCATCTGAAAGCAGTAGTAGTTGGTGAACCTAGAAAAATTAATGAGTAATGAGTCTACTATGTATCCAGTTTTCAACTAGTGTAACATTTTTTTTTAATAATAATTCGTTACTAGTGGTGAAAGGGCAACCATAGATTTAATTCTCTTCCTTTTATTTGGGTAAAATACCTCCCCTAACGATCCACAAGTGCATTACTCATCAAATTTAACTACACATTACAGCTGGTAGCGCTAAAGAGTCTGTCTGATCCAACCACACTATATACCAACAAGAGAATATTGTTTTCAACAAAATATTATTACTATAATTTACACATATTTAGAAAACCCCTATCTAATCTATGAAATATAAACATGACAATGAAACAGCAAAATATCTGCAATCCACCTGAAGCAGCATGTATCTGTCAAACTCAAACTCAATGCTCACATGACGCTGCAACTTTTGCAAGTGAAGGCTTAAATAATCAATAGGAGTTAAACAGAGCATTACATGGGCGGCGTTACCTGCTACCAATTCTGATTATTCTGGTTAAGCTAGTAAGTAAAACCTTAGTGCACAGAACCCCCATTATGAAAAAGAAAAATCATTGTTACTGTGAGAGGAAACTACCTACCTACAAGCTATGGTACTCAGAATCATTTAAAATTGTCTAATTCCCCACAAGTAGTGTAATTTTGAAGTATATATGCATCATTTTTAAAGAGTCTAAACAACATAGCCTACAAGTGTCCGTCCCACAAGCACATATTTTAAAGGCAAACATAACATAAACTAAAGTCTATTCAAGGGACACGGTATATGTAGAGTAGCTATGACAAAAAAAAATGTTTATATTACTTCATATAATATTAGTTCTAGTTGGGGTAAGCTACCAGAGACTGACATAAGCACATTAAATGCCTCCATTACCCCAACTTCATATACTCCCACTGCATTAACAATCAGTATTGGCTCATTCCCAGAAACTCACAAGATCAGCACACTATCCAAGGATAACTTTCTTTCATACACAAGCTTTTAAGTAGACTGTATTATCAAATAATGGAATAACACAAATACTACCAAAGTGCAAATCTTCAAATTCTGTTCATCCTCACGCTTTTAAGATAGACTAAGTGCCCGTTTGGATGGGCTTAATAAAAGCAGCTTTAAAAAAGTACTTTTGAAAGTGCTGAAACTTATTTTTAAAATAAGCAGTTATGTGTTTGGATAAAAGTGCTGAAGTTAAAAAAAAAGTTGTTGATGTGTTTGACAAATAAGTGCTGATAAATAGCTTTTTAAATCAAAATGTCTGAAATGCCCTTAAAGCTGTTAACATAATAAAAGTTAATTAATTTATATTTTACAGCCATAAATAATTATATTTTGCTATCATTCACAATTTTTTTCTCATTACAAATTATGTATAAGAGGAATATAAACTTATTATAGATTTTAAAGATATTTAATTTAAATAGATCAAAGAACGATTTAAGATTTATTTTAGTTTCATCCATAGGTAATAATAATTGTCTATCATTCACATATTTTTTTATTATCACAAATTATTTATAAGAGAAATATAAATTTTGATATAATTTATATGTGCAACTTATTTTACATTTTAATAATATATAATTTGAATAGTGTCTATCATCAACATACTTCTTTATCAACAAATTACTTATAACAAGAATACTTCATATTTCAAAAATAAGTTGTTTGATTCAAATACAAATCATATATTATTATAAGAGGGAACAAAAAAATTTAAAAGTTGAATTACCATTTTATCCTACACTAAATAAAATTATTATAAAAATATTAATTAAATATTCTATCATTAATGAAGAAAATCATCATATTCAACACTACACCATAATGTACACATACATGGCATATTTAAATTTTAATAAAAATCAATTAAGTATTTGGGTATACAAAGAGGTGAATTAATATGCTTGCAATTGTCATTTATTTCAGCATTTTCAATACTTTAAAATAACTTTTCATCTTACTAAATTAATTCAATGTTTGTAAGGTCTTTTCAACTTACAACTATAGTTATAGAATTTTATAAATAGTCACTTTAGTGAAGCATGGTAAATTCATTGAGATTTTCTTCTGGAGTTTCAATACCACATGTCCTCTTCTTCTTTTTCATTATTTATCTTTAATGTGTCAATTAAAGGGTTCCATACAAGGGCCGGTAAATATAGTTAAAAATGTTATTGGCATGAATAAATGAAAAGTGTGCATCTGTTTGTTCAAGATTTAAGTTGATACCTCTTTTTTTCCCTATTGTTTTTATTTAGTTAGTTACGTTTGAGTATTATTCTATTAAGATGTTTGATGTTTCTGATTTGAAGAAGATTTGGAAGTTGTGTTAATTGCAAGAATGTTATGACTTCGCTAATTTCTTTCATTTTATCTAATAATAATATTTCAATACTCGCGTGAAGTAGGAATCAAAATAAATATGTTTATTTCAGTTCATTTGTGAAATTATTTTTTAAATAACCCTCATGAGTTATAATTATTATATCACTCTCTAATTAGTTCGAGAGAAGAGTATTATGAAGAATCTAATTTCATGTAGCAGTGATAGTTTTATCCCTATTGGATCTTAAAATTATTGAGTCTAAGTATTTATCTTTATCTTGTCTATACCAAAAAAGAACATTATGAAACTTGAATTTTAATTATCAAAAAACAATAATTTTTTAGTAAATACCAATAAATTTAAAATGGAGAAAATATGTCATTTACAAAACAAAATTTATATAAAATATTTTGGGATAAACGTGCAACGCACGTTTCTGAAACTAGTATCAAAATAAAAGAGAACACTTTACTAACATAAAAGTGGAAAAACTAAAATAATACAAACATCAAACGTTACCAATTTCATTAGCAATCATGTCACGAAGTCCCGTCCAATAAGTATCATTTTGTTCTTCCATGTTGTTTTCTTCATCGTTAGTGTTTGAACTTGAGCCAAATTCGGAGTCAACCGATGGAATATATCTCTCATCCTCAGCCGTTTGAAATGCATCATCCACATTGCATTTTTGTTTGATATAATTGTGAATGGCCATAGTAGCAAGTACGATGTCCCTTTGAGTATCAATATTATAATAAGGCATATCTCGCAAAATAGACCACCTTGCTTTCCAAACACCAAATGTACGCTCTACTATATTTCTACATGAAGAATGCATATAATTAAATTTTTCAATGTGTCCTCTTGGCTCACGCAATTGACTTGTTGCACCACGACGAAAGTCGGGAAGATGATATCTCACATTGTCTCCTTTGTATGGAGCCATATATCCCTTCATATGTGCATATCCTGCATCCACTAAATAATATTTGTTTCCTAAAGGATGTGGAAAGTTAAGTTCTTTTCTACGAAGAGCCTCACCAAATATACGACTATCATGAGCCGCTCCTTCCCACTCAGCCCATGCAAATGTAAAACACATATTAAAATCCACAACGGCAAGAATATTTTGAGTCGGATAACCTTTACGTCCAATATAAGGTATTTGTTGATCTTGTGGCAATCTAGCTTTAACATGTGTGCCATCAAGTGCTCCAATACAATCCTAAAAATATAGGCATGTGAACTAAATAAATATAACAAGTAATACTAAAAAAATATAGGAGTTAATATTTTAAAAGATCACTCGACTTTCACAATTTATTTAATAAAGTCATTGACCTTTTTAAGATATTAACTCAAAATATAGCAAATTAAAAGTTGTTACTTACCTTAAAGAAAGGCAAATATCGCTCATTACATGGCTTGTGAGCTCCAACACCATCATTATAATTCAAATGTGGTTTAATAATGTCTCTTGCAAGTTTAGAAACGGCTTTTAAAACACTATGAAAGTGTCTATGGACCGTCTCCCCCGAATGTTGAAAGATATCTTGTATCATTCGGTTTCCCGCTCCATGTGCACAAGTCATTAAGAACATGCCTAACATTTCATTTATGGACATTCCACGGGTGGGCTTAAGTCCATATTTTTCTTCTAAATCTTTGGATAGATTAACAAACACCACCTTCTTTAACCGAAAATTTTCATAACAACGAGTTTCATTTCCTTGTAATATCTCTTGAATAAATATATATCCGAAACGCTTTGATGTACGACAAGGTTTTTTGAATAAGTATTTTTCATAATACATTAAAATGTATTTACCTGCTATCCGGCATAGAGACATCCATTCTTTCTCGTTTTGCTCTCTCCTACTTTGTTCTAGTTCTTCATCTTCTTCATCTAACAAATCACTTAAATGAGGTGATATGGTAAAGTCCAAATCCTCCATTTAACTACAAACAAAAATATCTTCAATTAAAAAAAAATCAAAAGTATAAAAGTTTCATTATTTCACAAGTAATGACACATATTTTTACTTGCTTACATTTACATAAATTCAACATAACAAACACCTATATGTAAATTCAACACAACATATACATTTACATAAATTCAACATAACAAACATATTTATATAAATTAAAACTTCACTTAAAATAAATTAACCATACAATGATAATGTCCAAAACAAAATCCAAGATAATAAAAAAAGTTCATGCGTACAAGCATAATGTCAAACATAAAAGAATAAATTACTTTTTCAATAACAATACATTTTCACACTTTCTTAAGGTATAACTCATAGTTATACTCCATCCAAGACTTTCGAACTTCATCCGTAGGCATCTTAAGAAACACTTGTCGAATGTCTTTTTTAAGAAACATGTTCACAAAGTAGTTGTACATTTCACCCCTTTCAAAAATATTGGGAATATTTGCCGAAAAATCCATACACTTATCAATGGTGGGATCATCTACCGCATGAGATGTAGCAGTACTTTTGTTAGACATTAACTCTAGTAAAGATTGCATATCTTCTTTCATTGATGCAGCTGTAGATTTTGTCTTACTTTTTTTCACTTGATTACTAGTTCCAATACCATTAGTTGAATTTGGTCTTTTTATTGATGGTTTAGGAAACATAGAAGAATTCATCTCTTCTGGATCATCACTTTCATCACCCCCTTCATTATTAGTATTAATGAAGTGCTCCATATCATCATTATCAATACCATTTTGTCTTTCTTCGTCACAATCTACCTCACTTTCAAAAAATTGGGATTGATTTGAGGCACGTGCTCTTTCCCCCGTAGCAACAATATCAGAAAATATTGCATCATAGCGAAACCATATCAGTGAAAGATCCTTATTCCTAAATTTTCTATATCGAACATCCTCCTATAACAAAAAATGAAACAACAAATTTAAGTAAGTAAAAATGTAACTTTAAAATAAATAAAAAGATATATAAAACAACGTGAAAACTGTACCTTAATTTTTCGCTTCCACCAATCATCATCTGCCATAATTGTATTTTTAGTGGCATCCCATCCTATACCTGTATCTCCTCTCATCAACTGCTTAAAAAGAGTCCACTCAGCTTTCATGCCATCCCAATGATTTTTCATTTGTATTTTTGTATAACGTCTTCCCGTTTTTTCATAGAATGCTTTAATCGTATTTTTCCATCCATCTTTAGATAAATGAGTGTTTGGTCTATTTCCTTTCCTAATCTCTAATTCACATAACTCTATAAATTTGAGATGAGCATCATTATCCCACTTAGCATTAGTTTGTGTTTCAGACATGGTGTAATTGATCTGAAGATGAAACTGATAAGAAAATTTAAAATAACATTAAACTAGTTCAAAGAAAAAATAGAAGGAGCACATTTAAGATTCGTTGGTTCGAGAACAAATTATCTTAAAATAATTTCACTATAAATTATCTTAAAATCCCGAATAACCTATTTTATAATTTTATTTCAATTAAATATGAAATAAACTCAAACTAAAATTAATCCCGATATTAGTAGGAAAGGGATTCCCAAGCCTATTAGGATTTGATATATCAAAACCTACCACAATTGTAATATGTACTATATATATAAATACTCATAGACTTTCATATACTTTGACTAACAAAAACAAGTGGTTATTACAATAGAAAAAGAAACACAAAAACTCTAGAGAGAAAAAAATGGCCTATTGTTGTATTTCCTCACTTATGCAAACTCTTAAGCAACTCTTGCAAGCTAAATCACCTTTGATTTGTGAAAGTTTTATACAACAACATGTTGAATCTTCTTATCAAAGTCTATGTACTCTTCAAGTTTTTCTTGAGGATACAACAAATGAAGCCAATGATATTGAAAATCTCAAGATTTTAGAAAATAAGATCAAAGATGTAGTCTACAAAGCAGAAGATAGAGTTGATTCATGCTTAATAAACATAATTCTAGCTCATAATGAAGACGATCGCGAAAAGGCTTGTAAATTCTTCAATGAAGAATTACAACAAATATGGCTTCTCTTCTTCTCAAATATGGCTCATAATGAGGTATTACTAACAAATATGGTGAAGGAAACAGAATGTCATTCTTCATTAAAAGGATGAAGAATTAACAGTAGCTATACACAAAAAACAGAACACCAATTCGGAAGTTATATTTTCAAAATTGAAACAGAAAACAGGAGCAATGGAGAAACCATGTATGGAATCCATTAATAACAAAGAAAAAGGTAGAAGAAGAGTCGGAGGCAGCACAAAAATCAATATTAAAATGGACAAAACAGAACGAAAACGAAAGAGGCAGAAGAAGAACAACTTACTTGATAAAGAGAAGAAGAAGAAGAAGCAGCCGAAACTTTGGAGAAGAAGAAGCAGTTCAGCAGCTGCCAAGCGTGAGAATGAAAAATGGAAAAATGGAAGAGAATGTTAGGGTTAAGGATGGGTAATTTGGGTATTATATAAAAATATTAAGGGCAAAAGGGTAAAAGTACGGTCAACTTAAAACAGCTTATAAGCTGGAAAAAAAAAAGCACCCCTACCCCAGCTTTTAACTTTTGGCTTAAAATAAGTTTTTTTTAACTTAAAATAAGTTATTTTGAAACTTGCCAAACAGTCAAATAAGTCAAAAACCAGCTTTTAAGTCAGTTTGATCAGCTTAAAAGCTGAGCCAAACAGGCTCTAACAGTTATGCACTATCAACTTCTCTCAAAATTCCTCTGCAGTTTAAGCTGTCAGAATAATAAAAACCGAGTTTGTGCATGCAAACTACCAGAAAGCTAGTCGAGAATGCATGATACTCATGATGTAACCAAATGAAAGTAATCAAAGATCACAGGCTACACAAGGCAGAAACAGCTCACAAGCTGCAACGAATTAAGCACAATCTTCTATTCAATGCTAAAAATTTATTTGCCAATCCACACACCATAGCAGCAAACTACATTCATATTCCCTCATCTAAAACAATTTCAGGCGCAATTATAACAATCCAACTTCACTCTGCTCAACAATAAAAATTAGGTAATGAGCAACTTCGGCATATAGAGTTCATGACAGTGTTATCAAAGGCGTGCTTAAGCCCTAAAGCGAGGCTCAAAATGCATTACGTGCTTCACCTCGCTTAACATGTGTTTCACTATCATCATCAAGGCTATAAGAAACGCTTTTCCTTGTGAATGAGCTTTTCCTGAAGAGGCGATGTTGAACCATTGACATTTCACTTTATCGTAAAAACAACCAACTTCTTTGTTTATATATTTGTTATTCATACTTTATAATTATTAGTCTTGGATATATATATATATATCCATTTACACCTTTTCTTGATAAAACACGCTTTATTTTCGATTCGCGCTCAAAGGCCCCAACAAACCTTAGAGCTTTTTTGCGCTTTCTGCTTTAGATAACACTGGTTCATGAGTTCTTTCTTTCTCAAGCCATCACAATGCATTCATCTTCCCTCATCTAACCCTTAATCACTCACCATCCGGAAGCAAATAGATGATAATTCGGGAATGCAGGTCGATGCATTAACTTAGTAAAAATGTACACTTCCAATAACAAAATTAAGCTCTTTACTTCTGATCCTTTTCCTGTGATATTGGTCCAGCAGTAACTCTATGACAATAATATCAAATAGAATTAGATATAAAGTGTCCATATAAAACTCGCATGGATCCTTCATTGTAGTTATATCCTAAGAATTACAACTAGAAAACTGGTAAGTTGAGCTTTTGGCATCATTTTCTTTCGAATAACCATGTAGCATACTTCCTCCACTTCTCCAGCAAATTCTTGAAAGAAGAAACCACTAGATAATAGTGCATGTGCAGACACCAGAAATAAATAGATATCTGTTTGCTCTATATAGCTCAAATTTCCTTACATCAGAAAAGGAACAGGTGTCTTGTTTCCCAATTAAAATCCAAGATGATTCACAGAAATACAGCCTCTTCAATGCAAAATTCTCTAGCCCCACATACACAGAGGCAACAGATAATAGATGAACTCCATCTCTCCAAGAGGCATGTCAATGCATAGCGCTTCCATATTAACAGATCAAACTGCAAGCTCTTTTGTCAACTCCAATCTGTACCACAAATAAGTTGGTGGGTAACCACATGCTCCATATCTTCAAATACAGCTCTTACAGAGAAAAAAGTGAGAAAAATCTTCCCGGCTTCATCCCACAGAAGAGGGAGGAGGGAGGTGGGCACGAAAGCATATAGGATACTCAGTTCTGAGGGCATGACTACCAAAAGAAACACATGGTTGCTAATAATAAGAGACGTACCTTTTTAGTAGTATGATCCAGAACCACCACTTCCCGTATAACCACTGCCACCCATACCACGACTAGTATAAACCGAGTCAACCTGAAATTCATCAGAGAAGAACAGGAACCACAGTTATCATTAGATAAACACTAAAGCCTCCAGCAGAAGTCAACGGAGTAGAAGAATACATCGCTGCCACGAGACATGTAATCACTACCATAGCTGGATGAATACATTCCACCTACATCACTTCCACCATAGGAGCCTGCAAACCAAAATAAAAATTAAGACAGCTTTCTCTAAACATACATGTAATAACAAATGTTACGAAAAATAACCAGATTTTACAATGAACAAAAGAACATACCTCCACCATAACCCATATCCTGACGACTGCTATACATCCCATGAGAATCTTGACCAGAAAGTGAGCCCCTACTGCCACCATATCCAAGATTTGATCTCCCAAGTCTACTATTATGTAAATAAGGAAGTCAATATAGTACCAATGATTGCAAAACAGGAAGAAAAATGAATAAATAATAATTATAAGGCACCTGTCACCATATGAATCTCCATAATGGGAGCCGCTTCCACTGCCAAGTTCGTAATCCAAACGAGCACGAGAATGCCGCACTCCTGCCTCAGCATAGCGGGGATGAACATCATCCTGGCATGTATGGAAGATGATAAATTAATTTGTATCTTCTTGTGCAGATCAGAAAATATCTTAAATCAAGTTTATGGTGAAGATAACTTACCCCTGCAGTGTATGGACGTTTTGAACCAGATACAGAGTCATATTCACGACCACGTCCCTCGCGGTAAGATGGAGGCCTTTCAAACCGTTGGCCATATCCATCATCAACATAAGATCTCCTTGCTGCAGAGTGAGTACCTCTAGGCAATTCAGGGTAACCAGAGCCACGGGAAGAATACTCATCCCTATAGGATGCACGTCTGTCAGAATGAACCCTCGAAGGATACTCAGCTATTGCTCTGCTTCTGGGAGGAGGGATTTCCTCACGCCGTCCATACTCCCTCTTCAAGCTACTCTTTGGAAATGAGGGAACTGCAATTCACTCATTAGTTATTTGATCATTCATAAAGTTAGCAGATTTCAAACAGAAAATTTTGATGGAAGACAGAAATCATCTCATACCAGGTGGTCTTCGGTCATATGATCTGCTAGATGGTGGAGCTGTGGGTCTTCCCCTAGGAGGCAAATCCATCACAGCCCGTCTATCTCTCGATCCTGCAGGTCGCTTAAAATCACGACTAACTACAGGAGGCACGCGTGTACTAACTCTAGTCCCTCGAATAGCACGACTATGTGGCACTATACGACCCCAAGGGGCACGTGGACCATGCATGGACATACGCCAAGGTCGCAAATCTCCTCGTCCACCATATTTCCCTCTGCCCCTCTCAAGGGGCCTTGATAATCTGGCCCTAACTTTAACCTGAAATATACAACTTCAAGAAACCACTCGCAAGAGTTACATATATTCAGGGATATTGTTAAGACAGAAAACAAACCTTGTTATCTCCTTCACCCAATTCCTCATTATTAATACTTTTAGCACAAGTAACTGCAGCTTCATGGGTGTCAAAGGTGACAAATCCGAAGTCTTTTCTCTTGGCTGAAGGCATATTTCTGGCAAGCTCAACTTTTTCAATCTTCCCATATTCTTTAAGAAACTCCTGCACACGATCCTCGTCCCAGGATGCAGAAAGGCCATCAACAAACACCGTTTTGACCTGAACTCAAGCGATATTAACTCACAGTCATATCTTAATTTATCAATACAAAATTTAAAAAGTTCACTCACGGTCGGATAACGAATTGATATCAGCAATTGACTCAAGAAGACTCAAAAAGTAAGCATCAATTTCATCGGAAAAGAACTAACAAAGAAAGAAGATGAGCAAACTACCCAGATCAAAAATTAATGCAATGGGGGAAAGGCCAAACTTGAACAGCTAGCACCTAGCTACATATCTAATTTATTGTAGAAACTAGAAAGGAAAAATTAAAATACAGAGCATCCTCATTCAATCTTCTTTTCTTCGCAGCAGAAGAGACTAAAAGAGAAGGGATACAAAGCAAACCGCAGGACAAAGTATGTTCAAAAACATAATATAACTCTTTAAAGTTGTGTACCTCCAAAATAAGCTAAGAGTCACAACAACAAAAGTCTCCATATGACAATATACTAACTATACTTGACCAGTCATTGTTCCTTCTATTAAAATATAGATATATGTCCAGAGAGTTTACCTGTGACATGATTTCATCCCCAGGATCAATGAATGAATCCTCAAAAGAAACCTTTGCGGGCCTATCAACACCAAACATAACATCTCTCTTTTGTAACCGCTTAAAAGCATCCATTGCCTCTGAGCGCGAAGAGAACTCCAAGAAAGCAAATCCTCGATTCAGTCCCTCATTATTAGTGTCTTCGACCAACGTCAAATCCTCAATATTGTCAACACCATAATGCTTCAGCTTCTCTTTTAACTGGGAGGGAAAGCAAACATCAATGTCTAGTTAAGCAGCTCCTCAAGACTGAGAATCATGATTTCTGACAATATGATATGCCTAGCCTACTTACAGCTTCTTTTGTCCAGGTCTTGCATACGTTACCCAAAAACAAAGTATCATTGTCTTGACTTGGAGAGACACCACATTGTTTTCCATTGATCTGGAAATTCCATTGTCAGGAAATACCTTCTATGAGGAATTAAAATCAGTCACATAAAAATTATAAAATAAAGAAAATACCACTGGATTTTTCAGCTCAGTACAAGCTCGTTTTGCTTGTTCCACGGTGGCAAATCGCAGGAACGCAAATCCCTTATTCTTCTTTGTATGAGAATTCATCATAAGCCTCACTTCAGTAACCTCGCCAACTTTACAGAAGACCTTCCTGAGATCATCCTCAGTAGCATCCTTGTCCAAACCACCAACAAATATTTCAATTTCCTTCCGCTTACGCCTTTCTTTAACAACTTCATGATGTTCTTCCTCCTCAGCGGCATGAACCATCTCAGCATGCTCCTCCCCAGCATACTCATCTTCTTCATCACCCTCAATTTCCTCATGAACATCTTCAACATCCTCTTCCACCATATCACCCTCTTCCTCTTCATCAGCATGTACCTCTTCAGATTCTTCCTCTACTTCATCTCCCTCTTCCTGAATATCATCATTTTCAATTCCTCTCTCATCATAATCAACAGTGACATACTCTTCAGGGTCATATTCAGGGTCATTGTCCTCCAAATCTAATCGCTCACCCTTTTCATATTGATCGATTGACTCTTTCACATCATCCACCTCTGCCACAAGAAAAAAAAAATCAGCCTGCCAAGCCAGTTGATGGAGATAATAAGAGCCTCGTATCCGAACATAATTTTCCTGCAAGTTGTATAAGCTGTCAACAATATTCAACTCTATAGAGATGACGTAACTTATCATCATAGAAAAAATTTAAAAAGAACCACATGAGGAAAATCCTCAAGAAAAAAGATTAATGTTACTGTAATATTTCCTACCCTTCCTTGTTGTGAATAAGGGACCCTTTCATCCATCCAAGTTCCCAGCAAAAGCCTCACCCTTTTTCATTATTTCAGGGTTCGTCCAGCAAAGACGGATCTTGGAACCAACTCATGAATGCCTCGATGTTACTCATACGCCTCAAACATCCTCTTGGACTTGGAGGCGCCTCATTTTTTAAAATTTTTGTTTGAAACGTGACTTTTCATTTATTGAAAGTTAGCAAGCCATAAGATTTAAGTGATGGTCACAGCTCACCCTTACCAACCTAGAACAGGATAATATTATTACTTAGTTCTTGTATTTCAATTTAGACCCGTAATTCTTTTTTGACAAACTCTCAATTATCACAATTTGCAAAGCAATTGTCAACAGATATATAATAGGAGGGATAATATTCAAGTAAGTTGCACAAATTCCATCAATACTCACTCTTGTTCTGTACAGGTTTGGCATTCAACGATTGCTCAGGCTCCTCATGCTTTTGTTCAGGGACTTTGAATTCTTGTTTGAGCTCGACCGCGTTATCCTTACTCTCTTCTTCCATTGGTTCCTGAAGAGACTTTGGCGTGGCACGAGATGTACGGCGACCTCTTTTGAATCCAGAACCTGTAGGTGTCTTTCTCGCTGATTTTGGAGGCATAGTTGGTAAGGAGATGTATGTGAGTCGGGAAAAAGAAACAAGAGCTACAAATTGCTACTCTCTTAGGTTTGCTTTATTTTTGCCTAGTTGATGCCTAGATAACACTAGGGCATACCCGACCCGTTTTCCTAGCAAGATCATAATATATTTGTTACAACTATTTTTATTTTTATTTTTTATTATAAAATCAAGCTATAAGAATATAATTATAAAGAGAAAAAGACAAAAGAATGGATAGAAGAGAGAAATTTTCTTTATATTCAAGTGTATTATCAAATAGAGAGTGATATCTCTAATATAGTGTTATCACTCCGAAAAGTCATTTCACTAGTAGATACATAGTTATCTACATTGTTATCCAAAAGGGGGTTCATATCATCTAGGGAATACACATACTGAATTTAGTAGTTCATGAATAAACCAAATGGTCATCCACTATTCAATGAATTTATAACTCCCCCTTGGATGTCCATAGATAATGTGCCTCGTTAAAATCTTACTAAAAAAAACCTGTGGGGAAAAATTCTAGTAAAGAAAAAAGAGTACACATATCTTTTAATACGCACTATTTGTACCCAATGGAACAAAATCTCGATCAAGTAAAAAAGAATGCAATGCGTATTATACTCCCCTGATTAAAACATCACTTAATTTCTTGTGATGATGTCTTCAATCTTGTACACAAACTTCTCAAATATTGATATTGACGAATCATATTCAATATCAATCAAATATGATGTCTTCAATCTTTGTGATCAAATCATATTCACGAAGATGTTGCATCGTTGAACTCATCTGACGAGGCTTTGAGCTTAGCCGAATACATTATTGAATATCATTTTATTCGTCATGACCTTGTTGTTGCAAGTACATTGCACATTAAACTTGTTCACAACAATAATCATCTTGTGGACATTTTCATTTGCAGTTGATTATCTCTGTACATTGTGGTTGGTAAATTCTTTTTCAACGAAAAATCACATATTTCCTGAATATGGTGTGTCGTTGATCTCAACCAGACGCACTCTTGACTTGCTTCATGGAAGACTTTTATTTTTGCATGGTTTGAAGAAGTGATCACCTACATTAGCTTTAGTGATAGCCAAAATATTATTGTGCCTCCACATGTAAACAAATAGCGTGCTTGAGATAGAGCTTTATGTGAATCAGATAAATAATCTGCATCTGCGCAACTAATCAATTTTATCTCAGATTCCTCGGAATTGAATAAACTCATAACTATGGTCCTTCGAGGATATTCAATCATGTGCTTAACACCATATCAATGTCCTTTTATCGCGGAGAAACTGAATATTGCCAGTAAATTTACTGCAAAATAAATATCTGGTCAAATATTGTTAGTAAGATGCACTAGTGCCCTGATTGCACCAAGATATGAAGTTTCATCACCAAGAAGCTCTTCATCCCTCTTTTGAGATCAAAATGAATCATCATTTATGTCAAGCGATCTCATAATTATTGGGGTACTCAATGAATGTGATTTATCCATATAAAATGCATCAAAACATATCTGCGTATGTGCACTGATAGACAAATATTTCATTTGTCAAATTATCAATCAGTAGGTCAAGACGAAATTTTGTCTTACCAAGACCTTTTCGTAAAATACAAGAACAATTAGGGTCATCCTTTTGTACCCTTTTCCTCCTTGACTATTTCAATCCATATAAGGATTCTTGAAGCTTTATTGAAAAAGTTTCTTTCAAACTCTTATATGCTTCAGACACCTCGATTGTTTCAAGGATTTTCATATAACCTTCGTTGTCTAGCTAGACATTACAATTATTTGTTGCATGCATTCAAGTTTTTCGTATGTTGCCAGATCAAAACAAACCTCATTACATCCACCATAGGAGAAAAACATTTCCAAAAATGTCAGGATTTTTGCAACAAATCTTTATGCCCCAAGGCACAAACCATATTTGATATCTTACGGTTATACAATCGCATTATATTTATTTATACCCTACTGACATTATACCTTGATTTATGGATTATCTGTCCAAAACGTCACTTTTGTAAGTGAAACAATATACTTGAATCATGCATTTTACTTGGCCAGCCTTTTATCTGTCCACACTATATGATAGATTTGAATTCAAGATCCTCGTCACAATTTATATCATTGAGCACTACCTCATATCAAAGATACCATCGAGGGTTATTTGATATTGATTCCAATATGACATAACTTATCGAGATCTCTTCATTTTTCAGGTACCTTAACCTTTTACGAGTTTTTATGAAGTTTTATGTCAATGCGCTATTTTATAGCACTTGTCTCATTATCATGACCATATTGATCATTTGCTCCTTCCTTCTTCAAGGAATTTTATATTTGAAACCGATTGGTCTATTACGCTTCCGCTGTATCATAGACTTTGTCCTTCAAGGACTTCGATTGGAGAATTTGCAGCTGATTATATCACAGCGTCAGTGCATTCATCTGGCAATTGATTTGCAACATTATGCAAATGAATCATCCCTTGAACTTTAAGTTTACATATATATTTAACGAGGATCTAGATAATCCATAATTAAGCTCACACATAATTTTCAGCTGTCAAAATCATCTCTTCCTCTAATGTTAGAATATCTAACATTCATCCCAACCTTATTTGGAAATTCATCTTTGTGCATGGTGGAGCAATTAAAATCGTAACCGCACATTTAACATTTTAGGTGAAAATTACATAGTTCCTGACCCTGAACCAATTTTAATGGGGAGACCTTGTTGGCTTGACGCATACATGTGTTGCTACATGTTAAATTTATCTCATATCAATTTTTCTTATGGGAGTTCTGTTCTCATAACCATGATTTAGCTATAGTTGGAGGTATACATTTTTTGCTACATCAACCAGCATTATCAATATAATTTCATAATTTGGAACTGTGCTCTTAATTTAACAATTCGAGCAAACAACCTTACAAACACCAATTTGTAAGTTGACAATAAAGCACATGTGATCATCGCATAGATGCATCTATCATATAGTTGCAGATGATCCACATGGAATGTGAATGGGCACATATTCACCTTTTTATATGTTCCAAAAACTTCAGGGGATTACAATCCCAACTTTAGCTGGTACAATGAAAACAAGCAATACAAGAGAATTCTTGAAGAATCTTTTGTTTCTTCATCATATAAGCCACATAAATTCTCAATTACATTTGCATCACATTTAAATTAGAATGGTCAACCGATCATGCTAACTGATCTTTATTTCAGTACACTTATGGTTTACTTTGGCATGTGATTCCATCAGCATGCCCATGTTTGTGTGCAACAAACACGAGGAAAAAATGGGTAATATTTATAACCCTCTTCAGTTGTAGTATTTACAAATATTAAATCATTTCATAATTTATTGTCTCAATATTTCTTTTCAATTCATCCGAAACATAAAAAGTTTCTTTTGAGACTTACTACAACCCAATATTATTCCTTTGATAATAGCACAAGTCGTTAGAGCTTGAAATTTAATTTTGTATACTATCACATATTTCATGACACCATCCCTATGGTGAGCATCTCCTTCAAGGAGGAAATTATATTATCATTGTCATGGTTAAAATCATTACGAGCAAGACATGTTTCTTGCTTAACTTTTGTTGTACCATAGGTACATAACCAGTGACAAATTTGTATTGCCACACAATAATGACTATAACCCTTATAGGCAAGAACTATTTATTTCTTTTGCCCTTTCAGTAGTTCACAATAAATATACCATAGTGATACGCTCAAACTTACTTCTCAAATAAGAAGTAAAGCGGTCGTGTCAAGTAAATAACCCAACTAGTGAGGTTGGGATCGTTCCTACGAGGAAAATAGTCTAGACTTAACTTCAACCTGCTATTACTATATTTTGGTCAATGACTTCCTTGGAAAGTAAAAACATAAAAAGGGGGGTTTCTATTTCTAAATGAGTGAAAATAAATAACGAACTTGAAAGAGACACGTAACAGCGTTGACAGTTGGATTTTAATCAATTGATCAAGGTAACTAGGGTTTACGTGTTCCCCACAGGTTCATAACTTGATATTTCTAACTATAACAATTCCTTCCTAGTATCTTGCATGCAAAGTGATAAGTTATGTATTTCTAAATCCTTGGTCCGGCATCTAGAAAATCTCACTCCGTACCTTGGTCCGGCTACGTGTGTTGCTATCCTAACCCTTATCCTTACCTCATATTAAGCATCGTATTCGATATTTGACTAAGTTATTACCTCGTACCAATCAATACTAGCCTATTAGATAGTATACACTAAATCTATGTTAATAATTCTTTTCCTATTATCTACCTCCTTGGTCCGGCAAGTAGCATTAAGGTGAGTTCTAACGTTGGCCATCCATTAAAAAGACTTTTAAGCGAAAGAATTATTAATACATGCAAGACGCTATTCTAGAATTGTTATTTTAGTTAGGGTTTATCTCATTATTTGGCTATGGTTCCCACAACCCTAGTTATGGAGTTTAGTTACTCATAGCCATAAACACAAGATTCAAGTATATTAAATAAGAGTTCATGTACTTACTTCAATGAGAAAGAGTAAATTCCAAAAGCTTGCTTGATTAATCACCAAAAATCACTTGCAAGAATCTCAAAGTAATCAATAATCCCACAAAAAGTCTAATGATTATCAAGAATCTCACAATACAATGTTTACCAATACGGAGTTTAACAATCTAAAAGTCTAACCTCAAAAATGAGGTTTTTCGAACTATTTATAAAAAATAAAAACCTAATTAAATAAGGACTCTGTTTGCTGGAAATCTGCCAAAACGTGGCTGGGGCGACGGACCACGCGACGGATCGTCGTGGTCACGACGGACCGTCAAGGACTGTGTCGTCCCATACTTATGCAATTTCTTCTGCTGCTCTTCTTCATTACCCTCGATGGCAAGTATGACGTACCGTCATAGTCACAACGGTCCGTTGAAGGCCTTCGTTTCAAAACACTTCAACTCTTGGAATATGGGTATTGGGATCACTTCTCTTAACTTTATGACGAACCTGCAGGACGGACCGTCATAGACACGACGGACCGTCACAAGCTTCGTAACCCCACACTTGGTCAGACTTTCCCATCTTCCTTCAGCAGCTTCACTATGCTGCCACCTACGGACCGTCACAAGCTCGACGGACCATCATAAGCTCCATAGGTGGTCTCTTCTGCATTTCTTCACTCAAAATCTCCGCATTCAGCTTTGGACAGATTTCCTGCAAAACAAAGAGAAACTTATATAAAAATTAGCACAAAAAGGCTTTTGGACACACTAAACTTAAGGAAAAAGTATTAATTATACCGTGAAACCACGGTATATCAACACCCTTAACTTAAATTCATTGTTTGTCCTCAAGCGACGCACTATGACTCACTACACAATCTTTGTACAATAGTATCCATGTTTTATCCTTTGCAATCATTTGGCTATCAATCCCAATTAATCTCATCAAATCTATGCATGCTATCACTATTAGGCTTGAATTTTGTGGGATCAGAAAATGACACAGACTCACCATGCACTAACACCTATCCTCTTCAATTTCTCACCGAGGTTCTAACAATTCCGGTATTGCAACTAGTGTCCTCACCTTAAAACAAAATCCTCATTTTTCACACAATGATTTTAGTTTGAGTATAAGGATTACTTTTTCAACACTCACTCTCAGAACAAAGTCACACTCATTCATATCTATCGCCATAAGCTTGCCCTTATATTCACTGCCTTAAGTTCGCTATACAACCCTTAGGATCACGATAGGACTTTCTTGGCTAGTAACATAGGCTCAGGGTCAGGTAGGGTATATTTAGGTATACTTTAGTGACTTTTTGCCCTTCTTGACATATCGGCTAAACCTTCTACTTTCTATCATTTTATCTCGCCCAGTTTCTCATATTCTTTCACCTTGCTATTTTCTCTTCTTTCTTCATTTTTGCAAGTGACTCTCTTCTTTTCTTGTTTGTAATTCTTGTATATATTTATTTTTCTTTACTTTTCTTTCAACGAATTCTTGAGTCACTTTACTTTTGTTCTTTCTCTGTCTTTGTTCTTTCAACCCCACTTTCCAGAGCATTCCTCATAATAGCCACCCTCAACTCATGGCTTTGCCATGAGTCAAGGTACACAATACCCCAAAATTGGGTCAGGGCCATAATGAAGGTTGTTTACTGCATTAGCCACCCTCAACTTATGCTTTTGGCATAAGCTGAGGTGCACATGTCCAAGGAGGGACCAGGGCCAATGCATCGTTCCCAAAAAAGATCAGTTGGGGTGAAAAAGAAAGGTCTAATTTAAGCTCAGATTATTTGGATCAAAAAGGATAAATTTCATTTGGTTTCTTTTATTTAGGCTAGAAATGGGCTATATTGAATAAAGGCCTATGATCCTTTCCTAATTGTCTATTACAACTTACTTTTAGCAGGACTAACCAGGCAAGTTCTAGCTCAGTACCAATAGTGGACTATTCAAATTTTCCTCACACTCACTTGACATCTCATCACTATACCAGATTATCAGACACCTAGTTCGAATTTAAGACTTAGGGTAATGCAATGGTGTAACTCTATTTCATGCTTAGAGCCACATAATTATCACTTTCTATGCCTAGTCATGCATCATTTTCCAGTTTATCAAGATATCATTTTAGCCATCATGCTCCAGAATTAAACTATGTACAAAAGATATAAACATTCCGGTTCAACAAAAAAAAATCAGTCTTTTGGGGAAAAAGAACATAGGCAAGAAAACCCCAAAAGAGGATAGTGAATTGGGCTACTCAGACTTTACCCTAACACTCACTATCCATTTACCCCACCCCCAACAAAAAAGCATGCAATTGTCCCCAATGCATAAAAATCTAAATACTAGAGTGGTAGGTGAAGCAAACCTGTGGCGCAAAGCGCCATCGATCAGCAAGATTGTGCGTCCGATTCCCCGAAACCCACGTCCTTCGCAATTTGGACACCCTCAGTGGTGTCCTCAGCAACAACCGCACTAATCAGTAGTGCCTCCTGCTATCTCCACAGTGCGGGAGCTAGACGCCCAAGCCGCTAACTCTGATGCTCTCATCTGGCGCCTCCTCCTAAGCAAATGAGGCTCTCCTCGCAGCCTCTATCTCTCGGCGCTCCTTCTTCCGTGCTCGCGCCTCGTCCTCTACTCGACCGCTACGCCTCTTTGCACTCTCTCGAGGGGGAGGTGGCGGAATTTCTGAAGTAGCAAAAAGGGCCGCCAACACTGTGTCCTCAGCAGGCTCGACAAAAGGGGCCTTAGAGTTCGGCACCCTAGCCTCTAAGATCGTGTCGATGTCTGCACGAAGACTGTTGACTGCAGCCTGAAGAGTCGCCACATCCACCGGAGGGGCTGGTCGGGCTAGCACCCTCAACTCAAAGGTGTCCAAGCGCTGGTTAACCTCAGCGATCTTCCGCTTTGTAAACTGCACCATTTTCCTCTATAGGTGCTCTTCGGACTCAGTAATCGACTTCTGCATCCACGGCTGGATATGATGCAGAAGAGTGGCCATTTGTGCCTCTAGTTTTTGGACCCTAGCAAGCGGGACCAGTGCCGGTAGAGGGGCTGTGCGAGAGGAGCTCGGGGCAGTGCTACTACCCGGGATAGACTCGACCGGGGTAGTGGCAGTGGACGCCGCCTGTGTAGCTGTGCGGGCCTGGGCTACCATATCAGCAAGATCATTAGCAAGTTAGGGCAGCTCCGGATGGGGCCCTTTGCGTGGAGCAAACTCGTTGGCCTCGTCTCTGATGAGGCCGACGTCAACAGTGCCCTGCGGGGTCTTAAGCTGATCTACGTGCCATATGGGCACACCTGCGGACCTGCAGAGGGCAAAGATCATGCACGGGAAAGGGTAGGTAGTAGTGACCTTGAATGCCCTCTCGTGCATGACTGCCTGGAGAAGCCATGCGAAGTCCACCTCGAATCCGGCTATCATCGCCGCCATCAACACTGCTCGATCCCAGGTAATGATGTTATCAACAGCTGTGGGGGAAAGGCAGTGACGGACAACCAGCCACAAGAACTTTGCTGTGAACGTGAGGTTGGTCTTCTTGATGGCCCTCTTCGGCTCAGTCACCGAATCGGCACCCTCTCCATCTAGTGACAGGTGCAGGGCCATCCACCTCTTGGTGGTCTCTCTCAGTGATGGCTCGCGCAAGAACTGGCCATCTTTAACTATCTGCCAGCGGTAGTCAAACTCGGCAGTGAGGGGGTCCGAGTAGCATCAACACTCTCGCCGTATGGAAACTGGCGGATGGCTGGCAAGGAATTTTCAAGCTGTATGCCCAGTACTCGAACCTCTCCAGTGGGGCTTGTTTAGCGGGGGCAGCCCATCTATCTATCTGTGATCGGAGAGTCGCTACGTAAGATGCGTAGAACTCTCGGACCAATTCTTCACTGTATCGTCCCAACAGACGTGCTGTCCACTCCAAGCGATGCCTGATGAAGAGATTGTGAATCTCAGGCATCGTCGGGGGACTCCCTGTGAGGACCCGCCGCTCCAAGGTGAGTGTTCGAGTCATCACTCCTTTATCAGTTAGGAACTTGGCGTCGGAGTAGACTTGGAATTTCCCGTCGACACACCACCGGTTTGGCTGGTCAGTGGCTGGGGTGGGGACCTGAACTGGTGAGCCTGATGTAGAGTCTGAACTGTCAGCCTCATCAGACGAGGCCGACGCTACAGCTGTGGCGGGTGCGGGAACTTCAGTAGAGCCGGAGGCTTCCTCTGACCATGATACTCCTAAGGAGCCAGACGCTCCTTCCTCATTTGTGGCTGACCCAAAGGGTGTGTCGGTCAGTGTGCGCTCCTCATCAGACTAGGAGGCAGTGACTACGCCGGATGCCACCTTTTTGGGTGTGGCTTTGGGAGCACGCGCAGCACGGGAAGGGGTGGAAGTGCTTGGGGGCACGTACTCAGGGTCACGCTCATCATCAGAGACGATGACCATGCCGGCAGACGGGGCAACATACTTCGATCGCCCGCGTGCGTAGGTGCGGTCTTGCTTGGGTGCCATAGTAGATAGTACCTGTAAAGGATCAATATTAGTACGAGTAGTGGCAAACAAGACAAGCAAAACCTTACTTAACAGAACATTGAAAATAGTAGGTAATTGCTATAGAAACAGTGGAACACGACGGGCCTGGTGACGGCCCGTCGTGACTATGACGGACCGTCATGAGGTCCGTCGTGTATTACTGGGACTGTGTATATATAGAGAACCCTGAAGGAGAGTCTCTGACTAGCATGACGGTATGTGCAGGATGGACCGTCACAGGTACGACGGTCCGTCGTAGAACACTTGAAAAAAATATGGAGATCCTTAGGGGAGGAGTATCTGACAACCAGAACGGTTGTGAAGGACGGACCGTCGTGAAGACGACGGTCCGTCACATGTGTCCGCTGAGGAACACTTGGGAAAAAATGAGAGACCCTTTGAAACAGGGTCTCTGACAACCGGAACGGTTGTGCAGGAAGGACCGTCGTGAGTACGACGGTCCGTCACATGTGTCTGTTGATACAGGGTGCTAGGGCTTTTGCAACGGACCCTATGACGGTCCGTCATTGGTACGACGGTCTGCCATCGGGGTCTCGTTCTGAATAACAGTGACAGAACTGAGGGTACCCTATGCATCCCCGATGAACCCACATCAAACTTGTAGTAATTTTGACCTACATTTGTCTAACCCAACTACCTAGGAAACTAGCAATGCAAAAACACCTATGTCTAGGGTTGTAAACATGGCAATTTTCGAACATTTTTAACCTAGGTTAGATAGAATCGTATAAAATAAACAACATATGACGAAGAACTAAGCTAATAAACAAAAATGCAAGATAAATGAGTAGAAATTCGAGACACATACCTTAGAAATGGAGAAAACAACTAACAAGTACTCGGTGGCTAAGCAAACACCCACAACAACAACTCGGACTAGTAGATTAACACTTTTAGGGCTTTGGGAAATTGTGGGGGGCAATGATCGGTGGTTGATAGAGGAATAGATTGTGGAAGTTTAAAAAGAGAGAGTAATGGGAGAAATAATGAAGTAATGGGGGGTGAAATGAGGGGTTGGGCCTCATTAATCACGTGACGATACCCTGACGACGGTCCATCGCAGTTGTGACGGCCCGTCGTTGGTTCCGTCGTGTGTGCCCTAGTTTTAAACTAAGAGAAAAAATGTACCTGGTACGATGGGGGCATACGACGGTCCGTCGCAGGCGCAACGGTCCGTCGATGTATCCGTCAGTGACTGCTGCAGAGTACTTTTCTACAGAAATTCATGGTAATGTGCCTGCAAATTCAAAAACCCATTAGTAGAAAAATGCTACCATTACTAAAAAGACTATAAGTATTGGGTTGCCTCCCAACAAGCGCCTGATTTAATGTCGCGGCACGACTGGGGACACTTGATTACTCAGCCTTCATCAAGATGGTTTGCCTCTATTACTTTATTCCCCGATGCTTTATGCCCAAAATAGAGTTTTATTCGTTCTCTATTCATCTTAAACCGCACTCCCTCCTTGGCTTTTAACTCAACTGCTCCATGAGGGAATACTTGGGTAATCAAGTAAGGGCCAGTCCATTTGGACTTGAGCTTGCCCGGAAGACAAGGCGACCCAGAACTGTCTACAAGCACCAAATCTCCAACCATAAACTCTTGTTTTGCATCTTTTTGTTCATTCTCCTTCTTCATCTTTTCTTTGTGGGATATGGCAGATACCAATTGGAGCTCACCACTCTGCCTCATGGTCCTACAAATGTTGAAGGTCGCTTCTTCATTATTCAACCGAAATGTCATCTATCCCTTCTCCATATCAACTAAGGCTCTACCTGTAGTAAGGAATGACCTCCCAAGGATAATAGCCACTTCAAAATCGACCTCACAATCAAGAATAACAAAATCAGCTGGAAAGATGAATGACTTCACTTTTACTAGCACATCATGGAGTATCCTTGTAGGCCATTTTACTGTCCGATCAGCCATCAGTAGCCGCATCGCAGTGGGTTTTGGATCCTCCAAACCCATTTCTTGTAAATTGAGAGGGGCATGAGATTTATGCTTGCCCCCAGATCACATAATGCTTTTGCAAAATGTAATGACCCAACTGTACAAGGAATAGTGAACGAACCAGGATCTTCTTTCTTTTGTACGAGGGATCTTGTAGAAATATCACTACAATGCTGCAGTCTATCATCAACCTCGAAAGTGACCGATCTTTTCTTGGTGACCAGATCTTTCATAAATTTGGCATAACCGGGCATTTGTTCTAGAGCTTCTACCAAAGGGACATTGATAGAAAGCTGCTTCAACATTGTTATGAAACGCCGGTATTTACCATCCTCGATCTTTTTCACTAATCTCTGAGGGAAGGGTGGTGGTGGCCTAGGCATGGGAATTACCTTGGTAGGTACTTCTGCATCTTTTCCATTAATTTCATCTACTTCACCACTACCTTTTACAACATTATCATTATCTTTTCTCACATTTTCCTCAGTAGATGGCATAGGTGGGTCACTGGTTTTCTTACCACCCCGAGTAGTGATTGCCATACAGTGCGCATCATTCTTTGGATTTTGGACAGTGTTGCTAGGAAGAATGCCCGGTTGCTGTGTGTTCACTGTCGCAGATAATTGGGCCACTTGCAATTCGATCTGTTTAATCGAAATTGCATGTGTATCAACTTTTTGCCCAATACTAGCTAAATCACCCCTTAACTCTTTAATGTGCTCATCGCTAGCATCGAACCTCCTCATCATTTTGTGCAACATATCCTCAACTCGCGCCATACTATCTCCACCATCCCTAGGAGTGACTTCACGATTTTGAAGAGGAACATAGGGCCCAATCCTGTCGTTTCTATTAGCATAGTTACCCCTGTTGAAGTTGTTGTCGCGGTTGTAGTTTCCATCTCGGACATAATGACCCTCACGATTGTAATTACCACAGTTCTGACCTTGGTTCCCTTGACCTTGGCGCCAATTATCCTAATTTGAGCCTTGGGCGCTTGGTTGGAAACCCCCCGTCTGCTCATTTACTACATAAGTGTCCTCCGCATAATAGCATTCCTCATTAGGAGGTGGTGGTTTAGTCAAGTAGTTGACTGCATTTATCTTTTATGCACCCCCAGTGAAATGTTTTAGTACCAACCCAAGCTCGGTTCTCATCTGAGCCATTTCTTCCCGAATCTCATCTGTGGCTGGGTTGTGAGTGGACTGCACTGCGAAGGTGTTTCTCCCTGTATCAGACTTCCTAGTACTCCAAGCCTTGTTATTCCGGGAGATTTTTTCTAATTTTTCAGCAATCTCAGCATAAGGACACTTCCCATAAGATCCACCGGCTATGGTTTCCAACACCGCTTTATTGTTATCATCCTGTCCCCGATAGAAGTATTTCTTCAGTGACTCATCATCTATACAGTGATTTTGAACACTTCTCAAGAATGAGGTGAATCTATCCCAAGAACTACTAACTGACTCTCCTGGTAGTGCCACAAAGTTATTCACTCTGTATTTGTGGTTTAGTTTCTTGGAGACCGGATAGTAGCGTACTAAGAAGACATCCCTTAGTTGGTTCCAAGTGAAGATTGAGTTTTATGGGAGCTCAGTGAACCACATAGCAGCCTCTCCCGTCAGTGAGAGAGGAAACACTCTGAGACCTATTACATCTAAATCCAAATCAGGTCTCCCTACACAACTTTTACACACTGCCCTTACCTTAGCTATATGGGCATGTAGATCCTCAGAATGTAGCCCTTAAAACAAACCTCTGGCAGTGAGCATTTGCATCAGGCTACTAGTTACCACAAAAGTGTGGCCTGTGGGTAGAGGAGGCAAAACCAGTGGCCCATCCGAGTCTGCTATGTTATCATAGCCTCTGTAGTATGCATGGGTTCGTGGAACGGGATTTTGTCCCCTCTGTTGGTGTTCGACCGGAGCATTGGCTAACATCTGACCATGAACATCAACCGGAGCTGGGATGTTCTGGTTCGGATCATCATCATTTATCCCCAAGTTTCGATTCATATTGCGTAGTGTACACTCTAATTCGTGATCGTAGGGAAACAAGGGTTCTCTTCCTCTCCGTCTATTTGGCATAAAAGTAGGACTGTTCTAAAAAAAATCAAAAACAATAAAACAAAGTAAAATCAAGAAAATATTAACTAAACTCTAGTAATAAGTTCAAGTTAATCTAAAAGCTAAAATCCCCGGCAGCGGCGCCAAAATTTGATACGCTCAAACTTACTTCTCAAATAAGAAGTAAAGCGGTCGTGTCAAGTAAATAACCCAACTAGTGAGGTTGGGATCGTTTCCACGAGGAAAATAGTCTAGACTTAACTTCAACCTGCTATTACTATATTTTGGTCAATGACTTCCTTGGAAAGTAAAAACATAAAAAGGGGGGTTTCTATTTCTAAATGAGGGAAAATAAATAACGAACTTGTAAGAGACACGTAACAGCGTTGACAGTTGGATTTTAATCAATTGATCAAGGTAACTAGGGTTTACGTGTTCCCCACAGGTTCATAACTTGATAATTCTAACTATAACAATTCCTTCCTAGTATATTGCATGCAAAGTGATAAGTTATGTATTTCTAAATCCTTGGTCCGGCATCTAGAAAATCTCACTCCGCACCTTGGTCCGGCTACGTGTGTTGCTATTCTAACCCTTATCCTTACCTCATATTAAGCATCGTATTCGATATTTGACTAAGTTAATACCTCGTACCAATTAATACTAGCCTATTAGATAGTATACACTAAATCTATGTTAATAATTCTTTTCCTATTATCTACCTCCTTGGTCCGGCAAGTAGCATTAAGGTGAGTTCTAACGTTGCCATCCATTAAAAAGACTTCTAAGCGAAAGAATTATTAATACATGCAAGACACTATTCTAGAATTGTTATTTTAGTTAGGGTTTATCTCATTATTTGGCTATGGTTCCCACAACCCTAGTTATGGAGTTTAGTTACTCATAGCCATAAACACAAGATTCAAGTATATTAAATAAGAGTTCATGTACTTACTTCAATGAGAAAGAGTAAATTCCAAAAGCTTGCTTGATTAATCACCAAAAATTACTTGCAAGAATCTCAAAGTAATCAATAATCCCACAAAAAGTCTAATGATTATCAAGAATCTCACAATACAATGTTTACCAATACGGAGTTTAACAATTTAAAATTCTAACCTCAAAAATGAGGTTTTTTGAACTTTTTATAAAAAATAAAAACCTAATTAAACAAGGACTCTGTTTGCTAGAAATCTGCCAAAACGCGGCTGGGGCGACGGACCACGCGACGGATCGTCATGGTCACGACGGACCGTCATGGACTCCGTCGTCCCATACTTATGTGATTTCTTCTGCTGCTCTTCTTCATTACCCTCGACGGCAAGTATGACGGACCGTCATAGGCACAACGGTCCGTCGAGGGCCTTCGTTTCAAAACACTTCAACTCTTGAAATATGGGTACTGGGATCACTTCTCTGAACTTCATGACGAACCTGCAGGACGGACCGTCATAGACACGACGGACCGTCACAAGCTTCGTAACCCCACACTTGGTCAAACTTCCCCATCTTCCTTCCGCTGCTTCACTACGCTGCCACCTACGGACCGTCATAAGCTCCGTAGGTGGTCTCTTCTGCATTTCTTCGCTCAAAATCTCCGCATTCAGCTTTGGGCAGATTTCCTGCAAAACAAAGAGAAACTTATATAAAAATTAGCACAAAAAGGCTTTTGGACACACTAAACTTAAGGAGAAAGTATTAAGTATACCTTGAAACTACGGTATATCACATAGTGACGTATAAACATACAATACCATTAACTATTTCTGGCAAATAAAATTTATTTCCTCTTAAACCTCCCGTAGAGGTGAATTTTGATATATATCATTTTTTCTCAAACCTCTCATAGAGGTGAGTTGTGGCGTATATTCAACCAATAATGATTTTATCACATCTTGACCGATTCTCTTATAGAATGGTCGAGCATTCACGATACTCATCACAAGTTACATTCTCTTCAAGGAATGAACTAATCATTTGTATGTACTTCATAAATTTGCATTATAAGTACATTGTAATGATTTTAAAATTCATCATATTTCCATGATACACCTCAACATCACTTTGAAAGATCAATTGTACCATCACTTTATCTTCTTGTCTCTTGATGGAGGATTTATAAACTTGTCAAATTATTGGATCGTCAACATTCACAAGTCTAATGACCTTTCTACCATTTTGATAATAAATTTTTTTTCACATTTTGATGGATTATTTGAAGAACCAATATTGTTCTTCCTTTTATAATTACCACAACGATGACTATTATAATTCCGTCATTTCATGCTCCCTTTCATATCGTTAATCATTTGTCATCTTTCAGACTAACTATTTACTGCTACCACAATCATACGATAGAATGGAGCAAGTGAACATGCGATTTTAAGATTATCATATGTTGCTACCACATTCTTTTCAAGGAATGGAGCAAATTTAATAGAACGAATTTCAAAACTTTTCATCAAAGCCTTAGTCATCATTATATCATCACTATGGTGCATTGACTCAAACTCAATGTCTTATCCATATAAGGCGTGTTAGGCCAAATTCTATGGGACTTGAACTATTAGGTGATAATTCTATGGGACTTGAACCCAATACATTATTATTGCGGTGCATCAAAATTTAAATTGATATCCTAAACTCTTTGAGCGATAAAATTTAAATTAATTGTCTTATCCTCAAATATTTTTCATTATGTGCATCTGGACTTAACCTGATGTCTTACCCTTTTTGGTGCGATGAGGCTTGAACCCATCGTCTTACCCTTAACCAACAATATAATTGACCGAAGTAAAACATGACTCACCCTTTGAGTCTTTCAAAACAATAAAAATAATATTCAAACTCATGCTATTAAAATTTTATACCTTCTTCTATTTAAGAAATTTTTTATAGCATGTCATATTCAACCAATAGTAGTATATGTCTTCGGTTCCTGATAATTGTTAGTGACTGAATACTATTTTATTCCAAATCATAAAAATATTTTATAAAATGCATACATGATTTTATGCACATCATACCTTGATTCTCATAACGAGATCAAGAAAACATGAGTTAAAGAAAAACTAAAACTCAATCTTAATTGGCTAGAGACTCGTGCTGATAATGTGTTATAAAATCAAGCTATAGGAATATAATGATAAAGAGAAAAAGACAAGAGAAGTAGATAGAAGAAGAGGAATTTTCTTCTTATTCAAGTGTATATCAAATGGTGAGTGATATCTCTATTTATAGTGTTGAAATATCACTCTCAAAAGTCATTTAACTAGTAGATACATAGTTATCTACATTGTTATCCAAAAGGGTGGTTCATATCATCTAGGGAATACACATACATGAATTTAATAGTTTATGATTAAACCAAATGGTCATCCACTATTCAATGGATTTATAACATTTTTCAAGTTATATTTTTTTTTTTTGGTAATTACAAGAGGTTGACAAAAGTGGATCCATAAATTCACCTCTTTTAATATTAAATCCTATGTAGAACTAATCTATAGGTCCAAAATTCCTACCAAACATATTGCAAATTAATACCATACATAATGCATGTACTATTTCTCCTAATACATGCATTATGTATGGTATTAATTTGCAATATGTTTGGTAGGAATTTTGGACCTATAGATTAGTTATACATAGTATTTAATACCATGGGGTTGACTATGTAAAGAAAAAACTACCCTCAAATTTTTTTATCCTTTTATTTATTTTATTTATTTTCTGTTTAATATTTGTATTGGTAAATTTATTTAAGTCATTGAAATATTATATCATTACTTTGGCTAGCAAACTAGTAGGGTAGTGTGGGTTGGCCTATTTGGCTCATATTTGAGATGTTAGTGTAGAGTTTCCTTCCATTGAGTTTATCCTATGGTTTTCGAGTTTCCAGAGGTGTTTCCTATTAATCTTCCTAGCATGCCCTCCGAATAGGGATATAAACTTTTGTATTGATTTGGAGCCACACACTCAGTCAATCTCTATTCCTCCCTATTGCATGGCTCCACTAGATTTGAGAGAGATTAAGACTAAGCTTTAGGAATTTCTTGATAAGGGTTTTTTTTCATCCTAGTGTTTCTCCTTGGGGTGCTCTTGTCTTGTTTATGAAGAAAAACTATGGTAGTATGAGGATGTGTACGTCTAGGGTACGAACAATAAATAAGGTTACCATTCAGAATAAGTATTTTTACCTCACATGGATGATTTTTTGACTAGTTGTATGATGTGTATATCTTTTGTAAGATTGATTTGAGGTCAAGGTACCATTAGTTAAAGATTAGTCATAAGTAGATACCTAAGTCATCTTTTTAGACCTGGTATGAGTTGACTAATGCTTCTGCAACGTGTATGAGTTTGATTAGTAAAATATTTAAGGCATTCTTAGATTCCTCTTTTATCATTTTATCGACGATATTTTGATTTACTCCAAGAGAGAGGAGGAATATGCAGATCGTCTTTGTATTTTTCTAGGTATCCTTGGAAACATAAATTGTATGCCAATTTTTCTAACTATGAATAATGGTTGTCTTCGCTTGCTTTTCTTGGGTATGTAGTTTCAAAAGAATGGGTGATGGTTGATGAGTCTGGATTTTGACTCTTCTAGGACTTGTTATTTATAGTATTAGTGTCCTCAATGACTATTTTATGTTTTGAATTAATATTTTTATGTTAACTTGCAGATATAAAGGCAAAAGATCAAGGCAAGGACATTATTGGGTAAAAAGGAGCAAAAAAGATGAATAAGGATGAAGATAGTGAAAGGTGAGAATCACCAAAGCCATTGGGCGACTCGCCGAGTAGAACTTCAGCTCGCCTAAAGTTCGATACCGCTAGCCCTGGGGAGCGGCCAACTCAGTGAAGGATTTAGACCTTCAGCAAAACATCGAATGGATCGACAACAAAGGCTTTGATTGCCTAAAGTTACAAGGTCTAAAGGATGAAGAGTCGAGGCAAACTGGCGATGGGAAGGAGCCATTGGCGTATCACCGACTTGGTTAGCGATGCTTGACTAACTCTGCCCAGTGACCCTGAAGGATTTTGAAAGTGTATAAAATTTTTTTCAAAAAATAGAATAGGGCATTATGAAGATCCTGAGCAATTATACCATTGTTCAACTTAGATCTTTTGTCTTGGACATTACTTTTCTTAGTTTTTAGGAGTTTTCTAGTAGTTTGGAGTTGGGTTTTGGAATTGAATCTAAATTGAAGAATTCTAAAGACTTAGAGATTGGTACTGAGCTTATGGAGAACATAATTGGTATTAATTTAATAATTTTTATGATGTATGGATAAAACCCCCATTTAGGGTGTGATTATGTTAATTTTCTGAATTAGCTTATGGTCATTATTTTTTTTATTTAAATGCAGATTTGGAGCGGGTTTAATTGATACTTGTGTATTAACCCATGAATTATTGCTGCAAATGCAATTCTAACTTAGTGTTTCGATCTTGTTTGAGAAGAGGTTTTAGAACTAAGGCTATTGATTGATGATTGTAGTGATTAGACATTTGTTTATTTAGCTTGAGAGAGTGAATCTAATCTCGATCCTACCAATATAGCTCGAGACGAGAGTAGATTAATTGAGGTATTGGGTTGTTTATATTGTTTTGCTTTTCGAGGTTCGAGAGAACTTGCTTGATTCGTAAGAGTTTTCCGAGAGAAAGATATTGTATCTATAGTCTAGTCTACCCACTCAGATTCAACAATTTTTAATAAACTATAGTTACCCATACAACAAAATTAATCTTTAATTGATCACATCCCCAAGTATCTACTTGATTACTCTCCTATTACATAGTTGATAACTGCAAAACCTTAACACCCCTCCCCCCAATTTGACACTTGTTGTCAACCCATTTGATTTACCTAAATGATTTCGATAATTTTCATCCCTACAATCCATTAGAACAAGTGTTTCACTTCATAATTAAATTATATACCGTATCACTCCATGTGGGATCGAACCCAACTCTTTGTTGGGTTTACACTAGATCGCGATCTCCTACACCTTGATTTGGATGAGGTATAGTTGAGCGTTTATCAATGGTAAATCCCAAAACATAGAGGAAATTAAAAACTGGGTTTGTCCTAGAGAAGTGACAAGTTTTGTGGGGCTTGATAGCAATTATCGTAGGTATTTGAAGAACTTTGCTTCTAATCTACGCATTTTACTAGGTTGACTTAAAAGGAGGTAAATTTCGAATGGTCAAATGGATGTGAAGAGAGCTTTCAAAAGCTCAAAGATATTTTGACTACAGTGCCAATCTTAACATTTTCGATAGAAGATACTGATTCTATTATTTGCTATGACGCTTCACATTCGCGTTTGGGTGTTGTATTGATCTTGGAAAGAATGCCATAACTTATGCTTCCAGAAAGTTGACACTTCTTGAGAGGAACTACCCCAACCCATGATGTGGAGTTAATGGGGATGGTGTTTTCTCTCAGGATCAGGCAAGTATGGGGTTAAGTGTGAGGTATTCACCGATCATAGCAGTCTTCAACATATGTTCACTTAAAAGAATCTAAACTTCAGATAGAGAAGATAGATGGAGTTTGTTAAGGGTTATGATTTGACCATCCAGTATAATTCGGGTACAACTAATATAGTGGAAGATATATTGAATTGGAAGACAGTTAGCATGGGCAGTTTCGCTTGCTTGGGGATATCAAAATGACCATTAACCAAAAAAAATTAGGCTTTGGAGTCTAAGTTTATGTGGTTGGGTATCTTTAAGAATAGTGGGGTGCTAGAAAATATTGAGGTTAGACCCACCTTCAAAGAGAAAATCATGACTAAATAATTTGAGGATGAAAAGTTGTCCCACCTCAAAGTTAAGGTGATGTATAAGGAAACCCAAGATGACACACTAAATATTGATGGGATGTTCAAGTTTAGAGGAAGTATTTATGTTCCTCGAGTTGGTGACTTGATCCAGAGTGTGTTAGCAAAGACTCATGGTTATCCTAGTGTAACCAAGATGTATAGGGATTTGAGGCTACATTATTTGTGGAAAATATGAAGAAGGCCATAACGAAGTATGTTCCATACTTCCAAAATTGTCAATAGGTGAACTATGAACACCAAAGGTATGAAGGTTTAATCCAGAGGTTACTCATTTTCCTAAATGGAAGTTGGAGAGGATATCCATGGATTTCGTTGTAGGACTAGACAAGACTTTGGGGAAATATGATTCCATTTGGGTTATTGTTGACAGGTTGGCTGAATCAACCCATCTCATTTCAGCCAGAGTGGACTACAAATCCTAATTGTTGGTCAATATATGTTTCAAGGAAAGAGTGAGGTTTCAGAGAGTACACCTCATCTCAAACCACAACATTCAATTCACTTTGATGTTTTGGGGTAAGTTGCATGAGGCATCGGTCACTCAATTCACTTTCAATACAGTTTTCTACCCACGTACTAAGAGAGGACTATTCATGTATTAGAAGATGTATTTTGGGCATGTGTAATTGATTGTAGAATCCATTGGGATCAGTTTCTACCCTTATATGAGTTTTTCTATTATAATAGTTATCATTGCAGCAGTAATGTGACACCATTTGAAACACTTTATCAGAAGGATGCAGATATCCCATAGTTCTGTTTGAGCCTAGAGATGTGAAACCTTTGGGTGTTGATTAGGTTTGGGAAGCTCAGGAAAGGGTGAGGGATTGCAAG
Source organism: Solanum habrochaites (assembly GCA_027704765.1). Taxonomy (NCBI): domain Eukaryota; kingdom Viridiplantae; phylum Streptophyta; class Magnoliopsida; order Solanales; family Solanaceae; genus Solanum; species Solanum habrochaites. The sequence continues at coordinate 13,124,248 of JAKWJA010002498.1, read as the reverse complement.
ATAAAATACATGGCTTTTCAAGTTGGTAACAGGTTCTACTGAAGGTGTCATCTATGAAAGAAGACATGAGATTTGGTAAAGAGGTCAAGCTTAACCCTCATTACATTGGTCTCTTTTAGGTTCAAAAAGTTATGAAGTCAGTGGCTTTTAGGTTAGCATTACCTCCCAACTTTTCTAGGGTTAATTCAGTGTTTTTTGTGTCTATGCTAAAGAAGTACCATGGGGATGGAAACTACATCATTAAATGAGACTCAATTGTTTTGGAGGACTTGCGATATAAAAAGGAACATAGTGCGATATTTGATCTAGATAACTAAGGAAAATAATATCAGATCAATATAGGTTCACTAGAAACATCATCTAGTTGAGAAGAATACTTCGGAGATATAAAGAGACATGAGAGACAAGTATTCTCACTTGTTTGAGATTTAAGGTACTACCTTTTTTTTCTACTTTAGCCAAAAAATTTTGGTTGATAACTCGAGGACGGATAATGGATAAATTAATATTTCTTATAACAACCTGATGGGATATTTATGAGTAGGTCCATAGGGAAATATTTGAGCAAAAAAACTTTCCAATTAGTGACTTAATTTTTTTTTGGCTTGGCCAACTTTAGAAAGGATTTGAGCTACGTAAGATCTAGGGTCATCTGATAATGGAAGGGGTCTATTGTTGAGGTGTTGTTCAAATTTTTCTTGTAGCCAAGAATTTAAGGCATCTATAATTTCAAAATTGAATTTATGGATTTAGAACCCCGAAATTGAACTTGACATGAAAGGTAAATGTTGGGAGATCAAGGGAAAGATTTGTGTTATAAAAGCGCCTTTTAATGGATCTTGAATCTTAGATACATCATCGAGACCACTATAGTGAAAGGTTTTCTTCTATAGAAAGCTCAAACTACTATAGTAGAGTAAGTTACTGCAAGGATCCTAAAATGTATTAGGTCAAAATAGAGCCTATAATGTGTTTCATGAGCTTATAATTTCCTAAAATGACTAATTATAGTGTTAAGAGGTAGTGTATAGAGTTTGGGACAGTTTGGAGGTGAAACGTCCAAGACATTCGAAAGTTAGCCTTGAGACATGCTTGTGCGCCTTAGTATATTTCATGAGGTTTTAAGTAGTGTTTGGGGAAAAAATTGATATATTTAGGTGGAAACGTCTAGTAACGACTCCCCAAGGACCATCCAAGGGGTCCTTGAGGAGGACCAAAAAGTGGACAGCACACTGCCTTAGCAGTGCCAGTCGACGACAACAATCGACACCCCGTCGATTGGGGGCGTCACTCCACACTTAGACGTGGGAGTTTAGCCCCCAAATGAGGACTCTTTTATAAGAACGATGGACCTGCAGTACGGCGGCAGAGTTCCATCGACGGTCCATCGGCTGCAGGCGTCGATGAGAGTCTGTAATTTGCTGCAACATGCTGCCAACTTAAAGGGTGAATGGAAAATTCACCCCACGTCCAAATAAATGCATGGGTGGTTATTTTAGGTGGTTTTAGGTATTTTATGAGCATTTAAACAATAAGAAATCCATTTAGACCCGAGACTTCAAATCAAAAGCTCTCTCTCACCAAAACTCTCAAGAACACCATAGAAGAAGAAGAGGATTTGGAGGCTGCTCTTGGGACGAATTTTTCCAAGGATTCAAGTTGGTATTAAGGATCTAATATAAGGTATGTGAATCTTATCATCCATGGATTCTTCCATTCATGGAGTCCCCCTAGTTTTCCTCAATTGAGAATCCAAAGAACCCTAATCTAGAGAGAGTTGTGATTGCATTGTGGGTAAGGCTTGATTGTGATCCGAATCTAGTGGGTAGCATTTAATTATGTTCATGTGATGATTATATGATGTTTTCATGAAGTTTTCATGGTGAATTGTAGTATTTGATGTTGAAGGTGATCATGGTGATTTTAAGCCGTTAGAGGCAAGATGAAGGTTTTTAGTTGATCTTCTTAGTTCAATTGTATTGTATACTACTTGATCATGATTGGATCACCTAGATATTAATTGAACTAGGCCTAATTGATCTTGGATGATCTTGAATTGTAAATTTGGAATTGAACTTATATGATCATGTGTGCCTAAACTTACCTTCTAATGATTAAATTGAATGAATTAACTTGTAATTGACTGTGGATCATGATGAATTGAGAGAGAAATCTATTGTAGGGCTTGTATGACATTGATGTTATGGATTTCGGGGGGAAGTCATTATGAAGGGATTGTAATGATGTTTTCTTTCTCTTCTACACTTAGACATGAACAAGCTAGGGGAGGAAAATTCTCTCATATAAATGGACTCTAGGGTTGAACTAAAAATCTAAAATGAATCAAGGCATGATGAATTAGAATAGCTTAATATTGTGTTAAATAGACTCTTCTTGTGTATTTGACTTGGTGAGATAAGACCAAGGTGTGGTAGCTTGAGATGGTGGATCTCATGATAGCTTGAGATAGCGGACCACATGAATAGATTAAGATGGTAGATCTCAAGGGTAGATTGAGATAGTAAATATCAAGGAGTCTTGAGTTGAAATACTCATGGTAGCTTGAGATGTTGAATCTCATGGAAGCTTGAGTTGAATTACTCATGGTAACTTGAGGTGATGAACTTCATGGTATCTTGGGATAGAAGAAGTAAAATCTCTCATGTTTAGCTTGGTCTTGTGTTGCTAAGATGCTTGATCATGGTAGCTTGACTTGTTTTGGACAAAACCATTTCATGGTAGCTTTAGGGGAAAGGCCTATACTCTCCTAATGGTATCTTGATTTTCATGTAAGGTGTATTTCATGGAATAGCTTGAGATAGGTTTCTCATGGTAGCTTAGGGTTGAGGATTCATGCTCCCCTATGATTAGCTTTCATCTACATGATTGGTGCATGTTGGTTTGGTTGGTTTTTGTGTATCCTTCCTTTGTTAGTTTGGTTGGTATATTGAGATGCATTCCATGGTAGTAGGTCTATTATGTTAGTATGTCAAGCTTAGTAGACAAGAATGAAAGATAAGTTAGCTTGGATTTGGTTAGTCTAGAGAAGTACTTAGTGTGGATGGTAGTATGCATAGCTATCCATACATGGCACAAGTATGACTTGAAGCTACCTATGACGTGACCTTTATGAGATGTATGTTTAGCTTGGGTAGTGACTATAGTTGCTTTTCATGACATGACTGACTTAAGATGATAGTTCCTTGTCAATATTAAGTAGATCTGCTAGTGACACTTAAAGTTCATAAAAGATGATAGGGTGACTTCAAGATATGCTTAGTGTGTGAGGTAGAATGGGATGCCTCACATTAATTGCACAAGTGTGCTTTGATGTGTCCTAGGTTCATAGTGCTCATATGATTATGATGGACCTAAGTATTAATTATGAAAGTGGACTATGATCAAGAATGACCAAAGAGAGGTACTTAGCTTTGGTAGTAATATTGGATGCTACCTTAGCCTTGCACAAGTACACTTAGAGGTGGCTTGTGAAGTAGTTCATTTGAGTAAGAAAGACAATGATTTAATCATGGAATCTTATATGTTTTATGATTATTCATTATGCTTATGATATTCATGTTATGCTTATGCCTTTTATCTCATGTGAGTATGCCTATTATTGACTAACCTTTTGAGATATCTTATGTTTAGTATGATAGTTTCCATACTTAATACATTTCGTACTAACGCATATTTTTCCTACATTCCAATCCAATATAGGGTCATGAGAATATTGAGTTGCTTGAAGGGTAGAGTTTCCAAGGCTTTCAAGAGCTGAAGATGGTTTACAGATGCGATCATGAATCGAACCAGATCGAAACATTCAGCAGGTTTATGTACTTTTTTTTATGGGTAAGGTTTTGACTATTAAGTCCTCATAGCATTCGAGGAAACCACCCCTATGTTCTTTATTTTGTTAGTCTTCTGTGGGTTGCATCCCAAGATATTGTTATTCATGTGGTCATAGATGGTTTTTGAGACATATGTTAGAAAAACTTCTATTTTATGAAATGACTTCCGCATTATGTTTTTGAGAAATTTTTTTTAATTCTGTGTAAATTTTCATATATGCAATGAATGATGTTCAAGGAATTGCACAATACCTCCGAGAGGTGAAGTACGTCGTGTGGCGACTCAAGAGTGCTCTATCTTCTAGGGTATACTTGTGGGTCGTGACAGTTAGCACTATGTATGTATGAATCTCTGCTGCTTTGTAGTATCATTTGTGCAATATATTGTGGGAAGACATATGAAATGACATAATGTAGATAATCTCATACAATGAGCTTGTGATTGTGACTTGTGGTTTTCAAGTGGTTTTGTTCATTGTGCTATGTGATTGTTCATGTTCTCTTGTGATAGTTGGTTTTCTTAGTACCATGACATTACATGATATATGGATGTCTTTGATACAACCTACACTAACAATTTGGTTTGGTTTCTGCCAGAGGATCAGGTATGTGATTGTGATTTCATGAAAGGGTTGGGCATTTACATTTGTAATCATGTGGGATGGGGTTCGTGCATTGGTTGATTCAGTTATTGTTGTTTCATGACATGTGACTGAGAGTCAATATGTGGATGATAATTGTTGCTTTATTATCCATTGTTCGGTGTTAATTGTATTATAGTTATGGTTTATAAATATATCTTGGAATAATCGTGTGTAACTACCAGTATATGGTGGTTTATGTATTGCACTTGTTCTTTTCTTATTGAGTGCAACAAATCTTTTAACAACTGATCTGAGACCTCGGTTGAGAGATGTCTGATTTCGAATCCAATAGTGAGCTCCATCTTTCAGGCTTCCATTAATCCTTCTTTATTTTGTTGTCCATATATTTGTACACAAACTATACACTTTAGTTTATGTTAAGCTTTCTCGGTCGCATTCCTAGTTTGACAGTTAGAGTTTTTGTATGGTGATTTTCAGTTCGTCGCGGTAATTTGTATATCATAATTGTTTTAGCTATTGTATTGACTTTAGTAACCAAACTATTTTCTTTATTTTAGTTTTATAACTTGGTTAATTTGTATAGTGTTGGGTTGGTTTGGATTAATCTTTAGTTCTCCCACCAGGTAGTTTTGTGTGGTGCCACTCACGAAGACTTGGATCATGACAAGGATGTAGACTCAGATCATTACAATTGGTTAGTCCTCATAAGGTGACTTCATAAAATAATCATTCATTAGATTTTTACCTTATATAATACTCATTTTGAAGGTAACTGAAGGTTATGTCGTGCTGTTATGATCCGACTTCGAAAAATAACATTTTGAAACCATTTCACAACTTTGGAAAGTTTATTTATTTTTGAAAAAATGATTAGTTTAGGAGTCGGCACTTACTTTTAGGAAAAATAATAAACCTATTTAAAAGGGTTTTTTTGAAAGAAAATATTTTAAATAAAGCAGGAGTAAAGTAAGTGTTCGAATAATTCTCTAAGGAAGGTTTAAGCATCTTAAAGAATCCGCTAACACGCGGTTGACAGACAGATTTAAAAATTGGCTACTTTTTAAGGAAAAACATAAGGTTACTCGTGAAAAGTCATGTTTTCGAAATACTTTATAAATTAGCAATTTATCCGAGTTAAGATTTTGAACTAAATGGTTAGCTTAATCTCATCAACGTAGATTCAAAGCTAATTTCTAACTATGAAAGAATATATATAATTCTCAAGTTAGTCTAAGAGATTAAGCGTTTTGAAAATTTGAATACCTGAATAAACAAATAACGAAACATAAAAGTCATTAAAAAACCTCCAAAGGATTCATCTAAGTTAATCAAGAGTTAAATGAGTTACTAGTGATAATCAACATATATTCATAAATAGAGCAGATAACTAAATAAAATAAAGAACTGGATAAAAATGGAATTTTGGACCCTTTCTAGTTCCTGCCGCTACTGTTGCACTCAAATTGGACTTTTCAAGTCCAATTTTTCAAATTTCCATCCCTTTGGGCTACTGTTGCTGCTGCTAATTTTTGTAATACGGGGACTTCAATTTTTAGCCCTTTGGATTGCTGCTACTTGTTTAGGTTTTAACTCATTTATATTAGCTTCCCTTTCACAACTCAGATGAGGTTGACTCAAAGAAAGGAGATGGAGTCCAAGGACTCGAGGCAGTATTCCATGTGAAGAAAGGAGAAAAGGGAGAAGAATTAGCACATGGAATGTAATCAAAACAGAGATACCTTAAATGAATAAAAATAAGGCAAAGCACACCAATTATGTTCTAAGACAGAAAGGTATACTAACAACCACATATTATGGTAAACAATTTAACAATTAGACATTTAGAATGTACGGAATATTGCAACTATAAATAAGGAAACAAAAGTTAAAGGTTTGATAAAATAGGTCAACTGATTGGATGTCTTATAACTACTAAACAACTCAATCAAGATGTAAGTTAGGTACCCTATAACATAATACATTTTTGTATTTCCACGATGAACAAACAAGTGGCCAATAGGTTAACCACATAACTCTTTATATTAATCACAACTCAACTTTAAAAATATAAAAGATTGGCAACAATGAGTAACTTCACTACAACAATAAAAATTAGTAGCTTTCCGACATAACTGGATAGGATCAGAAAGCTACAGATTGCCAAGAAATACTAGATAAAGAGAAACAATACACTAATTATAGTTGAATTCACATCATATAAAGGTCACTGATAAGTAAAATAGGAAGAAGTTACACAATAGAGTTCAAATATGTAAACTTAATCTTAAACTAGTTCAAACATGAGGGTAACATACATCACACTTAAGACGGTGAACTAGAAAGTTGTTGTCCTGCTTATCACAACTTAACTCTAAAATACAAGATTATCCATGTTATTCTCTTCAATATAGATATAAATTAAATCTGATCCGATTTTGAAAATAAAAATGAATAAAATAGACCACAATTTAAGCAAGCAGGCAACCATATCAACAAGTTAATACAATAATCCTATCTCAACCAATTTAAACATGGGTCTAAAGATAATGAGTTAAAGAGTTTAGGATGCATATGAGAGCTTTCATTTATCCGTGCCTAACCCTTTGGGAAATGCAAAAGAGTAACCCCAAAGATGAGTTATCTCTCACTCAAAGAGGCACTCGATTACCGTTGAGAGCGAATGGGTCTGTTGGTTGGAAAATTTTACAAAATAGGCAGGCAAATAGAGATGACTTTATAGCCTATCACAATACATGAGATAGAATAAATCGATGTAATTAAACACAACATTTCTATATATATATAGGACATGTGAGTGATAAAGCATGTGACTGCATGGTTACTGAAAAGGCTAAAGAAGAATCATTAAGATTAGGTGTAAGCAAGATGCATACATAATAATTCAAAGTATGAAATTAATTTTGACTAAAACAAATCAACCAATTTACCATACAAAAGAAGCTAAACATAAGGGCTATTACACATAAACAAGAAGATATGGTGCTAACAACCATCCCCTTTTCAACAAATATGAATTCAATAACAAACATAGAACTGACATATTTGAAACTTAAAAGAGAATGCAGAGAACCCCAACAAAAAAATAAAGAAAAAGCACACTGGAAAGCAAAACCAAATTTCTAGCAAAATACAAGAAATAAACTAATCTAATCCAATCATTAAATACACAAGGAAATACTTAAAAGAAGAAAGAAATAATTACGCAGACACTCGAACACCACAAAAATTAAACTTTTGAACCAAGATTTCCCAATCCTTATAAGGGGTAGAAACTCTCAGAGAATGGACGGAATCTCAATGTGGAACTGTTCCAAATAGAATCATACTATTTTTTAACAAATTGGAAAGAAGAATAAAATAATTTGAGAGGATAGTACCGTTGGTGAATGCTTGGAAGTCTGCCCTTAATCACGCTCAAACGTACAGGACCCAAGGACATAAATGGAAATTTGAGGAGGCATAACTGATTGGGACCTATAATTCATAAGGTTGTTGTTGCATTTTGTTCTTTTGTTGAGAAAGAGCAAGAGAAGAGGCTAGAGAGAGCAATTGGGTTCAAGAATAAGGGGGTAAAAAATGGGTCAAGTATTTTTTTGATTTTGCTAGGTTTTGAGGCCCAATTCAATTCAAGAGGGAATACGTCCCTAGCTTGGTTTGAATTTTCACCAAATTTGAATTCTTGTAGTTCAAATTCATAAATAAGAAATGAGATAAATTATGAATTGTTGGGTGTCAACGTCCATATCTATTTTGATTTTGGTCAGCATAACCTTAAATTCAAGTATTAGTTATTCCGTAATCTTCAATGGATTTTGCAGTTGTTGCATTATGTCTTATATATAAGCATCTCTTTATTCAGTTATGTTTTTAACTTCTTCTCGCATTATATAGAATTTTCAGTTATTCATTAACAATATGTCAGTATCATGGTTTAACCTTGGATACTTGTGATCAATTGTTGATCACACCTAAGGTGTAGACTTTGATCATGACATATTTTCAGGAAAACTTTTTTATGCAGAATAAACAAAAATTCTATTATACATATTGAGGTTGAAGCTAAAGCTATTCTTGAAGAATGTAGACGCTGTCAACAAGCACAACATATGAAAGTAAATATAAGACTATTTTATGTTTCATAAAGAGAGGTTTGGAAACCCCCATGGAATATTGCAACATTGAAACAAAAATTTAAAATAGTTTAAGCAAATAGACAAAAACAAATAGAATATTCTAAGGGAAGGGAACAATCTAGCTAACTCCTTAGCTAATAAATCATTAGATAAAAGGAGATGACATATTCTATGGATTCTAGGAGATGGAATCAAAGGGAAGGAAACACATTAAAATAGACAAGCTTCAAGGTGTGTTTGGTATGAATTAAAATATTTTCCTGAAAATGTTTTCCAATTTTCTCATGTTTGGTTGGGTCAAATATTTTCCAAATCAACTCATTTTTCTCAAATTTAAGGAAAATGACTTCTCTCCAAAACTTAAGGAAAACATTTTCCAAACTCTCTTTCAATCTCCCCCTACACACCCCATCCTACTACCCCAACCCCCTACCCACCCTACCGCCCCCAACCCTTCCCCATATCAGTCCCCCTACCCCTAAAAAAATTTAAGTTTATTTTATAAAAAATATTTTCAACTTCAAAATTTCATTTTTTCACCCCTACCCTCGACCCCCACCCACCCCCTCCCACCCCCATCCCAAAACAGAATTAAGTTTCTTTTTAAAATATTTTCAATTTCAAAATTTATTTTTTTTCACCCCTACTCTCGACCCACCCCACTCCCACCCCTCAAAAAGAAATTGAAGTTTGTTTTTTAAAAAATATTTTAAACTTCAAAATTCAGTTTTTCACCCTCTACCACGACCCCCCACCCCGCTACTACTACTCTAACCACCCCCTCCTCCCCCAAAAAAAAAAATTTAAGTTTTGAAAAGTATTTTAAACTTCAAAATTTTATTTTTCACCCCTTATACCCTCGACCCTTCCACCCAACTAGCTCCTTACCAGCCCTCCCCACCACCACCACCACACCCACCCCTACTCCACTAGCCCCTACCATCCCCCCCCCCCCCCCCCTAAAAAAAAATTCATATTGTTTTTAAAAAAAATTCAACTTCAAATTTTTATTTTTCACCCGTACCATCGAACTCCCACTTCCCCACCCCCACAATGAAAAAATTTAAGTTTATTTTTTTAAAAAATATTTCAACTTGAAAAATTATTTTCTACTCTAGTAAAATATAAAAGATATTTCTCAAAAAAAAAATTAATTCAAAAACCAAGCACTAAAATATTTTTCCGGAATATATTTTCTACTCACCAACCAAACATGAGAAATAAGTCAAATATCTACTTGTTTTCCAAGAAAATATTTTCCTTTTTACCAAACACACCCTCAATATAATACATTAGAGTTGCATTAGTTATTGAATGAAGATTTACCAGAAATTAAGGATATAATATACGAGTATTCACATTAAATATATTAACAAAGATATTTTTTTCCACATGAGAAATTATTCCTGCACAAGATAACTGTCCTAGGCTATATGTGTCAACAACAAAGGTTTCAAATATCTACTCTGAAATAAATTTTAATCTTCAGAGATCATGTCACTCATTCCAAAAAGTTATAAAATATATAATTAACATACAAAAAATATCATTTCGGACAAAAAAGTTCTATTAATCAAGATGATTGATAGGCCATTATACAAGAACAAACAATCATTACTTTAAAATTTCATTACATATTATATATTAATTAAGAAACAACATACATAATAACTATTTTTGGGATCTTCTTTATAAAAGCATTTATTTAAGGACTAAGCATATCAACTATACACGAACACCTAGCTACATTCATTTTTGGTACAAATTTTAGTTTTTCATGTTTCTTGATCTCTTGAATTCAATTGTGTGAGATCACTCTTCTTATTCAATATATCGTAAAATATTGTGAGCCCCTGGTATACCTTCAGAAGATTTCTCAAATAAGGAGACTCAAAATCTTCTAATTGTCGATGTGTGATATTATCTTCAACAAGTTTTCCTTTCTCCTTCTTTTTTTCTTCATATAAAATCGAGGTGTGGTTGGATGGTTATCCTCAATAAATTGATGGACAACCTTTTCCTCATCGGGTGTTCCAAGAAAAAAAATAGGCTGACAGTCAATTGGAAAGATAATGACACCTATATGGATTCCACATAAGATGGAAAGCTCTTTAGCTTTCTTAAATAGTTATTTTTCATCTAAGAGATTTTAGCACCCTTAACATATTTTTCTTTTGCAAGTGCTAAATCAACATTGGAATTCTTTGATTCCATGTTTACAACAAAAGAAAATGAAAATATACAATAATTTCTTTCTCAATGTGTACAAGAAACTATAACTAGAATGAGTACATGCTTAACCGAAACCTTCAAATTTATAGAATTTTTCTTATGTTATTTGAATTCTAAATTCTAAAATTTATTTCCTAAAAAAATCAAGATGTACAATTTATGAAACACTCCCATTTAATTTGAAGGCATAAAGTTACGTCCTCTTTACTTTTTTCAGATGAAAATTATCAAAAATATCGAAGTCTTCAAAAGTTTACAAATGTCATGCCCCGAGTCTACACCCTAGGCAGGACTGACACTCGAGAATCATTATTGGCCCCAAGAGAATCCTCGACTTGGCTTACTTACTCAACGGAAGACTTTAAGCAGTAATAAGATAATTCAAATTTTAAACAACTTAAATGTCTCAAACTGAAATCTTAATGTTTTAAAAATAAACTGACTTAGCCAAAGTGGAAACTCAAATCTGAACATAAGCCAATAACAAGATAATGACGAATAAACTAACATCTGACTGCCTATCTATGAAGCCTTTAAAATAACTAAGATGAATGTTGGGACAGGCCCCACCACATCCTCATGAACTAATAAAACAATTGAAAGCAATAAAAGGGATCCTCCGAAAAGCAAACAGACTCACCAAAAGACTTTGAATTCTCAATTGGATCAACGATACGCTGGATGTTGATCCTAGTGACCTGTGTCTGCATCATAATAAGATGCAGGCCAAAAGGCATCAGTAATTAAAAGTACGAGTACGTGGGGGATTATAAAACAAGACATAAGCTTTAAAAGAACTGAAGAACTTACCCCGCTCAACTCAACTTAACATAACTTAACGAATTTGAATACAAAACAGTGTAAATAAATGTAGTATATAGAAGAGGTTTCAAACATGGTTTTCAACTCTGTGTATTTAGAAATACAATAATAACTCTGTATGTATGTAAAAATACAATATGAACTCTGTTTGTATATGAAAATACAAATATTTCTAATGTATAGAAAAATACAAAAATATTGTTGTGGGAGTTTTTCTAACCGACAACCATCACTTAAGACCTATCGTGATGATACAATATTTTGTCTCACGCTCTGAGGGCCGTCCTATACCTTGTCAAGGGTATAGAACCTAAAATACTAAGTGGATCCACTAGTCTATGCTAAAAAGCACTAAAGGAATCATCTAAAATGTATGACCTTTTTCTACCCATGGCGGCTACATGGTTTATGTCGGCTCAGAGTTTTCTGAACTATCCCTATATCGATGCGCAATAATACTCTCAAAATATACTATCTCTTTACGTTTAAAAAGATAACTTCTTTCTCTCATATGAAATAATTGCTCAAAACTTAAATCAGAGGCTAATTTGGAAATCTCTGTTTTCTCTCTCTGGCTTAATTGTGAAAACATTTACTCTACTAAAAACTAGCTCAATGTCTCTTTGGAAATCTAAGGTTTCCTTTCTTCTTTAAATGTGAAAACATTTACTCTTAAGAAATACATATTCCCGATATACTCTTTTGAAGAAATGAACTCCAAACTTTACTCTTTACTCAACGCAAAACTAAAGTCTTTAAATAAAGTTAAAACGTTTGTAAAAACTTTTTAAAACTCTAAGAACTTCTCTAACTTCTATAGACTTGGATCTTAACTTCTCTTGACTTTACACTTAACTTCTATAGACTTGGATCTTAACTTTACTCTTTATTTACTTGAATTGAATTATACATTCAAGAATTGTGATTTGTGATCGAAAAAATCTCATCATATTTAGGAGTCATTTTAAATCGCTAAAGATGAGAAAAAATCAAGAAATCTGTAACACCCCAGAAATTCAATGACATAAGCTAGAGACTCACCTATTGAATAATTTTTAAAATGATATTCCATACCTATAATAATATAATAAACGTGATTTAGAAGTATTAGAACCTCAATGTCAAAGGACGACCATGACGTCCATAAACTAGTGAAATTTAACTAGTAAACGTTTGTAGGTCTTGTGAAGGTTTGGGAGTGTCATACGAAGTCTAAAACTTGTAAAAACACTTTAAATAGGTAAAATAATGGATATAGGGCCAAAATTCCAGTTCCAACCACCCAAGGACCACCCTGGGGGTCCTTGAGGACGACCCAAAGATTGGCCAACAAGCAGCCTAAGGCAGCAGACCGTTTCACTTACATGAAACTAGTCCGCATCGTGGACTTGGTTCACCTAGGAACAAAATTCTTGGTACGCATCGTGGACTCTACTGTCTCAAAAATTAATCTTAAAAATCTTGTGGGAGTAGCTCCGCAATGCGGACTTGTTTCCCGACAAAAATTCTGAAATTTGAAGTTAAGTTGACTTCACTAAAAAGTCAAATTAAGTGAGGGTCTTTTTGGTATTTTAGAGGAGGGTTATATATTGGTTTTAAATCAGTTCTACACTACAATTTCCTACTTAAATAAAATCCTAAAATCAAAACTCAAAAGCTCTTCCTTTTCTCTACATTCTCTCTCTACCCAACCTCCATTGAAAAAACCTTTTTTGAAGCTTGATGAAGACCAAATTCTAAAGTTTTGTACTCAAATTGGTGGCTAAAGTCGTGGTTAAGGTATGTTTTCTTTCACTTTTGGTATTCCTTTCCCCATGATGTCCTCTTAAAGAGATTTTCAATCTCCCCCAGAAGTAGAGTTTTTCTCTACACATGGGTCTTCTTTGAAAAATTAAATAAAAAATCAACTGTGATGAATTATGGTCAATTAATGTTGTTTAAGTATATATTAATGGTTAATTCTTGTTATTCACTCAATATTCCCATTGGCCCATGTCTTTCCTCAATTTCATGAAAACCTTGAATTGATATGGTGAATTGTGAAGATGATGAATATATTGATCGACTAAATTGATGATAATTATGTAATTGTTTCTTGAATTACCTTATTTTGTGTATGGATTATGAATTCTTGGTTGATTGAAGTATAGAGTCCTATGAAAGGGCTAAAAGGTACCTTTAATGAAGACCCTAAGCTAAAAATTTTAAATTGTTAGCACATTAGGTACGAGGCACCAAGTGTCAAGCCTAGGTACCATATCACATGATCATTTAAAATGATCATGTAGATTAAGTAGTGCCCAAGGAAATAGTGAGGATCCTTAGGACAAGAAGTGCGCAGCAACACATGTGTCTACCGGCCAAGAGACCAAACGACCAAGCCCAACCGAATTCGGTTAGGGCGGTTAGGGGGAAGGCGCGCGTCCGATCAAGCCACGTGGGGCCTAGATTCGTAACCAATACTAGGCTCTAAATAACTTACCTAAATAGATAACTAACCTAGGACTAACTAAAATAAACTAACTAGTGTTCCCAAAATCCTAAGACCTAATCGGGTGACACTAGCCGAGTAACTAACTAAAGAAACATCCTTGTACCTAACTTAGGATGGTCTAAAGGGGTTGGTTATGGTCCTAGTGACTTAGGGGTACTTTAGTAATTAACCTAGGTCACCTAATTAATTAAATTAGCAACTTAATTAATTAATTTAAATTCTTGGTCAAACCCGAGACCCTTCGCAAATTTTCAGAATTTGGCTAAGTCAAATGTTCTCCTATTTTTAGTCAATTTAGGAAGGGCGTTTTGGTAATTTTATAATTGATTTATTTAATTAAGTTAATTAGCGTAAGTTGAATTAGTCAATATTAAGTTCCTAAGACGTAGACTCACGTAGAAACTCAAAAACAGTGAACAAATGTAAGAAAACTAGAAAAATACTCTCGGTTTCTCCTTAGGCGATTTCAAGGCAATTCTTCAAGATTTTCATGCAAAGTACAGGGTGAACTTCGTAGATTCAATTCTATAGTAAGGTATGGGTTTTCTATCTTGGATTCCTTTCCCCAGGAAGCTTTTCAAACGTTTTGATTTCAAGGAAACCGAAACTAGGGTTGTTCCCAGTGAAATTGTCGAATGGTCATCTCCCTAGTTCTCCCTATTTCCGCTTTTAGTAGTATTTATAATGCAAATCTCGAGGATGTTGTTGGTATGTGGTGCTAACTTATAATTATGTGTAGGTTTCTGTGATTTGATAATGTCGAATGATACCTATAGGTTAGATCCGTATGATTAATGCCTAATTGTGTTCGAGAAGATGAAATTGTTATAAGTCGTTTATAAAATTCAGTTTACTGTTGAAAGGAATGAAGGTTTTGATTACTATTTGTTCTTTACAGTAGATATTTTTGTAAGTGTTTGGAATGCAATGT
Organism: Solanum habrochaites; assembly: GCA_027704765.1. Taxonomy (NCBI): domain Eukaryota; kingdom Viridiplantae; phylum Streptophyta; class Magnoliopsida; order Solanales; family Solanaceae; genus Solanum; species Solanum habrochaites. The sequence continues at coordinate 13,109,159 of JAKWJA010002498.1, read as the reverse complement.
TTCCAAGAACAAATAAGAATGAGAATAAAAGCTAGTTAATGAATCTTCAATTCCAAATCAACTTTATAGCTTGGCCAAACTAAGCACTGAATTGTTCCTATGAGCTAATCAAATGTTAAAAGTTGTCTTTCTTAAAATGATGAGATCACTATATTATATACATGAAGTTAATTGACTTGGCTAGTGATAATATCATGACAAGTGTTTAGTGTAAGTTTGTTTTATGCCAATAAATTGGTTAGCAATATTTCAAAAAATGTAATAGAATTGGCCAATGACTAAGTCATACCAATCTTATATGGCTAATGTAAATTATGATATTTTTTTAAGGCCAACTACATGTTAAAGATTGACTTGACAAGATGTAACTCAATGAACTCATAACCTAGGGTATGCCAATGATTAGGAAAAGTCCCAACATACCCTATCTAAATGAACTTGTTAACATAGTAGCACATTGAATAAGTCCTTATAACTTTCATAAAGAATGGTACAAGACTACCAAATAACATTGAACAATATAAGATGAGCAATGAAATAACTAAAAGCTTATGAGTTATGAAATTGACATAGAATGGGGTGTTAAAAAAAGTAAGACAAGTCTCACTGGTACCTAAACAATTATGTTAAAGATACTCACATAAAAGGGTATTAGAAATCATGACACAAGTCTCATTCACACCATAATGATAATGTAAGTTTCACGTTCACATTCATCAGTATAGAAAGGGATGACAAGTCATCCATTGAGCTAAGCATACCTCATACTAGAAGCAAGCTTCCATAATGTATGATTCAACTCTAAAAGTTGTTAAGTATGATAAATTAAGCTAAGCACCGATAGACTAGTAATGAGCTTGTGCAAGCACATATAAGCCTCATGAGATGAGACTACTACCAAGGTGGATACGGGTCTCCAAATTCTCCTAGTCTTTGAACTATGTCGCCAGCATAGGTTACTAGCTAGTGGATCCACCTAAGAAAGCTAGGAAGTATTCAGTTTCACTCTGGCCGATGAACCACCTCTTTATAGTGTGGGAAGACATTGGATTTCATGTTAGCTCACATAATCTAAGTTGGTTAAATACTAAAGATTTATTTAATAAAGAAAGAAAGAAATAACTAGGACTCCAACTTAGTGGATCCACCTAGATAGCTTTGTACGAATGGTTACACATTAGGCAAGTGTTAACCCTCTATTTTCGGTGTGGGAGTAGAACACCGGATTCCATGTAGCTCACATGGTCTAATGTCAGGTTTTTGCAACCTCTTTCCTTAATGTAAAAGTAAATGAATAAAGGAAATGTATGTACTCTCTCTTGAGGGATTTTCTATAGAGTGTGTGGGAGGATATGAGACTTCTCTTACACATTGCACTTGTGGGATCCTAAGAGGTGGTTCTAGGTTCTTTTATGATTATGTTAAGCACGACTTGTATATGTTAAGATATATATATATATATATATATATATATATATATATATATATATATATATATATATATATATATATATATATATATATATATATATATACATACATAATCATATGAATAAAGCATGTTATGTTGAAGTATTGTGTTATGAAGGTATGTATGAAATGGGTTGATTAATGTGATGTTTAGATTTAGATAGGGTTATGTGATTCAATTCTTTGCATTGCACAAGCATTGCTTGGGTGGTCTATATGTTGGGATGATATTATGTTGGGTTGTCTTATGATTCTTACTTTATGTGTATGTTGGATTTACTTGATAAAAACATGTTTTTTTTTACTAAAATGTCCTTTTATACATGCATTGATGATTCTTATGCATAGAAGTCATACTTAGTACGTGTGATGTACTAACCCATATTTTATTCCATTTCCCAAACAATGTAGGTTCGGGCCTTTGAAGAATCAAGGTCGCTTGTCAAGGATACTTGGAACTTGTTTCTCCAAGTTGGTGAGTCCTCAAGTCTAAGGACAAAGCCACATATTCTAGCTTCCTAGTTCTATTATGTTTGATAGACAATATTGTTAACTTCTAATTCGAGATGTTCTCATTGATGTATGGTCTAAGTCCCAACTTATATATTATATGTTTAGATGATATGAAGTGAAGAAATTAGATAGTTAGATTATGTTTTTCATATATGAAGTAATGTGAACTTCCAAAGTAAAAGTTTTAAATTTTTTCGCATTTTAATTATATTATGATACATGCGATGACGAATGCTAAAGGCTTGTCTAAGTCTTCTTCGAGAATGAACACACCGATAACGCCTAGGGGATACTTTGGGTCATTACGAACTTGGTGTCAGAGTATAAGTTTTAGAATAAAGTAGGATTGATGTCACAACATACCACCTCAAGTAGAGTCTTATTCATAGGTGTGAAGCACGCCACACTTATGAATGAGAGGCTATGAGATGCTTTGGAACTTTCATTCTTTTGTTATTCCTTAGTCGTGCCTAAGAGTCTTAACCTTATCTAGTCCTTTTCCTATAATCCTTTTCTTGTGTTTTTTAGGCAATGAATACAAGAATGAACAACGCTCAAATGGCCAAAGAGAAGAATGTAAATGAGGCGGTTCCCCCTCAAGCTACTCAAAACCCTTAAGTTCCTGTCGAAGAAGGGGTTATGTCTAATGTTGAGATAAGGGCGACTATTCATAGCTTGAATCAAGTGTTAGCCACTCAAGTTTCTAGGGATACTAGGGTAAAAGTGAACCCCAATACTAGAACTACCGCTTTAAGGATTAGTGTTTTAAGGAGGATGAACCCTCCTACTTTCTTTGGATCCAAAGTAGAGGGGGACCAGCAAGGGTTCATTGATGAAGTGTTCTTCAAAAAGAGGTTATCCATCCAAGGTCCTCCTAACACTACAAGGGTCAACAAGTTAAAGAGGCTACCCCCAAGTCTCAAGATGGTAAAAGTGGTGGTCATTATATTGGGAAGCCTATTTGTGCTAAGTGTGGTAGAAAACATGAAGGCAAGTGTCTAGTTGGTACGGGTAATTGGTATGGTTGTGGTAGAGTGGCCACATAAAGAGGGAACTACCCTATGATAAAGGCTCAAGAAAGAGAAAATGCTCAAGAACAAACAAGTAGTCCCAATCACGATACTCCTTAGAATAATCGTTTCTATGCTCTCCAATGCCGAGGTGATTAAGAGAGCTCTTCAGATGTTGTTACCAGTATGTTGCCACTATTCTCCATTAATGTTTATGCATTGTTGGATCCCGGTGACACTTTGTCTTTTGTAACCCCTCTAGGGTCTATGAAATTTGATATGGTTCCTGATGTATTAGATGAACTCTTTTCAATTTCTACCCCGGTGAGTGATTCCGTTGTTTCTGAAAGAGTCTATAGGGGTTGTCCCATTTCTTTGCCCAATAGAGTCACATTGGTTGATTTGGTAGAACTCGACAATGTTGGACTTTGATGTTATTTTATGGATGTATTGGCTACATCCTTTTTTTGCTTCAATCGATTGTAGAACTTGAATAATAAAGTTTCAATTTCCTAACGAACCCATTTTGGAATGGAGGGGGGAAACTTAGCTCCAAAGAGTCAATCATTTCATGTATTATAGCTTGTAAAATGATTGCTAAGGGATGTATCTATAATGTTTTGGGATTCAAGGATCTTGATTTCGAGTCCCATCCATTAGAGTCGGTCCCCGTAGTGAAGGATTTTTGAGAAGTCTTTCCCGATGACTTACTCGGAATCCCTCCCAAATGGGAAATAGTGTAAGACCTCGAAAATGACTTAGGTGAAGAAGAGACTAACATGTTGGTAATTGTGGTCTAAGGTCCTAAATAGGTATATTATATGGTATTCAGGCAGTGTCTAATAGTTTAGGTGCATTGGATTCAAACGTCAAGGGACGACCAAGACGTTCGATGACTAAGTCAACTATGTGCCCCATATGTGGTTCTATGTGTTTATGTATGATTCATGAGGTTGTAAGGTTCTTAAATGAGTTATTGTAGCATATATAGGTAGTGTGTCGAGTTTCGTGGAGTTTGGAGGCCAAACGTCCAAGATCGTCCATGACGTTCGAAAGTGTTGCCTAGAAATGACCTTGTGTTTCTAAGCATGTTTCGTCGAGTTTTATGTGTTCATTTTTGAAGAAATTCATGTAAGAGGTGATAAAATCGTATACAATCATGTTTGGGTTGGAAACATCCGGGCAAACATTCCCAAGGATCATCCAAAGGTTCTTGAAGAAGGACCCATGTTGGTGGCCAAAACTGCCCAAGGCAGTCCCACCTACGGATGGCAAACGACGGTCAGTGGCCTGGTCGACGCCCTGTAGGTGGTGGGTGTCGTTTGGTACTTATCTTGGGAGATAATATACCAATTCCAAGCCTCTGAACCCATCGACGGAGGACAAGACGGCCCGGGTATGGACCTACGCCCCGTCGATGGGCAACCGTCGATGGATCTATGTTTTCCTGCGCAGATCACTATTAAGTGAGGGGTGAAATGGGAATTTCAACCCACTTCAAAATAAGAGTATTAGAGGTTCCTCTAGGTGTATTTTGGGTATATTAAATATGTATATAAGTGTTTAACACTTAGAAGATTCCGTTCTTCCAAATCAAAAATCCAAATCCCTTAGAATTCACGCTAGAACTCCATTGGAGTCAAAACTCAAGGAAGGGCTTGGATTGACGAATTGAGTAGACATTATTCATCAAATTTAAGAATTAGCTTAATCAAGGTATGGATTTTGATCCTTGAAACTCTCTTCATCAAGGAGCCCAACTTTCAAAGATGTTTTCTAAAGTTTTCAAGTTGAATTGTCCAATTTTATGATCTATTCCATGGGTTCTTGCATTAATGATTTCTAAACATTGAATAATGATTTAATTTATATTGTATTAATAATTTTAACCTAAATTATTTATGAACTCATGAATTGGATGAACCCTAGTTTTTGACTAAGTTATGGGTTACTTGATATTGACCTAATGTTGATGAATTATGGTGTAGATTTCTATGGGCTGTCTAATGATGTAGTAATTTTAGTAAATTGATATCTAGTTTGTATTGGATTGATGAATATGTAGTAATTTGACCTAGTTTCATGAATAATTCTATAATTATGTTGAATTGTTGGTGATGGCCATGGGTGAGGCCTTTTGATATCGAATGTGGTGATTTGACTTTGGATTGAGGTTTTGAAGATGATGTGGTGGTAAGCTGCCCTATTTTATTTATTTTATGTTTATTAGACTTCAATTTTATTGTGATTGGTATGGTCCACTTATGGTGGCGGTGTTATGTGTTTTACTTGAAATTGGTGTAGCCTTGTCGGCATTACTTTATTCAATATGATGATTGTGGCTTTTCAGCACCACTTGAACAAATATGATTATTTGTGTAGTTTATTATGTTAAGTATGATGATATCTATCTACATATTAAGTAATGTGAAAGTATATGTGTTCTATTGATGTTATATAGGTGATCATGTTAGACTTTGAATGTGGCCTTGTGTGTATAGTCTTACGGTTGATGCATGGTTGTTCCTACTTGACTATATGAGTATATATTGGTTATAATGATGATGATATGGTAGTGTGTAATATGAATTGAATATGATACTTGTGTCTCTTGCTTGATTTATGTATGAATTTTAATATGTGGTGTCTTGACTTAGGATGCTAAAGTCTCTTAATCTTGAATGTGTGAATGACATGTGACCTTAAATGAAGTTAAGAGGGTCTTTTATGTGAAACCTTGAACCTAGTGGTAAGGTTATGAATGTTGAAGTCGTTAGACGTAATGGTATCCTTCAAAGTAAATGAATGATAGACTTAATGTTAATTGGCTGGAGCGGCATCATATTAATCCTTAGGAAAGTCATAATGATCTTCTTATCGCCATTGTGAGGTGGGCCTAGTGGACTTTACTTTGGTAGGGTAAATGTGATTGGGTTATGAACTTGTTATGGAACCCTTTTATGTGAACCTTATGTATGAATTACTCTATGAGAAAAAAGGCTAGCATCGAGTATGGTAAGGGAAGTACTTCTAGTTAAAGAATGAGACTAGATTACAACGCATGCCCTTTATATTCCTTAACCATGTGCTTACATGGGATGTGTCTAAGTTCTACCGCTAGCAAGTAGAACACCCTCATCGGAGTAGGTTAGAACTTTAGATTCCATGTCTTGTTATCATGGTCTATGTCGGTTATTGCCTATGTTCATCATATGGAATACCTATTAGCATTAGAGAAGTTCTATAAAGCATAGATGGTGGTATTGGACTCTATCTAGACATTGCACAATAGGATTTGAAGGTTTTATTTGGAGTTCCTAGGTCTTGTCCAAGACCATCACTTGAATATCCTTTATGTGTGGAATGTCTCTTTAATGAACTAGTGAATGTAATGACTTAAGTTAAGAAAGTATGTTAAATGAATAAGTACTTATCTATAGTAGATAAGGGTTGTCTAGTTGAGGTGTGAAAGGGACATAGGAATGGTCACTTCGTATCTTACCTAGATGAGTCTTAAGAATGACTCTAGTTAGGGAAATGGTTGATTATGTGGACATTATCTAAGCCATAGGCAGTCTTAAGGATTATTTAGGTAATCTTGAAGAGGTCAATCATGGACTATCTTTTTGATGTAGGTATTTTGATAGACTTTGGAAGGAGAACGTCATGTTATCTATGTGTTCATGTTTTGATGTCTTGTAAGTGTGTATGTGACTCATTATAAGTAATCTTGAGGATCATTTAGGCATGCCAAGAGAGGGTGTATGGGCATTCTCTCTTTGTGTTGCTTAAGTGAGTCTTAGGATAGCTTTAAGTAGGATGATTACATACTAAGAGATGTCTAAGGTGAAGCTAAGCAACTCCACTATACAGTGAATGGAATTCACTATAACAGTGAGTTGAAGTTACTGTAAAGTGACATCTAAAATTATGATATTGGGTTTAAATGCTTTTTTATGTGTTTCTAAGTTGTTAAATGTTGTTCTTATGATTATAATATGATATTTAAATGAAAATATGCATATTTCCAATAAATGTCTGTTTTTAATGATTTTCATGCATTATGCCATTATTAGTACATATGGTTGTACTTATCCATGCTTTTATCTATCTCTATAGTTGTTGGTAGATGAGGAGCATTTGAGAAGTGAATACTTGGATCGTAGCATCATTCAAGTGAAGTTTAAGTATGTCCTCATATGATTCGAGGGAATATATGATGTATTTTATGTTTCCATTTGAAGTTTTGTAATAGACTAAGTAATTTTATATTTTAAAGTATGAGTCGTGTCCCAAGTATTCTCGAGTCTTAAGTTTGATGAGATTGAGACTTAGTATTTCCGTTTGCTTTATATGAAAGTGTTTTTGAAGACTATGGAATGTTTTTGTGAAAAGTTTTAAGTCCACATTACTTTTCATTATGCATATGGATGAATGATATGTAAGGGCTCGTACAAGACCTTCGAGAGGTTAAGAACGCTAGTTGAAATCTGAGATTGCCCCTAACTTTTAGAGTGTGGTTTCGGGATGTGACAAATAGATTTAGGTATTGACTGATTACTGGATACAAAACTCATATCAATCCCTTCTTGCGAATCTATTCAGCCGAGTTGAAGAAATTAAAGGGTTAACTCAAGGATTTGCTAGAATAGAATTTGATTCAACAACACATATCTCCATGGGGTGCTCTGGTATTATTTTTGAAAAAGAAAGATTAGGTATCTTCAAATACGTATTGAGTACCAGCAATCGAACAAGTTCACTATAAAGGACAGTATCCACTTCTTAGGATTGGAGATTTGTTTGATCAACTCCAAGGAGCGAGCTACTTCTGAAAAATTTACTTGAGGTTGGGTTATCACCAACTTAAGGTAAGGGGTGTCGATATTCCAAAGACAACATTTCGCACTAGATATGGTCATTTTGAATTCTTAGTGATGACTTTTGGTCTTACTAATGCCCCAACATCTTTAATGGACCTTATGAATCGAGTTTTTAAAAGCTATCTTGATTTTTCTGTGATTATCTTCATTAACTACATCTTGATATACTCTAACAGTGAGAATGATCATATTGACTCTTCGAGGGTAGTTTTGCAAGTCCTCAAAGACAACAACCTCTTTTCCAAATTTAGCAAATGTGAATTTTGGTTGAGATCAATTCTTTTCTTGGTCACATAGTCTCTAGTGAAGGAGTAAAAGTCGATCTGAGAAAGAAAAATATGATCAAGAGTTGTCCTAGACCTTTGGTTCCTACCGAGATCCAAAGTTTTTTCACTTAGTCGAATACTATTTGAGGTTTGTTGAGGGATTTTCATCTATCGCATCTCCATTGACGGCCTTGACCCAAAAGAAGTCCAAGTTCGAATGGTCGGAATCATGTGAAAATAGCTTCTAATTATTGAAAGATAAACTCACCTCTGCTCCGGTATTGACCTTACCTGAGGGTACCGAACTGTTTGTTGTGTATTCTGATGCTTCTCGAGTAGGTTTGGGTTGTGTTCTCATGCAACATGGTAAGATGATAGGATATGTCCCTAAACAACTCAAGGTACATGAGAATAACTACCCAACTCATGATCTTGAACAGGTGGTCATATTGTTTGCTTTGAAAATTTGGAGACATTACCTTTATGGGGTACATGTAGATGTGTTCACTGATCACAAGAGTCTCCAATATGTGTTCAATAAAAAAGATTTAAATATGCGCCAAATAAGATGGTTAGAGATTTTAAAAGTCGATGATATAAGTGTCATATACCACCCCGGGAAAGCCAATGTGGTTGCGGATGCCTTGAGTCATGTATAAATGGGTAGTCTGTCACATGTTGAAGAAGAGAAAAGGGAGTTAGCTCGTAATATGTGTAGTCTAGCCCGATTTGGTGTCCAGTTAGGAGATTCTCCAAAAGGGGGTGTTATGATCCTTCAAAATGCCGAGTCATCCGTTGTTGTTAATGTAAAGTCTAAACAACATCTTGAACCTATGTTGATGTAATTAAAAGAGACGGTTCTAAACAAATCTATAGAAACTTTTTATCAAGGAAAAGATGGAGTGCTTAGGCACCAAGAAAGTTTATGTGTACCGGATGTGGATAGCCTAAGAGAAACAATCTTAAAGGAAGCCCATGGGTCTCGATATTTCATCCATCCGGGGGCCACCAAAATGTACTGTGGATTGCATGAGATTTATTGGTGGAACAGAAACAAAATGAACATAGCAAACTTTATATCTAGATGCTCAAATTGCCAACAATTCAAAGCCTAGCATCAAGGATCAGGAGTTCTAACTCAAGATATTGATATCCCTACTTGGAAGTTGGAAGATGTCAGCATGGACTTCATGGTAGGTTTGCCTCTCACGCGTAGGCAACTTGACTCCATTGGGTTATTAAGGCTAGGTGGATAAAATCAGCCGATTTCCTTCCCGTCAAAGTCTCTTATTTGGCATAAGAGTATGCTAGATTGTACCTTAAGGAGATCGTAAGGTTGCATGGAGCCCCTTCGTTAATCATTTCGGATAGAGGTTCCCAATTCACCTCTCACTTTCGGAGTTCTTTCCAAAGTGGGCTTGGTACTCAAGTAAAACTTAGTACCGCATTTTACCCCTAAACGGATGGTGAAGCAGAATGCACCATCCAAATCCTAGAAGACATTGAGAGTGTGTGTCATTGACTTCAAGGTTAATTTGGATGACCACCTACCTTTGATATAATTCTCCTACAATAGTAGCTACCATTCGAGTATTTCTATGGCACCATTTGAAACACTTAATGGTAGGAGGTGTTGGTCTCTGGTTGGGTGATTTGAGGTTGGTGAATTTGAACTTCTTGGTCTCGAGGTAGTATATAAAGCCACGAGAAAAGTTTAAATAATAATATATAGGTTAAGAACATCCTATAGTCGGCAAAAGTCATTTGCCGACAATAGAAAAAGGGACCTTGAGTTTGAAGTAGGTGATTGGGTCTACTTGAAGATTTAACCCATTAAAGGGGTGATGAGGTTCAGTAAGAAGGGGAAACTTATTCCCCAGTAAGTGGACCCTTATAAAATTTTAAAGTGAATCGAGAAAGTTGCTTATGAGTTGAAATTACCAAATGAATTAGCCCCGCTCCACACGGTGTTTCATGTTTGTATGCTTAAGAAATGTACAGGTGATCCGGTGTTTATTCTCCCATTAGAAGGTTTAGCGATGAATGAGAAACTCTTTTATGAAGAGGTTCTGGTTAAGATCTTAAATCTTCAAGTCAATAAATTGAGGAATAAAGAGGTTACCTCCGTAAAAGTCCTATGGAAAAACCACCTAGTTGAGGGTGCAATATGGAAGGTCGAGGACGACAAGCAGTCCCGCTATCCTCATCTCTTTCCTCTTACTCCTAGTCAAAGTTGAAGTTAGTATTTCCTCATAATTTAATATAAATTGAGGGTCATATGTGTTGGTGACCATGATATGGATTCCTTCTATGTACATGTCCTTATAGAAATTCATGCTTAAATAGAGTTTCATGAATTATGTTCTCATGGTTAACTTGCGCTTATATCTAGTGTGCCATATTGTCTACATGATAGTTTTATTGTGCGTACTTGATGTTGTTTTGAAAAGAAATCAGCATGTCAACTCTTTAAAATGTTCATATTGAGCTCATATGGAAATGGAGAAGGTAGTTCCTCCTTATGTGATATGAAATGGTGAGCTGCTCTTATGTGTCATGAATTGTAGATTAAGTTCTTATGTGTTAATGTTATGATCTTGTGTTTAAAGGAGTTGAGATTTCCTTTTATGAGTTGTAACTCAATATGTTGTTGTTGTTGGGCTGCTAGTATTGAGACTTTTTCCTATTCCTTTAAGAGGTTTAAGGTGTAATTCGGGGACGAATGTTCCTAGGGGAAGATATTGTAACACCCAGAAATTCAATGAGCTAAACTAGAGCGTCACCTATTGTATAATATTTAAAATGATATTTCCATACCTAGAGTAATATAATAAACTTGATTTAGAAGTATTAGAACATAAACGTCAAGGGACGATCGTGACGTCTGGAAACTAGTGAACTTTAACTAGTAAATGTCCTTAGGTCTTGTTAAGGTTTGGGAGTGTATGAAGTCTAAAATTTGTAAAAACACTTTAAATAGGTATAATAATGGATATAGGGTCAAAACGTCCAGGTTCGACCCCCTAAGGACCACCCTAGGGGTCCTTGAGGATGACCCAAAGATTGGCCAACAAGCTGCATAAGGCAACAGGCCGTTTCACTTACATGAAACTAGTTTACGTTGCGGATTTGGTTCACAAAGGACCAAATTCTTGGTCTGCGTCGCGGACTCTACTATTTGAAAAATTAATTTTGGAAATCATGTGGGAACAACTCTTCAACGCGGACTAACTTCTTAATGAAAATTTTGAAATTTGAAGTCATTTTTGACTTCACTAAAAAGTAAAATTAAGTGACGGGTATTTTGGGTATTTTAAGGGAGGGTTATCTATTGGTTTTAAATCCGTTTTAAACCCTAAATTCCCACCCAAATCAAAACCCAAAAGTTGTTCCTTCTCTCTACATTCTCTCTCTACCCATTCTCCATTGAAGAAGCTTTAAAGCTTGAAGAAGCAGACCAAATTCTCAAGTTTTCTTCTCAAATTGGTGGTTAAAATCTTGGTTAAGGTATTGTTTCTTTCACTCTTGGGATTCGTATCCCCAAGAGGGTCCTCTCAAATAGATTTTCAAACTCCCCCAAAACTAGGGTATTTCTCTACACATGGGTCTTTGAACAATGAAATAAAGAATCGGTTGTGATGAATTATGATCAATTAAAATTGTTCAAGTATATATTGATGGTTAGTTCTTTTTATTCACTCAATATTCCCATGGACCCATGTCTTTCCCCAATTTCACGAAAACCTTGAATTGATATGGTAAATTTTGAAGTTGATAAATATGTTGATTGACTACATTGATGTTAACTATGTAATTGCTTCTTGAATTACCTTGTTTTCTGTATGAATTATGCATTTTAGGTTGATTGAAGCATGTAGTCCCATGAATGGGCAAAAATGTATGAATGTTGGTTCTTTCTTAAACTCAATTATGCAAGTTGAATTACTTAGATAGTAATGATGTTGTAGCTAATGTGTTGTTATGGTGTTAATGGCAAGGTTTCCTCATCCTTAACCCTATAATCTTGAATTTGCTATGAAGTATAAATGTATGTTATGTTAAGTTATATGATTGAAAGGTAGTTCTCATGATTATAACGAATTGTTTAAGTTAAAGGTTTACTCCCTTCCTAGTGTGTCTAAAGTCAAAGGATTGTTCTCACTTATGATCACCTATGAGCTATTATGGTAAGATTTTTACATAAGGGTCTAGTAAAGGCTCATGTGAACTTATGTGATGATTAAAGATGATTACTAAAGGGAATAGATGCTTAACATTAAAAGGGCATGTAAATGAGATGGATGTATCACGTTTAGTAAGTCCGGATCCCCACATGGGTTCCTCATGTTTAGTAAGTCTGAATTTCTATTATATGTGTTGTCTCATGAGATGGAAACCCCCACGTTTAGCAAGTTAGGGTTTCTAGTAACAATCTTCTTGACCCTTAACTATGTGTCTACATAGGACTCTACCTTAGTGGATCCACCTAGATAGATATGTACGAATGGTTACACCTTAGGTTAACCCTCTCTTTTCGGTGTGGGAGTCTAACACCGGATTCCATGTAGCTCACATAATCTAATATCGATTATTGCAACCTCTTTCCCTAATGTAAAAGTAAATGAATAAAGGGAATGTATGGAATCTCACTAGGGATTTTCTTGAGGGGTTTTATACATAGTGTGAGGGAGGATATGTGACTTCTGTTACACATAGCACTTATGGGATCCCAAGAGGTGGTTCTAGTGGTGTTCTTTTATGATCACGTTAAGCATGACTTGTATATGTTAAGTTGTATATATGATCCTTATGAATAAAACATGTTTGATGAAGTATTATATTATGAAGGTATGTATGAAGTGGGTTGCTAAATGTGATGCTTAGCTTTTGGATAGGGTTATGGGATTCTATTATTTGCATTAAAGAAACATTGCTTGGGTGGTCTATATGTTGGGACTATATTATGTTGGGTTGACTTATGATGCTTACTTTATGTGTATCTTCGATTTACTTGATAAAAACATGTTTTTGACTAAAAATGTCCTTTTATACATGCATTGATTATTTTTATGCATAGAAGTCATACTTAGTATGTATGATGTACTAACCCATATTTTCTTCCCTTTTACCCAAACACTGTAGGTTTGAGCCATTGAGAAATCCATCTCAGCTCTTCACAATAGCAGAGAGATCCCATCTTGATAAAGAGACTAATTCATATTCATGGCTAGTAACAAGTGTTGTGTTGCATCTTAAACCTCAATAAATGATCAGTTTAACCCCCTTTTGAGTGATCTAAATAAAGTCAGCATAATGAAATAGGAATATTGTTGGGAAAAAATTGGTGATATTGAATTTGGTTTCTTTCTGCTTGTTCTGCTTAAAGCTAAACAATGAGGGTCTGGAGGAAAACTAGGACTCCAAAGTAAACCCAAAATCAACCTCAGAACGACCAATTGGCGACCTGTCACTTCCTCTACCTCTGACATCACCAATTTCCTCAGAGTTACGACATTGGGATAACTTCATAATATCATCTCCAATATGAGATCGTCTTCCACCTTAATTCGTATATCCCCACCAGAGATATTTATATATGTTTCTTGAATGTTACTCTTATAAGGCTTTGACTCCCCTTCCTGTACATACCAGCAATTTTTTTTTTCTGAAGGTTTAATCCTTGAGCAGAATAGTTAAAGAAATTTTTTAATGCATCCCAGTCATACACCCTGTTATTTCCCTTACAATGGAAGTTCTCATATGTGGTCTTCAGAAATCATTAGCAATAGAACCAGTCAATATTGTATAATGAGAAGGTGATCAATCTCCTTATAAAACAACAATTATAAGCCACAAAACATTTATGCTTTCCTTTTTCAATAGCACTCCTTTTTCTACTACTAAAGTTACTCCTTCAAATGTTTTTCCAATTCTTTTACTTTCGGAAGTTATGGAAGAGAAGAAGAACCAGTTTTAAAATAATAGAGAATCTTATGAAATAGAATAAAATGGAAAAAGAGCATGAGATGGAAAAAACTTTGGCATTTGTTCTTTAAAGCTAAATCAACATGTCTAGCCCATTTAGAGTCTCTTGTGAGGAATATCTAAACCATCATCACGAACAAAGAAACAACACAATGGAGGATTTTCAAGGGGAAAAACATTAGAAAGAAACATATATTACTCGAGGAAATACGTGTTTTACATTTTAAATTAGATGATCTCAAGTCTTAACCATAGATCCTCTAATACATATAAATTTAACAAAATCATATAAACATTTGTCACATTTTTCTGGGAAACAACCCTTACAAAATAACCAACAAAATGTAAAGAAGAAACATCAATAAAGAATTCCCTCCATGATAACAAATAGAGTCCAAAAGGGAGTCATTACCTTCTACGTTTCTCCTAATTATTTGTATTAACCTTTCTAAATGCATGGAAAAATGTCCCTGACAAGCCATAATCATTTGGAAGGGATACATGCTTGTGTCCAATAGCACCAGGACAATAATGGAGTCATCATCTAGGAATAAAAAATATTACTATGATTGATAGTACTCAGATGAGATACAACAGAAAAGCATTATTAATTGTAAGAGGTTTCAAACCAAACTAACCTGAGTTGTACCAATGAGATTCAAATGAAAGCCAGTAAGACCTCCAATGAACCACGGTGCAATAAAAGAATATGCCATCAATGTTGCAAATGTCGACGATTCTTTGATAGCTTTCCAAAGAGTTCCAGAATCATCCATAAAAAAATTCAGATACAAAGCTCATATGAATAGACGAAAACACAAAGGAGGGTTGTTGAAGAAACAAATACAAAGAAGCACCGATAGTTATGTTGTGCACCAACAAAGAAGAAGAGAAAAAAAGAAAGTGGCTCATTAGTATATCTAAACAACATTTATAAAATAAGAGCTTTTCCTCCTAAAACCTGTATATCAACTTTTTTTTCCAAACTAACATTGCATACAGTTGGTACATTTCATCTTTGAATGAACTAAATAAATTAGGAAGAGTAAGAAAAGTAACAAATAGAAAATTCTCCATAGAACTTCAAGAAAAAGAAATAGTAATGAAAAAATGGATGTACTTACCTTCCCAATTCATTGACCCACCCAAGGGCAATGGTGATCAAATCTCTCCACACAATTATCATATACCGAGCAATGAGAGCATCTTGGTGGACGGTACTGCAAGCACATTTCACAAAATTTAACTCGTACAGGCAAACCATTCACAAGGACTTCTTTGAAGCGAGGCGGTCTACTGCTAGCTGAAGAGTCATACCCTAGAACTTCCTCTGGAGGATGAGAATTACGAGGAACAATGACAATATCCTCTACTAATGTTGAAAAAAGAAGTATAAAAGACTTATGGCAACCAATACCACATTAGGATATTGAAATACTAAGAAATAACATAATAAAGCATTATGATGATACTACAGGATTCCAACTGCTGTAAACCACTTGCTCACCTCAAAAGAATATATATGTACCTTCAAGAATGAGTGCTAATCTTATGAGAAGAAAATAAGAACGCACGGTGGCAGCTACGAAGGTTAAGCAAAAAACAGGGGTAAAAGCAGCTCGCAACAACGTAAGAAACAGGGTGACTAAGGTGGGTATCTTCGCAGAAATCAAGTCTACTTATTTTTGGGAGGAAAAAAGGTGAAGGCCGAAACTCATAGACAGATTTCTGTTCAAAAAATTGAAGAAGGAACACATGGGATTTTCTTGAAACGTACGCAAAGTCCAATGGATAACTAACTATAAAAGGAAGAGTTAAGAAACTAACATAATTGTGAAGACAATAATTATCACCAAAATTGCATATCCTGGACCAGATTTCTTGCCACAAATACACAAAATAGAACAACAGGGACAATGTTGAGTATGAAGGTGATAATCAATGACTTAGCATCTTCTCCAAATATTAGCCTCCGACCACTAACAAACTTCTGCACATTACATAAACCACAAAAAATGAGTCAAGTACAAGGACATATGTCCAAGTGAGAAGCAGCATACTCATACTCACAGTAGCAAAATCAATAGACAGATTCTTGTTTTAGCCTTTCAGGAAACAAACAATTGATCACAGTTTGTAAGCTACTTACAGACAACAAAGTTAAAAGAAGTTTCCTTGGGTGTTGAAGGTGAATTGGAGCATCACAATCACTTCTTTTTTCTTTTTTGATTGGACAATTTTTTAACGAGAAACCACAGTTTTTAAGTTTGAGGTAGTAAATTTCAAGTTCACTCATGCTTGAGAAGATGAGAGTTTTTCCTTTCCAGATTGTCACTAGGCACCAACGAAGGCTAAGAAACCCAACTACATTATAGTTTCCGAGGAGTTTGTAACAGGTCGAAAATCCTTGTAGAACAGAAATGTTTCACTCATTTCACCAATTGGTGCCTTAACTGAATCACATCGTTGGTATACCCTTAAACCACCATGAAATATTATATATTACCCCTTCTAAATCAAAAAATGCATCAACTAATGGATGACTTACAAAAATGACTCTAACATTAGGAACTTGCAAGTTTAATCAACAAGTCCATGGTAATTGGTAATGCATCTCAATGTTCAAGCCATCACTGCCTTTAAGTAGATTAACTCCAACATAAACTAAATTGCGTTCTAAATTTTGCACTAATTTTAAATTTAGAATCTCAAAAATAAGTAAAGATGAAATCAGGTGCTCTATGTCGGTACCAATATCACAATTATGCTCATATATATTGGACTTAGGAGACATCAAGTAGAAATGTTCTTTTTTCTATCAGCTGACCCTAGTATACCAATAGGAACAACCACTTTATATTTTTTAAAAAAACTTAAGATTACACCAGAAATTTCTAGGCAATTCATATTTCTACAAATATTGTAATGCTCACATTTACTTCCTTTTCATCAATTTAAATTAAAATATTTATAGTTAAATGATAAAAATATTGACAATTAAAACAATGTCATGTATTTATTACACAAATAAATTATGATTTTACCTCTCTCTCTCTCTCTCTCTCTATATATATATATATTATATATATATATATATATATATCAGAGGAAAAATTCATTACAATACGATCTTTCCTTTGGGAAGGAAAATACAACCATGATCACATATTTTGCAACTGTCATTCAGCATCTCTCCACCAATGATATAAGCACCCTGCTAATAGTGATAGTCAAAAGATGTATGTCCAAAGGATAGCTTGTGGAAAAACTCATATAGAAGAATACATGCATGAGAAAAAAATCATGTCTCGTTCAAGTGACCATTCACCTATTTCCATTAAGACCTTTTTCGTCTTTTCCTGCCAATTTGAGAAAAAAATCTTCTGCGATGTCTATTAATTTTTTAAATAAATGGTATCCACTGCCTATTCTTATCTATTCCTTTGATTATTCCAGCAGCACATGGCAATGCCATGTCTAACATCAATATCAATAAGCTGACAAATTTGTCACCATCGGTGAACAAGTTTGTAGTCAACA
Organism: Solanum habrochaites; assembly: GCA_027704765.1. Lineage (NCBI taxonomy): Eukaryota > Viridiplantae > Streptophyta > Magnoliopsida > Solanales > Solanaceae > Solanum > Solanum habrochaites. The sequence continues at coordinate 13,091,492 of JAKWJA010002498.1, read as the reverse complement.
CTTAGTTATCGCTACGTTTATGTACAACAACACGGTTTGGTTAATGCATATTTTGTGTCATGTTACCATCCATTAAGACGTCTTCAGTCAACGCTCAATCAGCAGCATGCCAAAGTCCAGCAACACGTTGCAATTAATCAACACATTTCTCTTTTTTTTATACGATAAAGATTTATTGACTAGGTAACAAGAAGGTATCAAAATCAAAAGTTAGAAAAGACGTTGGGAAAATCCTGACAGTCAATTACAATATCTCTCTAGCAGCTCCAAAAACTCCATATATGATCTATATTATCAAGGAAATTACTTTTACAAAAGCAAACAAATAATGTAATCACTTAATTTAACTCTATAAATATGGTCTTTTTTCCCATCAATACGAGCTTTATTTCTTTCTAGTCAGATAGTCTAGAACATATTTTTTTAGGTTTTCCACTCGGTTTTCGGATCCCACATTGGATCTCCAACTTTATCTGGCGCGCTCTACAAAGCCTATTCGGGGGTGACGCTCCCAAAAGGATTTTATTCATACCCATCGCTTGAACCCGATTCTTCTAATTAAGAGTGAAGCACTTTCATCAGTGCACCATAATTCATGTTGGTAGATACTGTATAATATGCATAAAGGTATAGTTCTCCAGATTTGCTTCAAAACTTTGTGTGTGCTCTGGTGCAACCAACTCTGCAATAATTCCTTCACATGACGAGGCATGATCCAAGAGATCCCACAAATATTGAAGAAAATTCCTAACATTGTCTAGCTATTCTGCAATGCAAAAGAAGACGATTCACAGTCTCCAACTCTTCTTCACATAAGTAACATTGATTGCTTAGTGCAAAACCCTTTTTCTAAAGATTATCCTCAGTAGGGGTGTACCAGTCAAATCGTAAATTCAAATTGAATCGATGAACCAAATCATATCGAAAAAAAGACTTGTGATTTGGTTTGGTTGGTTTGACAGTTGAATAAAAATCGACCACTCTTTGTTTGGTTTGGTATTAAAAGAAAAAAAGTCAAACTGAACTCAAATCAAACCGACATATACATATATAATTAGACTACAAAATTCCCTTCATGAATTTTATTAATTAAATTTTTTTTACTAATTTTTAAAATTAAATCAATAATGACAATTAAACTAGGCCAAATACATGATTAGATGTTACAATTTATCATTTTCCAATTCTTAATGAATTTGATTGTTAAACCTTTTAGCTTCTACCATTATACACATTCATTCACAACCTTTCATGTACTTAATTTCTCCCTTTATAAATTGAATAAAAAATATAAATCCACCACACTTTGTGTTTCATCATCTAATAGTTCATTTTGATTTGTGTATTCATTCATTCTTATTTTCATGATTGTTGGAGAAACACATCATCTAATAGTTCTCATTAATAATTTTTTATTGATCACTACTTTTCTTATTGGTTTGTGCGCTTAATTCATTTTTTTTATTTTAATGATTGCTGGAGTATTTATGTCCCAAGAAACTTCAGCCTTGGGGTTTAGAATTTGTGAGTGATAATTCTAATTGGTAAAAGTATTGTTCGAGCCTTACAAGTTGCTCATTATCCCCCCCCCCCAAAAAAAAAAATTGTTGATATTTAAGTTCTATGCAAAAAGTAAACACTTAGAAGAGTCTACTTTATATGCACAAAAACATGTATAGGAGTACTTCAAACAATGTTGAACAATTTTATATCAACAAGAGTTGGGCCTATATAAATTATAACAATACTCCAGAACTAGTACATATATTATTTATTGTATTTATAGATAAAAAAATTATTTATAATCTACTCTATTAATATATTTTTAGTTAGTTTATAGTTTTCAATTTTATATATTTATTTCAAAATTGGGCTTGTAAAATTGTGTGTATATATATAATTTTATTTTATTTGTAGCTAAAAATAATATTTATAATTTACTTTGTTAATATTCTTTTAGTTATTTTATAGTTTTCAATATTTATATATTTTATTTCAAATTTGGGCGTATAAAAATTGTAAATATTTTATTTTGTATTAAGATCCAAAGTTACAACTATATTGTTATAGTTTTTCAAATTTGAAGTTAACAATTTGCTTTTCAAATATTTTTTCTATTCAGTTTGCCTCTTAGCCTTTAATCTTATTAATTTAACATTATGAACGTTATATTTCAAAAAAAGAAATTTGTACTCATGTGAATTTTACTGTCTTTTGGGTAATATCTATTCACTTAACATTTTTTAAGTTTAGCTTCTCACACAATCTCTTTTTCAAATACCAAATAGTTGTAAAAAAACAAAAAACATCAATTTTTTGTGGTTCAATTTGATTTTTAGATTTAATAAACCGACCTAGGATCCCCATGCTACAATCCAACCAAAACAAGCTACCTTTATAGGATCTTTAGTTCTCCAAATTCCTTTCCAGGGTCAAATAGTATCGCAAAATCTTGTTTGCTTGTAAAATTCATATGACATCCGATGTTAGAATAAAAATCAGCTGCAACTCCATCTTTGTTATTGCAACAACTGCAAAAAATATGAAACTTTTGTTTCAAGCACTCATCACCCGTCCATAAGTCAAATCCAAAATCTAATTTTTGCTCCATTCCTCCAATTTGGTGAATTGTTGAAACTTGACCCATAACTTACAAATCCCTTTCCATACTCCCTCTCTAGTGTATAAATTATGTGAAGGGGGATTCCATCCTTGTCTACTACCATAGATTGCTTCAATAATTTTGATCCAGACCACTCCTTCGTTCCTGCTAAATCTTCAAAGTCACTTACACAACATGCTTTTACTGTGCAATATGAAGTTTCTAATTCCCAATCCACTTCCTTCCTTTGCACTAGTGACCACTCGTCATCTAATTAAGTGAAACTTTTTGTTGCTACTATTCCCTTCCAATAAGAACTTATTCCTCATAGATTTCATCTTTCTTTCAATTCCATCAGCCATAGAAGCAAATAATGACATTAGATAGGAAGGAAGACATACTATATAAAATGTTGTTAATCAACGTCAGTTTAAATAACATTATGTGATTAATTTGCCACACGTAGCGCAGCGCTCACCATCAACATTGCCATTTAGTAATTCTTTATCAGTCAACATAGTTGGTGGTATGTTGTTGTCCAAGTATACATCGCGGTCAAATAACATGTTTCTAATAATCAGGAGGAAGTTAGCACCACAATGTCATAAGCGCTATGGCATTATTTGGTTATCAGAGCCACAAATTATTAGTAGCTCAAGTTGCTTCACCTTAAGTTTGAGGGGTCATATTAAAATATAAATAATTAATGGTAACGCAATAAATGCGCCGCTATTGCAGTCAATATCTGCTATAGTAGTAAGTTATGTAATAGCCACAATTAACACAATCAAGCAGTACATTTGTGCACTACAGCGAATACTTTATCAAGCTTATATATATTTCTATATTTTGTACAATCTCGCTAAGGTATCTAGTCACTCTTCCTAGTTGTCGAGTTCTTCTAAACTTTTAACACCTATTTCAGGTGGCTCTTGTATCTTATTTGCATCAAGAGAGAGTTTTTTTTGGATAAGTAGTTTAATTGGTGTTAGAGGGAGAAAACCCCATATTCAAGTCATATACCAAAAACATCAAGTTAATAAGGATTACATAGATTCATTTCAAGCAACAACATAATCTATCATAGCTAAAGCTTAAACAAAGGTAAAAGAGCCTCAGACATCCAAGGAAGGATAGAAGCAGCATATGCTCTCAAGCCTGGCGAAGGCAAAAGCACTTAGGTAGCCACTGCGAATGTTTTTGAGAAACAAGCCTTAGGATCTATCATCATAGGCAAAAGACAAGAAGTTCATGAAGGAGATAGAAAAGCAATTGAACACTTGGTTCTAAGACGATTACACATATATTCATCATCAAACAAGAACCAAATCTAACATAGCTAAAACTTAAACTTAGTTAAAAAGACTCAGAAATACAAGGAAGGATAGAAGCACCATATACTCTCAAGCCTAGCGAAGGCGAAAGCACTTAGGCAGCCACTGCGAACGTTTTGAGAGACAATCCTTAGGATCTATCATCATTGACATTACAAAACAATTTAGAAAACACATCAATTTCGTAAAACAATTCAAAATTGTACCATAGGATAATGATCAGCAAAACATGAAAACGGTGATGCAGACAAAGTGATGAATGAATTCAATTATCAGGAACTTGTTCATCCCTAAAGCAACTCTTTCTTTGTTGGAGAGGCAGACTTAAGAGTCGAAAATCCCATGATTCTATAAGCAAAGGGATTATTTTCGTAAAAGATATGATTTTTAGCCATACAAAGCCATAAAAATTCAAATTTGATAACATAAATGATAGTTTCAAAACAAAAAGAAAGACACAACATAGCAAAATTACATGCTAGAACAAAAATGGAGAAAACGGCGGTTAGATTCAAAAAATAGATGAACATGATAATGGTTAGCTCAAAAATGATGGTGTCTCATACATCAAAGGAAGGATAAAAGCAGCATTAACTCTCAAGCCTGGCGAAGGCGAAAGCTCTTAGTCAGCCACTGCGAATGTTTGAGAAACAAGCCTTAACAATTATCATCATAGACACCATATAATTAAGATTCAAATAAATCAATTAACCAAAAAATTATCACAATTCCAAACAAAAACTAACATAAAACACTTAAATAACAACAAATGGGAAGATCTCAGACATCCAAGGAAGGATAAAAACAGAATTATCTCTCAAGCCTGGCGAAAGCGAAAGATCTTAGACGGCCACTTCGAATGTTTTGAGAAACAAGCCTTAAAATTTATCATCATAGATCAACCTCAAAAAGCAAAAACTAAATCTAAAACGAGGAACCCCAATAAAAAAACAACAACTCAATCTTGATTCCATTTACCTAAATCCTAAATAGAGGAACCCCACTATGAAAAAAGAACTTAATCTTGATTTCATTTACCTTAAACCATAAACAGAGGAAAAAGTCTTCGACAAGAGAAGGGGTAAAGGGATAACTGGCTATGGTTTGTAGTGAAAACTACAGTGATGAAATTTGAGAGCAGCAAAGTTTGAATTTATATAAAGAGATGGAGGAATATTAGAATTTATAAGAGTTTTTTTAGGGTTTTGTTATTTTTAAGCCTGGATCGGAGAATCCAACAGTTGTAGACCCATTTGGGTCATGGCCCGATTTCTATCATTTATTATTATTTACTTATTTATTTTAGGTTGTTTTTATCAATGCTTTAAACAAAGAATGTTGGTAAATTTTTTTAAAGTATAATTAATGTTTGATCAAACTTTTAAGTTGGGTTTTTCAAGTAATTTTCTCAAGTTTCATTTTTGTAAAAAAATTACTTCTTTTAGCTTCCCAAAAATAGATAGACCAATTAATTCAATCAATCTGTTTTCTGTTTAAAAATTAATATTTGTATTTTAGACTGTTCATATTTACGACTACAATGAGAACCAATGTTATTAAATCAATCATAAATACATGATCTAACGTTAAAATATTTTAAATTATTTTTAAAAATATAAAAGTCAATACTAGAGATCCATAAAATTCAAAAATGTCCACTAAAATTCAATGATCTTACAAATGATCTTTTTTACTATCTAATAGATGAATCTATTTTGAACAAATCATTTTATTATGTGGGTAAACATGTCGATCTTTTATTACATAGTTGCAAGCTGAACAAATCACTAAATTTGAAGACCATGTACGTATTTTCATTTTAGATTGAATGTAGTTAAAGGTCTTCATTGGGATAGACCATACACACTTCCATTCTTCATACCTTCCCCCATCCCCACCCAACAACTTTGGTTTACATATCACTAGTGTACTTAGCCGCGCTTCGCGGTTATGAAAAGAATTAAAATAAAATTACAAATCAATATCAATAATTACTTTAATAAAAAGATTTTTTTGTTAATCACATAACTTTATAGAAGAGAAGCTATGAAAAATATTTAGATTAGATATGAAATTTGTTAAGAAATCAATATATGTGAACTTCAAAAACTTAAATATTAAAAATAAATTTCATAGAGAAAAAGGGAAGGTAATAAGAATTGGGTAATATTAGAAGTACTTAAATGTAAACTTGTGAGTATTTTTTTTGTTTAAGATTTTTTTAGTATAATTTATATATATATTTATGTTAACTTGAAATTTGATCGTTCTTTTATGCTTATCCGTGATCTTTTTAATTTTATTCTTAGTATAATTTTTCGGTAATGTGTAATTCGGATCGCTATTAGTAGTTAGTATTCATGACTATATAGTTAGCCAACACTATTGTAAATCATTATCCACAATTACTATTACTTGTCCTCGTCACCCAATCATCACATATTTTAATTATTTTTATTGTACAATATTATATTAATTTAATATTTCTATTAATAACTTTTTAATAATTAAATTTTAAATAAAAAAAGTTAAACAATGTTAATTAGTTAAATTTGATATCTTCTTCTTCTTCTTCTTCTTCTTCTTATTATTATTATTATTATTATTATTATTATTATTATTATTATTATTACTATTATTATTATTATTATTATTATTATCATTATTATTATTATCATCATCATCATCATCATCATCATTATACGTTTTAGATATCCAATTATTTTTGGGACAACTTATATTGGGAAAAAATATAAAATTCAAAATTAAAAATAACATAAAAGAGAACAAAAGAGAAAATTAACTACGCAAAAAAGATTCAAGAAAATGACACATACAAAATTCTTATTTCTTTTAATTTTGTTTGTCTTAAACACAATATTAAAAAGTATATTTACATTTTTAATAAATATTACATTTAATATAATAAATTTCTAAGAATAAAAAGTCACAGTAATTAAGAGGATTAATAATATGAATTTGAACTTTTATAACATAATAAGAGAAATATTTGTACATTATTACAATAATAAAGAACATTAACTATAGAAAATGAAAAGATAAACAAATTAGAGTTATTGAGACAAATATTTTATTATAAGTAAATTAAAAGGAAGGAAACCAACTACATTTTAAAATTATAAATTAATCGCAATTTTGAAATAACTTTAAAACTCCCGAAAAATAACAAATATGAAAATATAAAGATTTATTAATAAACAACTTGAAATCTTCTAAAAAAACAACAAAAAAGAAAATTTAAGAATTGCAATTTTACATATTAATAAATAATTTATTTTTAATAATACCATGTGTATTTTCAAAATTATAAATTAACTTTACATTCTTATATTCTATCATTTTTGTTGATAAAAATTATTTCACCGGACTATGAAAGTATGTGTACGTATTTCTTTATGTAGCATATCAATATTCACTTACTCATTTTCTACTTCTATATTTTAAAATATCATACATCACAAACACAATAAACTAATATTATCAATAAAAAAGTGAGATGAATTTACCTGAACAAATAATTATATTTGAAGAGTGTTATCATTATAATATAATTAAATTATCTAAGAATCATATAGAGGTCTAAAGAGAATAAATTAGTCATTTTTCTTTAAAAACCTCAGGATTTTTATCTCCATGAACACACACAAATAATATTAAATGTATGATTTCAACAAACAAAGAGTTATAATTATATTAGACATATCAAATTATTTTTCCTTTGTAAACTTAAATTATGCAAGAGTGTCTAACCATATTCATTATAGATATATCTCCTATAATCGGCAAATCTGAATAAATAAGTGAAAAAATATCCACCAAAAGAAGAAAAAGATAAAGAATAAGAAGAAAATTACATTTAAACACATATAATCATTTTTGACAAAACATAAATAATTCAAAAGGAAATATATAATAGAAACATTACTTCTTAAGCACCTAAAAAATATAAAGAATAATAACTATATAGCTCAAAATCCATTAATCTCCATCTCTGAATATTTCATCTCATCCTATATACAAGAGTCAAGAAAAATAATAACAAATAAATTATTAGTCCTAAAATGAATCTCAAAGTTAACAAAATAATATATTATATCTCATACAGAATAAGGAAAAATTACATTTAATCATAAATTATCCTACATAATGATTTTTGACAAAACATAACTAATTCAAAAGGAAAATATATAATAGAAACATTATTTCTTAAGAACTTAAAAATAAATAAATAATCAATATATATAACTCAAAATCCATTAATCTTCATCCATTGATGTTATCATTTCATCCTCTATAGAAGAGTCAAGAAAAATAATAACAAATACGTTATTAGTCATAAAATAAATCTCAAAGATAACAAAATAAAATAATTTATCTTGAAGAAATAAAAATATGTTTATATATTAGTCTTACTTGCTAATTAAAAGTTATATATGAAATAATATTTGAAAAAGATAATGCACCTCAAAGCTTACAAATATTGTAACATGTGTTCTACTAATTCTCTAACCAAAGATGACTACAAAATAACAAATAATTTTAGTGTGATTTTATAGTGTTAATGTAACCTTTCACATTAAATAATTAGAAGTTATGAATATGAAAGATTTAGGAGGTTATGAATATCAAAGGTTTGAGAGTTATCGATATTATTAATATTAATTTAAGAATAAAATTTGTATAATTGAAGTGGTATAAGTTTATAAATTTTTTTTTTTTTTTAAAAATATCAAGAAAAAGAAAGAAAAATAAGAAAAAATGAAGGAAAAATTTCACAATACGGCAAACATCCATATATACTTAAGAAAAATAGCTACATTTTATTATTTTATGTTATATGGGTATAATTAGATTATAAATAGCAAAGTTAATTATATATAAATAATTCTCTCTCTCTCTCTCTCTATATATATATATATATATATATATATATATATAAAATATAATAAAAAAAATTTAAATAGGAAAGTAATTATTGAAGGGCTAATTAATTATGACAGCACGTTTGTGAGCTTTTTCAATGTTCAATAATTCTCTTTCGTCAATATTTATACATCAATATTTTTTGATTTTTTTCACCAAATTCATTCAAATTCAAGATTCTTTACATGATTGTAGGGAGTGATTTTTTGTTATTTTTTTCCCACCAAATTCATTCAAATTCAAGATTCTTCACATCATTGCTTACATGATTGTAGGGAGCGATTTTTGTGATTTTTTCCCCTACCAAATTCATTCAAATTCAAGATTCTTTACATCATTGAAGGGAGCGATTTTTGTGATTCCACCCCACCCCACCCACCAAATTCATTAAAATTCAAGATCCCTAACATCATTACAGGGAGCGATTTTTTTGATTTCTATCAATAAGGTAACTTCTAATTGCATATTTATCTCGTTTTTATGAGTATTATATATCTACATATCTACATTTTGTTGTATTCTCAGAGGGTTTTGATTCAAGAATTTGTATATACATTTGAATGGCTTAAATTGATACTCCGAGAAGGATTACGAGAAGTATACATATATTTGATAAATTGTTAGATGAACCACCTTCCTTTGATTTGTGTATTACTCAACAACAAGCCAAAACTTCAGGCTCTATCGTTGCAATGGATAATGAAAGAAGAATAAAGAAGGTTGATGGCCATAACCCCTTAAATCTGCTTGAAGAAATCCAAAATGCAAAATTAGTTAAGAGGAAAAAACGTTCATTAGTGAAAACTAGTATTGAAAAAAGGAGAAAAGTTAGCATTATTAATTCAAGTTGGTGCGAAAAAAGGGCAGTCGAACAACATCAAGAGGAAAATGAAATTGAGGTTTGTTTGTTTACTTTTATTAAGCTTCATGTCACTTACTTATATCTCAACACATGTATCGTGTGACGGTGTCATTATGGATTGTCATCTTGTATTGAAGTTGGTAGTACAAGAAGAACATGAACAAAAAAGCGATTGTGAATTCTCTTGACTGTCTATTTTGTATATAGTAGCATCCAGCGATTGTGAATTCTCTGACTGTCTATTTTGTATATAGTAGCATCCATATATATATATATATAAACATTTGTATATTTTCTATCATAACAACAAGTTTAACTGTTGATATGTGAATAAAATTATATTTGAATACATAAGTACTCTGTCAAATTTAAAAAGTTGATTGAATTCAAGTATATTTGGTACATCAATACTATATTTATATAATAGAAGTCTTGAGTTAACACAAAACCTCAAATATTAAAAGGGAAGAATTGAACAAAAAAAGATTGACATTCGTGTTTAACAACAATGTATTCGTTGTATCCTATATTGGTGTATTCATTTATTTTTAACGACTAGTGCATCTATTCTTCAAATTATCTTAACCTTGTTCTAGGGAAATTTTTTTTGTTTGAAATATTGATACAATAAGTTTTAATGAATACTTGAATCCTGAATATATTAGTACTTTGAGTTTTATATGCATTTGTATGAAATCAGATTTTATGTGGTTGAACGTCCAATTGAAGCCCAACATATGCAGGTATACGGAAACCATAACATTGTTTAGCAGTTGAAGGAGAAGCTTACTCCTATGCAGTTTCAAAATTTTAAGAACACATGTTTTGATGTATATACTAAAATGCATGAGTGTCGTGTTCAAAATCAAAAATTTAGGTTTTTGATGGTTTGTGAGTTACAGAATTGTTCATCAGATACTTTGCTCATTCATATAAATGGGACCACACTCCGATTTGGCATTTGAGAGTTTGCCATAATATCTGGTTTAAATTGTGTTACTGATCCTGATGATTTCTCATTCAACAAAAAGAAACCGAACAGAATCATTGAACATTTTTTTGGAGGTAAAAAGACTGTAATAAAAAAGGCAGAACTGATTCGAAAGTTTAATAAGAAAGTTTGGGGTGATGGAAACGATGATGATGCTGTTAAGTTTGCAATTCTGTATTTCATAAATACGTTCATCTTCTCCAAGGAAAATACCAACTCATCCATACCAAGGAATCACTTTGATTTGGCTGAGAGTGGTCGATATAGTGATTATCCATGGGGAACAAAAGCTTTTGCAGCATTGCTTAAGACTGTATCTAAGACGATGGATGCTCATAAACAATATTATAGAATTGCCAGTATGCCGCTTGCTTTGCAAGTTTGGCTATACGAGTGTTGTTCATCTGTTGACAAGAAAATTGCCTCAAAAGTTTCCAATCGTATCTCCAGAGTGCTAAATTGGAGGACCAAAGAGAAGCCACCACATTATGAATACTTAATGGAAGAAATGTTAAGAGATAATGAGAATCCAGTAATTTGTTTATGTTTTATTTCAATTAAAATTAGTACCTTGATTATATATAGAGTACTTAAACTTTTATGTTGTAATTCAATAACTATATGTTAATGAAATACACATGCATTTTTTACAGTTAACCTTCCAGAATATTTCACCATCATTTAAGGAGATTGCGTTTTTACAAATTCCATCGAAAGAGGTTGTATTTGATACAACTCTCGCTGATGAAGATGTCGATAAAGATGAGGATGAGGATTTCACTACAAAACCTCCATCATATATGCCAAAGAAAAAAGAAAAAGGAAAACAAAAGGGCAAGGACTCATCAACAATAGTGATCAATAGAACATCTGTTCACCTGATGAACCTCCATCTAAGATACGAAGATTAGAAAAGACCCCTCTGGAAGTGTTAACTCCATTGCAAAATGATCACGTGTCAGCATATGAGTTGCATAAACAGTCTGGGAGTTCAATCTATGAAACACCACACATTGTGTTCATAGAGACGAAATCTGATAGCGTGTCAGATGAAATTGTTGAGTTGCGGCAAGATTTTGGCGCATTTAAGGAATCTCTAATCGATATTGGGTTTGGTTTTTTGTTATAATTTATATATAAAAATATTTTCTAACTTTTTTGCAAATATATTTTGGTCACTAGAGAGTTTAAGGAGTTGCGCTTATTTATAGTGGAAAATATAAAAGTTGTTTTGGATGAAATCAATGTTAGCGATATAACTAAAGAGTCATTCTAGGTATAGCATTATATATATATATATAAGGTACATCATATACTATATTCATTTATATGTAATAGATGTATTTTCTATAAGAACTTATCAAACTCAATATTTCCATCGATTTATCACAGCATATCGATGTGGTTTTCTATTACTTGCGTAAAAAAAACAAGTACAATAGTAACAGCCGATACAAATACACAACCGTTGATTGTTTGTTCAAGACAAAGATTGCTGATATTTATGCCGCATATGCTAATGTTGAAAGCAAAGTTTGTGTTTCAAACATTGAAAACGACATACGTGAATACATAAATGGCTACAGTTGTTGAATCCATCCCATTTTTAGTCACCTTTAGCTACTCAATTGATACAAGCAATTGTTAAAAATGAATAGTAATTGGAGTTGAAAATAAAAGATTTGGTGGTTGGCAAATTGGGTAAGATTTGCAACCATTCTTGACTTTGCTGTATTTACATATGTCATTAGTGACATAGGCATGGTTTTATGCTTCTATAAATAGAGCATTCTTGCTCATTTGTAGAATACACCAAGTTAGAGAGAAAAACCATTTTGAGAGCAAAGTGAGGTATTCCATAGAATCTACAAGAAAATAGTCTGTGAAGAAAAAAAGAGTGTGAGCGATATTTTAGTAAGACGGAAATCAAAAGAGTGTTGTTCCTTTTAAGTGTGTAATAGTCACTTTGAGTATTGTATTTGTGACTACACAGTGTAAGATCCTTACTATAGTAATATCAGTTGTTCCTCTTGGCTCGTGGTTTTTTTCCTTATTCAGAAGGGTTTCCACGTAAAATTCTTGGTGTCGTTATTTTCTCATTTTATTTCCAATACATTTACCATCTATATTTTTGTGCTCGTCCGCGTTTTTCCAAAAAACTGGTATCAGAGCCAAGGTTTTATCTGAGTATGCTCTGTGGTTGCAACACAGTCTAAACTTCCACGTCAGAAAAAATTTACTTTGATTTGCGATAACTATATTTTTTGGGGAAAACAATGGAAGCCAACACAAGTAGAATGGTTGCTTTAAATGGTGTTAATTATGCCATTTCGAAGTAAAAATGGAAGATCTCCTTTATGTTAAGAATTTTTACAAATTAGTATTTACCACTGTAAAGCATGATAATAAAACAGATGAAGAGTGGAATCTGTTGCATAGACAGGTTTGTGGATTCATTAGGCAATGGGTCGACGATAATGTGTTGAACCATATTTCTGGGGAAACACATGTTCGAACCCTATGGGAGCATCTTGAAAGTTTGTATGCTCGAAAGATTGGCAATAACAAAATATTCTTAATAAAGCAGACGTTGAGTTTGAAGTATGATGATGGTTCTCCGATGACAGACCATGTGAATAATTTTCAGGGGATTATGAACCAATTATCTGCTATGGGCATCAAATTTGATGAAGAAATTCAAGGCTTGCTTCTACTTGGTTCCCTACCAGATTCTTGGGAAACATTTAGAACGTCATTTTCAAATTCTGCTCCGGATGGTGTGATCTCTATGGATTCCGCCAAGAGTAGTGTCTTGAACAAAGAGATGAGAAGAAAAACTCAAGGTTCCTCTTCATCGGATGTCCTGATAACTGGCCCTAGGGGGAGAAATAAAACTCGTGGTTCTCAGCATAGAGAACAAAATAGGAGCAAATCCAAAGGCAGACTTAATGATATTGAGTGCTATCATTGTGGCATGAAAGGGTACACAAAGAAGTTCTGCACGAAGTTGAAGAGGGAGAACAAAAACAAAGAGGAAACTAACGAAGATGGCAATGAAAATTGCCTAGCCACCGTCACCACCAAAGATCTTATTACCGTTCTTGATGCAAACATGATAAATATTGCTTGTGATGAGTCAAGCTGGGTTGTGGACACTGGTGCCGCATCTCATCTGACATCAATGAAGGAATTTTTCTCTTCCTACACTCCTGGTGATTTTGGAACCTTGAGTATGGGTAATGAGACTGTTTCTAGGGTGGTTGATATTGGTATAATTTGTTTGGAAACTAGTGTTGGAACTAAACAAGTTTTGAACAATGTGAAACATGCTCCTGATGTTCGTCTGCACCTAATTTTATTGGTGTTTTAGATGATGAAGGATATGTTAGTACCAACGGTTATCGAAAGTGGAAGCTCATTAAGGGTTCCTTGGTTGTGGCTTGTGGTAACAAACGTCGTGGTCTATACTGGACTACAGCCTATACATTTGTTGATATGGTGAATGCGATTGAGAGCGATAGCTCTACAACATTATGGCACAAGAGACTTAGCCACATTAGCGAGGAAGGACTTAATGTTCTAGCCAAGAAGAAATTATTGTCAAATTTCCAAAGTGCTAAATTAGAAAAATGTCAGCACTGCTTGGCTGGTAAACAAAATAGAGTTTCCTTTAAGTCCTACCCTCCTTCGAGAAAGACAGAGTTGCTTGAGTTAGTGCACTCTGATTTATGTGGTCCAATGAAGAAAAAGACATTGGGTGGTGCACTTTACTTTGTCACTTTCATTGATGATTGCTCGAGAAAACTTTGGGTCTATGTCTTGAAGACTAAAGACCTAAAGTGTTAGGTGTCTTTAAGCTGTTTCAGGCTTCAGTTGAAAGAGAAACTAGAAAGAAAGTGAAATGTATTCGTACTGATAATGGTGGTGAATATTGTGGACCAGTTGACGAATACTGCAAGCATCAAGGTATTAGACACCAGAAGACTCCTCCCAAGACTCCTCAGCTTAATGGTTTGGCTGAGAGGATGAACAAAACCTTGATAGAAAGAGTTAGATGTTTGCTTTCTAAAGCAAAGTTGCCAAACTCATTTTGGGGTGAGGCTTTATTGACCGCTGCACATGTTATTAATATATATCCTGCTTTTGCTTTGCAAAGTGATGTACCAAATAGTGTTTGGTATTGAAACGATGTTTCCTATGACCATTTGAGAGTATTTGGTTGCAAAACTTTTGTATATGTGCTGAAAGATGAGAGGTCAAAGTTAGATGCCAAGACAAGACAATGCATATTCATTTGATATGGCCTAGATGAATTTGGTTACAGGCTATATGATCCAATTGAAAAGAAACTTGTGAGAAGCGGTGATATTATTTTCATGGAGAATCAAACAATTCAAGATATTGACAAAGTGGAGAAGGTAGAATCTTCAAGTTTTGATGGTATAGTTCACCATGAAGAAGTTCCTCACACAAGTGTGCATGATGTTGTTGGGTTTGATAATCATGGTGACGCCCAAAATCATGTATCGAATCAATATGTTTATGTTGATAATAACAATGATATTGTTATTGATGATCGTGTTGCTCATGAAGTTGTGGACGAATCAAATATTCAACAACTTGTCCATAATCAAAATTATGAAACAAATACTAATTATTGATAATCAAATCCTACACATTACGTGGTCCAGTTCTACATAAACACCTATTATGACCACGATTTCCACACGTACTACAAGAATTGTTACCCTTTCTCTTACTCAACTCGCTGAATGATTTACCGTTGCTTCTTTGGCCTGCCTGGAGGTCTCTTGTATCTCGGTGGCAACATGACTTCTTCAGCAATATGTTCAGGTACATTCCATTCAGTTGCATCAGGAAGAGGATACACAGGAACCTCCTATGTCTTCAACACTATTTTTGGCTTGTAAAAATCAGAACAATAGGCATCTGGCAACATATTTTTGTTATTCAAGACCCCCAAGCACGTGGGCATGGGATTCCGTCAATTTGAAACCTCTTGCAACTGCAACTTTTGTTTTCAAGGCATACGATAAAAAATTTCCTTGGTCGCTAACCGAATAAGTATAGTCAGTTGATGGGACAACCTCTTTGAATACACATATTAATAGATACAATTAATACAAAAAAACATATACTTATATACAAATACAACAAATCACAAACTGATTGGAATGAAGCAAAACGAGTCCGAATAAATAATGAATGAACTCGCTGAAAAAAAATGAAAATCAGTTCATATGAACATACATACCATCATACGTGTAGATTTATCCGCATTAAGAACGAGCATCTCCTAGAATATTTTACCAAGAGGAGTGAATGTGAAGGATGCATTTTCTTGATATTTGCAATTCCATCCGGCGAACATTAACCTCACCTCTTGAATTAATAGACTGCAATATTTGATGTCATCATCCAACCTTGATGAACTGGTGCATACAACCTTGCCCACTTCTCATATCCCACAACTTCCAAGTAATTCATTACCCTAATATCAACTTGCTCAACCTTATTCATTAGCCTATCAAACTCATTCTGCGTATATGCCTTTGCCATAGCATAGAATATCTCAGTTAATTGCTCATTTGATTTTCTAAAATTCTTGCTTACATTAGCCCACAAGTGCCATATACAAGCGTAATGTTGCATATTAGTGTATACTCTAGAAATAACCTTTATAATTCTATCATGCCTATCAGATATTATACACATATTCTCTCGTTCTCCATATGCTTCATTGAACTGTTCAAAAAATCACGTCCATGAAGCATCATTTTCAAAATCGATAACTCCGTAAGCCAAAGGTAATATATTTCCTGTTATACATCAACAAAGTAACTTATATATACTAAACATTAACTAAATGTATTCATATATCACACGTACCTGCTCCATCTAAAGTGCTGGGTGAAATGAAAGCACCTGTGTATGCTGATTTTAGGTGACATGCGTCTACAACAACGATTGGCCTACAATATTCAAACCCCTTTATAAAAGCATGTAATGATATAGATATATACAATAATTTGACTTCAGTAGTTTTCTTCATTCGAATATGTGAACCAGGATATATCTTATCCAATGCATATAAATATCCGGGCAACTTTTTGTATGAGGCGGCGGGTTGCCCCATTATGGAATCGAATGCCTTTTCTTTTGCTCGCCATGCCATCTGTTAGTTAATATCAACACCCAAATCCAATTTCATGTCGACCGCGATATCATTGGGAGTGTATTTCCTCTTATGATTTTTGAATTTAGTAGCGATAATGCCTCCAATAAATCCACTTGTTGCTTTTACTTGCGCGCACACCCCATCTTTCAAAGGACAAGTATGCTCAGAATTGAAAACTCTAATTCTAGACATTTTCGACTTATTTATACTTGATGCCTTCATTGACCATTTGCATTCTTTAGTATGACATACAAGAGTATAAATGCAAATAGAGTTTGCAAACAAAAGTCTTTAGAATGGCATATAAGTTCATAAATACAACTTGCAAAAAAGTATTCTTTAGAATTGCATTCAATAATCAATACATTTCAATTCAAAGAATTAAAATGACAATTTACCTAATAGAGTTTGACCTCTTAACCAAGAATTGAAACCTATTGTCGATTTAATATTTTTCCATCACAGACTTCAATGTGGAATTGTCCACGTATACTTGATCCTCTATTATTTCTTTTTGATATCTGTTAGTAATGATTAAGTTGTTCCACCATCTAATACATTATTTCCGTTATCACCAAACGACGAAACCAAACATAATGTATCACTTGTATCAGCTGATCCAACATTGTATTCAAGCTGCAACACATATCTTTCAATAGAAACTTCTCCAGTTTCGCAGTAAACTATATTTCTATTGAAAATACTTACACACAATGGATAGATTCCAAATTCACTGTTCGCTTTTTTTAATTAAACATATACCCGTACACCCATGTCATTGCGTATATCTATGGAACTATCATTACCTTTAATGGTGTATTTGATTTTCATACACTTTGTAGTCAGATCAACATTCAAATGACCAGAAATTAGATTAACTAAATCAGAATGAGAAGCATGTTCCTTCAACAAGACTCCATCAATGTTGTATTCGACAAAGCTATTTTCTTCGTTCCACTTTCCAGAATCTCTGATCAATACAGGTATGGCTGCCATGTAGTTCACCTATTCAAAATTGAAATATTTAACCTTCATTCACAAATTCCACAATTTTCTTACATAAAATAAACAAAAAAAAAATTATGCGTACCTTAACGACGCCAGAATAAGAATAAGAAGCCAACAAGAAAATTGAGTATAATGTAATTGACATAATACATAAATATGCCTTTTAACTTGAATTCGAATTACATTTATGCCCTTCAACTTTGGATGTGCACAAGTAGACACTTAAACTTGTGTAAAGTTGAACAAATAAATACACATGTCTTATATGTCATCCTACATGTCATTTTTCGTCCTACGTGGTGTCCTACGTGTATTTTTCCATGTAGGACTCATGTGTTTATTTATTTAAAAGTTGAATTGTTAAAGTGTCTGTTTGTGCATTATGAAAGTTGGAGGTCAGTTAAAATTTGAAGCCATGTTTAGGATCTAATATATGTATTATGCCAATGTAAATATGTTAAGCTGCTGAAGAATATAATCAACACTTTGTCTTTAAATAAGAAATTATTATTATAAAGTCAATTATGGAAGGTGTTGTTTGGCCGTTATGGACCTAAAGTAAGGATAATAGGTCATATATAGAGTCAATCTCTTATTTAGTTTGTTATACTTAAATATGTATTAATGTATAAATTAAAAAAAATAAAAAACAATACAAAAATACAGCTAAAAAATGATATAAATTATAGTCATTTATTGTAAATTACATACTTATAGCTATTGATATTTATTAACCTTATAAATGTAGTCATTTTTGTAAGTTGCTCAAAAATGAATGGAGATCATAGAGAGTTGCCACATCACCACCTCCGTGATCCTCATATATATATATATATATATATATATATATGTGTGTGTGTGTGTGTGTGTGTGTGTGTGTGTGTATATATATATATAGATTTACTGAATCATTTGAAAGTTGAGTTAGCTTGTCTCAATCATATGTCGATTGAGATTAGTTATACTCCTTCAAAGTGTGTTTCATATATATACATATATATATAGATTTACTGAATCATTTGAAAGTTGAGTTAGCTTGTCTCAATCATATGTCGATTGAGATTGGTTATACTCCTTCAAAGTTTGTTTCTATTTTTATGTATATTTTTTAAAATAAAAGATATAAATGAATAATATAATAAAGGCATAATACATAAATGTGCTCTTTAACTTGACTTCAAATTATATTTATGTCCTTCAATTTTAGATGTGCACAAATAGACACTTAAACATGTATTAAGTTGAACAAATAGACACACATGTCCTACATGTCATCCTACATGTTATTTTTTGTCCTACGTGGTATTCTACGTGTATTATGCAATGTAGGACTCATGTGTTTATTTATTTAAAAGTTGGATAGTTAAAATGTCTATTTGTGTATTATGAAAGTTGGAGGTCAAAGTTAAAATTTAAAGTCAAGTTTAAGGTCTAATATATGTATTATGCCTATAATAAATGCATATTGTTGCTTTAGTGAAAGTTTATCTAAATTCAACTTACTCTTCTTCTTTATTATATGGTCTCACAAAAAAACTTATTATATGACGATTCACTTTCTAGTGGATTGACCTTCAAATAAAATAAAATCAATGACTCAATTACGTATTGAATTGCTTAAAAGTTAAAATAATACTATTATATGTAGTTGTGGATTTCTTGTAATCATCTTGATGTTGCTTGCATTTCAATAGGCAACAAATCCTTTTCTGATTTTTTTTGTCTAATCAACCTTCGGCTTAAATTTATTATTGCTCAATAAATATTTATTAAACATTATTTGAATATGATTAGAAATTAGTCAAACGTATTATTTTTTTTTCCGAGCATTTCTAAACCAATCACACAACCTTACACTTAATTTCTTCTTAAGAACAGTAACAACCATATTGTAATATTCAAGAAGAATCTATATACCTTTTTTTCCCCGCAAATTAAAGGATAAACGCTAAATCATACCTAAAATTAAATATTACAAAGTAATGAAATTGTATATTTTAAACTTATTAAACGTAATTTGTCTCGACGCAAATAAAATTTTGAATATAACGATGTATAATTCTAAAACGTAAAATATATTCATTTACTATTAGAAATAATTTGAATATATAAGATTTGTGTCTACACCCTAGCCGAGACAGAATTTTGAAATCAGAAGTGATTCCAAGTTGATCTTTGACATAGTATATCTAAGCATATCACAGAAAAACAAAAGTGGAAGTTCTAAAATAAAATCATAAGTGATATAAGATTTTAGAAATAAGTTTACTAGAACTGAGCACTGATGTCCAGAGCTTTCTTTCGGAATGAGACAATTTATTGAGGCAAGACCCTGAGCTGCCTAAATGTTAAAGCAATTGAAGTGAATAAAAATTATTGAATCATAATTGGAGTCCTCTGAATGTGAGGAGGGCTCACCGCCACAACGCTGAAAGTGAATAAAAATTGTTCATTTCTTTGGATAAGGCTGGTGAAGAAGCGGAATGGCTCCGGAATTTCTTAGAGGATATTCCATTCTGGCCCAAACATGTTGGGCCAATTTGCATACATTGCGATAGTCAAGCAGCAATAGGTAGGGTAGGGAGAGTTATGTACAACGGGAAGTCTCGTCATATACGACGTAGACATAACACCATAAGACAACTGCTCTCTAGTGGAATTATCACAATTGACTATGTAAAGTCAAGCGATAATGTGTCAGATCCACTAACAAAAGGCCTAGTGAGAGAGGCAGTTGAAAGATCATCTAAGGGAATGGGTTTACGGCTTAGGACAAGTCAGCATGACGGTAACTCTTTCTAGAAGACTGGAGATCCCAAGAGCTACATTCAAGGAGAAAAACAAAGTTGTGGCTGATGGTTCGACATTGTCAATTAACTCAATCCATTCTCATGATGAAGACAATGTTCAGGAAAAGGTTAAGACTTTAAGGTTTGTTAATGAGGTAATAAAGCTTAAAGTTTTTAATGATTTGCTAAGTTTGGTAGATTTGACCAAATAGTGTATCTACGAGATGACACGGTTAAAAGTCACCTATGTGAGTGTGAAGTGGAAGACGCTTCAAAGAGAATTTTATGTCAAAAGCCTATTCTCTATACACTCATGAAATCAGGAGGTGTTCATGGCTGAAACGAACACAACCGTAAGAATCATAAACAGTAAAGGGTTAATTGTGTGACATATGGTTGTCTAGGTATACACCAAAGTTCGACGGTTCAAAGATATCACATCTACCGATTGAACGAGTATATCCGACATACGTTCACTACAGAAAGTCCAAGGGGAAACCTATTTTTCCAGATGCAATTAGTCCTTGCTTGTAAAGTACACAATTGTCCGTGCATTCCTATGTTATAACTATTCCCCATCAATGTGGGGGATTGTTGGGTATGTAGCAAGAATTGATGGGAAATAGAGGGAAGAAGAGGAAATTGAAAAGTTTAGAACTTGAAATATTGGGAACTTGAAAAGTCCTCTAATGCTTTAATGAAAAAGGCAATAGTCCCTCATCGGTAATGGAAATGAAAATAGGAGAGTTTAAATAAATAAACACTCCTATTAATTGTTAAAAGGGTTGGAAAGAGGGACCCCCCTCACGTCGTCGTCGTCGTCGCTCGCTCGCTTCGGCTTCTGCTACGGCTACGACTATGGCTTTGGCTTTGGCTTTGGCAAATGATCGATCGAGAGATAATTTTTTTGACAAATTTATTTTAATTATTTATTTAATTAATTAAATGGCCAATACTTATTTTCAATTAATTAGTTGATAACAGAAGTTAACCGAAATGTTTTCAACTCTTTAGTTAACCCGACCTGACTCGGATCCGCGCGCATGACCTGTTTTAAATTCCGTTCTATTTAAAAATTCCCGCCACTATTCTGAAAGGTTGCAACTTTCAGGAACAGTCAATACCATTTGAAAGTTTGCAACCTTTCATTAATGGTCGTGTCAATTCTGAAAGGTTGCAACCTTTCAGAATATATTCTTCTTGCCTATAAATACCATTCAGTCTTCAGAATATTTTAAACGAATTTTCTGATCTTCTTCTTCTTAAACAAATATTTCTTCGTGTACTTTCCTGTTGTGGATTGATTCGTTGACAGTAGAGTTTTTGGTATCATACTCTACTGATTAAGATCATTTTACCCTGGGAGGTTATATTCCAAATCAAACCTCGGATACTAGAGGGGAATAATTTCCTTAAGGGGACACTGTGAATTCAGTGGACTTGATTTTTCTCCTAAATTATAAAAAAAAAATGTATTCCAGATTCTGGTAAGTTTTACAGATTCAATTATATTTTACAAATAAATTTCTGTTCATCTTATTTACTGGTTCTAAAAATCTCAGTTACTTCATGTTTCTGAATGATTTATTACAACCAGTAATTTCTGATTTTCATAACACAGATTGGCAACAATCTTAAGGAAATTATTTAAATTTATTTCTGGTGGAGAAAAAAAATCTTTGTGATTTTATAGTCCTCTAAGTCTGCAATTATATTTTATTGCTTACTTATATTATATAAATTTTGTTTATCAGAAATGGAAAACACTGGTGTTACAGTGGTTGTTGTTGCAACAACCCGAACTCTTGTATCACAAGTAGAGAAACCGGGTAAATTCACAGGTGTGAATTTCAAAGGATGGCAGCAACGAGTATTTTTCTGGCTTACCACTCTTGGTCTGCAGAAATTTATAAGTGAAGATACTCCAGTACCTGCTGATTATATGCCAGATAGGGAAAAATTTATGATTGTTGAAGCATGGAAACAATCAGACTTCCTATGTAAAGGTTACATTTTGAGTGCTTTAGAGGATGACTTATATAATGTCTATAGTGCAATAACAACTTCAAAACAGTTGTGGAATGCACTTGAGAAGAAATATAAGACAGAAGATGCATGCTTGAAAAAGTTTGTGGTCGCAAAGTTTTTAGACTATAAAATGGTAGATAGTAAAACTGTTGGATCACAAGTGCAGGAACTTCAATTTATTCTCCATGATCTGATTGCTGAAGATATGGTAGTAAATGAAGCTTTTCAAGTGGCTGCAATGATCGGGAAGTTTCCTCCTTCATGGAATCATTTCAAGAATTATCTAAAGCACAAGCGTAAAGAAATGAAGCTTGAAGATCTTGTGATTCGTCTCAGGATTGAGGAAGATAACAGAAATGCCAAAAAGAAGTCGCGTAAGAGTTCAACAATCATTGGAGTTAATATTGTTGAAGAAGCTCCTACCAAAGACAAAAAGAGAAAGAAGTCCAACGGGCAGAAGTCAGAACAGGCCAAAAAGAAATTCAAAGGCAACTGTTATAATTGTGGCAAGGCTGGTCATAGATTTTCTGGTTGTCATGCTCAAAGAAAGGACAAAAACAAAGGCAAAGGCAAAAGTCAAGCAAACATCGTGGAAAAGATGGAAGATGCAGATGACTTGTGTGCAATGATATCATAGTGTAACTTAGTTGGAAATCCCAAGGAGTGGTTTCTCGACTAAGGTGCTACTAGACATATTTGCTCTGCAAAAGAAGCCTTTGTAACGTACACTCCTACTGAGTACGATGAAGATTTATTCATGGGAAACACAGCAACAACAAGGATTGCAGGAACTGGGAAAGTAATGTTGAAAATGACATCCGGCAAAGTGTTGACTTTAAACAATGTTCTGCATGTCCCTAGTATTAGGAAGAATTTAGTTTCTGCAGCACTACTCGTTAAGAACGGGTTTAAGTGTGTCCTAGTTAGTGATAAAGCTGTAATAAGTAAGAATGAAATGTTCATAGGAAAGGGCTACCTCAATGAGGGTCTTTTCAAACTCAATGTAATGGTTATTGACAGTATTAATAAAAATTCTGCTTTTGTTTACTTATTGGAGTTAAGTGATTTATGGCATGCCCGTTTGAGACATGTAAATTACAAAGCCTTGCGAAAATTGGTTAATCTAGAAGTATTGCCTAATTTCAAATGCGATAAGTCGAAATGTGAAATTTGTGTGGAAAGTAAGTTTGTTAAACATCCTTACAAGTCTGTTGAAAGAAATTCTAAAACTTTAGACTTAATTCACACAGTTATATGCGATATGAAGTCAACACCATATCGTGGTGGAAAAAAGTATTTTATAACTTTTATTGATGACTGTACTCGATTTTGTTATGTATATTTGCTTAATAGTAAGGATGAAGCAATTGATGCATTTAAGCAATACAAAAATGAAGTGGAAAACCAATTGAATCTAAAGATAAAAATGATTCGGAGTGATAGGGGTGGAGAATATGAATCTCCTTTTGCAAAGATATGTTTGGAATATGGTATTATTCATCAAACTACTTCACCTTATACACCACAGTCAAATGGTTTGGTAGAACGGAAGAACAGAACATTAAAGGAAATGATGAATGCCTTAATGATCAATTCTGGTTCACCGCGAAATCTTTGGGGGGAAGCCATCATTACAGCTAATAAAATACTCAATAGAGTACCCCATCGAAAAACACAATCAATTCCATATGAGTTGTGCAAAGGAAGAAAACCCAACTTGAAATATTTCAAAGTGTGGGGGTGTTTAGCCAAGGTAGAGGTTCCTTTACCTAAGAGGATTAAAATTGGACCCAAAACAATAGATTGTGTCTTTATTGGGTATGCTTTGAATAGTAAATCCTGTCGATTTTTGGTTCATAAATCTGATAATCCTGAGATTCATGTTAATACGATAATTGAATCAGATAATGCAGATTTTTTTGAAAACATTTATCCGTATAAAACTGAAAGTGAGTCAACAAGTGAAAGACCTAAACGACCACGAGAATAATCAATGGAAAATATTCTAACTAGTGAGGAACCTAGGCGAAGTACTCGACAACGAAAATCTGTTTCTTTCGGACAAGATTTTGTAGCACTATTGCTTGAAAATGAGCCTCAAACATTTAAAGCAACTATGTCTTCGTCAGAGTCAACTTATTGGAAAGAAGCAGTCAATAGTGAGCTTGAATCAATTTTAAGCAATCAAACTTGGGAATTGACTGATCTTCCTCCAGGAAATAAACCTTTAGGATCAAAATGGATCTTTAAAAGGAAAATGAAACCTGATGGGACTATTGACAAATATAAGGCTAGACAGGTAGTCAAAGGGCACAGACAAAAGGAAGGTCTGGACTACTTTGACACATACTCTCCAGTAACAAGGATAACATCAATTAGGATGTTAATAGCACTAGCAGCAGTGCATGATCTTAAAATCCACCAAATGGATGTAAATACAACCTTCTTAAATGGAGAGTTAGAGGAAGAAATTTACATGGAACAACCTGAAGGGTTTATAGTTCCTGGTAAAGAAAAGAAAGTGTGCAGACTTGTGAAGTCACTTTATGGACTCAAGCGAGCACCCAAACAATGGCATGCTAAATTTGATCAAATAATGTTGGCAAATGGATTCAAGATTAACGAATGTGATAAATGTGTTTACATTAAAAACGTTATGAATCATGAAGTCATTGTTTGTTTGTATGTTGATGAAATGTTAATAATGAGTAAAGAAATTGACGATATAAATGCTACTAAGTGCATGTTGTCCAGCAAGTTCGATATGAAAGACTTAGGAGTTGCTGATTTGATCTTAGGGGTCAGGATTATCAAAACTCCTCAGGGATTAGCATTATCTCAATGTCATTATATTGAAAAAATATTGGATAAGTTCAATTACTTGAATTTCAATGTAGTCAAAACTCCAATTGATTTAAGTTGTACATTTAAAAAGAATGAATGTCAAAGTGACTCTCAATTGGAATATGCCAGAGTGTTGGGAAGTTTGATGTATATTATGAATTGCACGCGACCAGATATAGCATGTGCTATTAGTAAACTGAGTTGGTACACTAGTAATCCGAATCAAACTCACTGGATGGCTATGAAACGTGTGTTGGGTTATCTAAAATGGATACAACATTATGCTTTGCATTATAATAAATATCCTGCTGTGATTGAAAGATATAGTGATGCAAATTGGATCACAGGGTCAAATGATGTAAAATCCACAAGTGGTTATGTATTCATACTTGGTGGAGGAGCTGTCTCTTGGAAATCTTCCAAAAAGACATGTATTGCTCGCTCCACAATGGAATATGAATTCATTGCATTGGATAAGGCTGGTGAAGAAGCGGAATGGCTACGGAATTTCCTTGAGGATATTCCATTCTGACCCAAAACTTTTGGACCAATTTGCATACATTGCGATAGTCAAGCAGCAATAGGTAGGGCAGGGAGCGTTATGTACAACGGGAAGTCTCGTCATATACGACGTAGACATAACACCATAAGACAACTGCTCTCTAGTGGAATTATCAGAATTGACTATGTAAAGTCAAGCGATAATGTGTCAGATCCACTAACGAAAGGCCTAGTGAGAGAGTCAGTTGAAAGATCATCTAAGGGAATGGGTTTACGGCTTAGGAAAAGTCAGCATGACGGTAACTCTATCTAGAGACTGGAGATCCCAAGAGCTAGATTCAAGGAGAAAAACAAAGTTGTGGCTGACGGTTTTACATTGTCAATTAACTCAATCCATTATCATGATGAAGACAATGTTCAGGAAAAGGTTAAGACTTTAAGGCTTGTTAATGAGGTAATAAAGCTTAAAGTTTTTAATGATTTGCTAAGTTTGGTAGATTTGACCAAATAGTGTATCTACGAGATGACACGGTTAGAAATCACCTATGTGAGTGTGAAGTGGAAGCCGCTTCAAAGAGAATTTTATGTCAAAATCCTATTCTCTATACACTCATGAAATCAGGAGGTGTTCATGGCTGAAACGAACACAACAATAAGAATCATAAATAGTAAAGGGTTAATTGTGTGACATATGGTTGTCTAGGTATACACCAAAGTTCGACGGTTCAAAGATATCACATCTACCGATTGACCGAGTATATCCGACAGATGTTCACTACGGAAAGTCCAAGGGGAAACCTACTTATCCAGATGCAATTAATCCTTGCTTGTAAAGTACACAATTGTCCGTGCATTCCTATGTTATAAATATTCCCCATCAATGTGGGGGATTGTTGGGTATGTAGCAAGAATTGATGGGAAATAGAGGGCAGGAGAGGAATTTGAAAAGTTTAGAACTTGAAAGGTTGGGAACTTGAAAGTCCTCTAATGCTTTAATGAAAAAGGAAATAGTCCCTCATCGGTAATGGAAATGAAAATAGGAGAGTTTAAATAAATAAACACTCCTATTAATTGTTAAAAGAGTTGGAAAGAGAGACCCCCCTCGTGCTGTCGTCGTCGTCGCTCGCTCGCTTCGGCTACGGCTATGGCTTTGGCTTTGGCAAATGATCGATCGAGAGATAATTTTTTGGACAAATTTATTTTAATTATTTATTTAATTAATTACATGGCCAAAAATTATTTTCAATTAATTAGTTGATAATAGAAACCGAAATGTTTTCAAGTTTTTAGTTAACCCGACCCGACTCGGATCCGCGCGCGTGACCCATTTTAAATTCCGTTCTATTTAAAAATTCCCGCCACTTTTCCGAAAGGTTGCAACTTTCAGGAACAATCAATACCATTTGAAAGTTTGCAACCTTTCATTAATGGTCGTGTCAATTCTGAAAGGGTTGCAACCTTTAAGAATATATTCTTCTTGCCTATAAATACCATTCAGTCTTCAGAATATTTCAAACAAATTTTCTGATCTTTTTCTTCTTAAACAAATATTTCTTCGTGTACTTTCCTGCTGTGGATTGATTCGCTGACAGTAGAGTTTTTGGTATCTATACTCTACTGATTAAGATCATTTTACCCTGGGAGGTTATATTCCAAATCAAACCTCGGATACTAGAGGGGAATAATTTCCTTAAGGGGACATTGTGAATTCAGTGGACTTGATTTTCTTCCTAAATTATCAAAAAAAGTATTCCAGATTCTGGTAAGTTTTACAGATTCAATTATTTTTTACAAATAAATTTCTGTTCATCTTATTTACTGGTTCTAAAAATCTCAGTTACTTCGTGTTTCTGAATGATTTTTTACAACCAGTAATTTCTGATTTTCAAAACACAAATTGGCAACACTATCTACTTATCTAAATAAAATCTGAGACAAAGATCAAATCTGTCTTTCTAAAATAATATACTAGAATCTCTTCTAAGACTTATCTTTCAGATCATGTTCACAACCTAAGTCATGATAAATTTCTAGAACATGCAAATCTTGTGATTTCTCAAAATAGCTTTCATAAAAACATGAAGATCCTAAAATGATGTTTTGAAATATATGATTCATAAATCACAAATAATAACATGTCAAGAATTAATAAGAATGACAATGCATAACCCTACTAAAATATAAAAAGTAAGTGCATACATTCAAGGATATATAATCATGAACAACAAGTTCAATAAATCATGCAATTAAGGTCATAAATATGATTAATTCAAAGGTGAATTTTACAACGCTAATTATGATTTTAAATTCATGAATATTGAAAAAATTTAAACATGGGGATGAGAGGAATTCCTTATTGAAGTTTAACATACCTGAATATTAGGAATTATTGGGGAAAACCTTTTGACCTAGAACCTTATAGCTTGAATTTGAAAATCCTTCTTAGGATTTCTTTGAGCTTAAATTTGGAGATTGATTGAAAACCTAAGAATTCTTGAAGATAATCATGAATTTTGAGCCTCTAGATCTTGCGAAATTGAATAAATACATTTCCTGAAATTCTCGATCTTTGGGAGAAGAAGAATTGAAGATTCTGAGAGTTACTATACGTATGCATAAAGATGTTATTCAGTTATAAAATAGACTAAGGAAAGTTAATTAAGGGTAAAAGGGAAAGAATACCCCTTTAAGAATGTAATAAGACTATGAAAATTGAAGAAAACGATCTTTTAGTGAATTTCATTGGCTAAATTTATTATTTGGAGGCTCCATCACCAAAATATTTGATGGATCACCAAAGTGGGGCTTCGGATCGTGAAAATAAGAGTAACTAAAGGTTTCCAAGCCATTTCGGGTGATGCAATTCGGCGGCGATTGTCCAAATTGAATTTTTTTAGTCTGAAGATGTTTGAGTAAAACAATAATAACTTTTTGTATATTAAACTCCAATGATACAAACTTGGTGACATCAGAAAGAATACTCATAGTCCTTTAATTTAATAGGTCATGGTCCCCTAACCCTTTCTACGTTAAGAGCTACAATCATTTCAATCAGCACTTATATGATTCCATGGAAAAACTTAACCTATAGGAAAGTTTTAAACTCAAATTAGTCTTAGCGGTATCTTATGACCCTAATGAGAACATACATTAACACATCCATATAAAATAGAAATCGTTTGGTTCAAGCCTACACACATACGCAGAATGGGAGAAGCGCTCAGATCTCCTCTTAGAAGTTTTAGGATGTTACAAAATGTACCCATAATTAGATTTTTGGTTAAAATATATCCTTCCGATCTAAATATATAAATCTCAACTTTGGAACAAAATTATCTTTAGTTTCGTTAGAGAAAAACATGTCAAACTCATAGTCAAATGATTTGTCCTTAATTATAAATACACAATTATTTTTCTTAAAAGTCAATTGTTTCATCTTATCTGACTATTTTTTTCTCTTTGAAAATTCAAAGCTTCAAAAATATAGAGATCTTCAATAAAAATGATGACATTTTAGCTCCTCCTAATTAAAATTTGAGTTGAATTCCGAACTTTCAATTCTATAACCTAATTTTTGTATTGTTGATTCTTTCTAATATCTGAATTGAATCTCTTTAAATGTAGTATCTACCGAATAAAACTATAAAAAGAAATTCATGAAAATTATCAAAATTTAGTGGAGAAAATAAAATGAAAAATGAGTAATATTTCAAATCATATAGCTTAAAACATGGCCATCTATATGTGATTTCTCTACTATGTTGTGTAAAATTGAGCACGTGTCTCGTTGTTGAATAATTCTGGTAGAGTTGATCTCAAATCAGAATGTAATGCATAAATGGGGACCAAGGGTCCAAGAGTTGCTATTTACTAGTAAGAGGGTTTTCCATATTTTTAATAGTTGAGGAGTTGGGTAATGTATGTGATGTAAATACCTAGGTGGATCCTACTTGGGACAGGGAATTGTGACTAATGGTTAGGAAGGCTTGACGTAGAGTACCGTGTGGTCAAGGTTGAGTTATGATGTGGGGAAAGCAAGGTATGTTGTAAGTGGTTAGTCGGAATGCTGGTAGTCATATTTGTGGACTCTTCTATGGGATAAAATATTTAAGCTATGATCAAGAACCTAGTGAGTGGGTTAATTGAGATGTATGTTAGTCGTAAGGGTACTAGCTCATTTTTGGAGATATCCGGGAATGGTAAGGGTGGAGGAACGAACAATTTTACTGGTGTCTTTCTTAGTAGTTGATTTTCATATATTATGCATTGGGAGGAGGTTTCACCGATGATTTTTACCAATACATGTGGTTGTACTGATACTACTCTTGCTATGCATTTTTTGACATAGTCTGTATTATACCTTTTATTCTTAGTTTTTCTTTATTTTCTGCATTGTTTTAAGTCGTTGGGAATGAAATGTTATCCTTTTTAGAGTTAGAGTAAGTCTCGCACAACCCAGTGGGTTGGTTTGTGACAAGTTGATATTAGAGCCAAGGTTACCGGTCTCCCAGTACAATAAAAAAATATTGAATACTGTAACGACATGTTTAGTCGTTTTGAGCAGCAGGTTTTATTTCTGGAAAAATTGGCTGAGTTGACGCATCCCACGACGGACCGTCATGGGCACGACGCACCGTCGAGGGGGTCTCGTTCCAAAACACTTAGAATCTGAAAATTTGGGTACTGAGATCGACTCTCTGAACGTCACGACGGGATGGCAGGACGGACCGTCTCAGGCATGACGGGCCGTCACAGACTCTTTAATGAATTGGAGTCTCTGAACTTTGTGACGGAAGCAGCAGGACGGACCGTCGCAGGCACAACGGGCCATCACAGGCTGCGTGACCCTGACTGGGTCGGATTTCTGTTAAATATTTTAAGGGGCGTTTTGGACTATTCCTGCTTATAATTATAAAGTTAGTGGTTTAATGTTAATAATTCAATTACTTGGGGGTTAAAAGAGATAACCTTTAAACAAATAGTGGGTTATTTTTATCATCTTTTATACTTAATTATAAGTCAATTAGGTTAAAAGAAAAAGGGTTTTGAATAAGAAAAATAGAAAGAACAGAGAGAGAGGGAGAAACGAGCGAGAGAAGAGAGAACGAAAAGGAAAGTAAAGACTTTGAGGATTAGCTTGCTTGATCACGAATTCTTCGGTGGACGTATATTTCATAGTAAACTCTTAATAGCGAATGATATGTATTGGGTAGTATTGTAAACCCTTCTATATGCTTAATTGTGTGTATACCATGATGTGGTTATATATAATTGTGAAGAAACTAGCATGATGAGGCTGTTGAATCTTAAATCCTAAATTTAATTTGTTAATGATGATGTCTTGGTATAAAAGAAGGCTTGATGAACTAAAGTAATGAGATTAGAGGATCGGGTGTCACGTTCCGACACCAGGATAGTAATAGAGGATCGGGTGTCACGTTCCAACACAAGGATAGTATTAAAGGATCGGGTGTCACGTTCCGACACCAGGATAGTATATGGATCGGGTGTCACGTTCCGGCACCAGGATAGTATATGGATCGGGTGTCACGTTACGGCACCAGGATAGTATATGGATCGGGGGTCACGTTCCGGCACCAGGATAGTATATGGATCGGGTGTCCCGTTAGTATAGTATATGGATCGGGTGTCACGTTCCGGCACCAGGATAGTAGTAGTGGATCGGAGTGTCACGTACCGACATGAGAGGGATAAAGATAATGAATCTTGAAATATGTTAATATACTCAATCCAAAGAACATGTTTCCCAAAAGAGTATGGTATGAAGGCTTGAGTCCTCATGGATGTGGTTGGTGATGTTATAAATGATTTTTATACTTGTTGCTATCACCTGTTAAGAATATTAGTTGATTTTATGATATTATCTGAATTATATTGCTTTCTATTTTGAGTTGGCTGATGATACCTACTCAGTACTCGTGTTTTGTACTTACCCCTATTTGTAATTGTTTTTCTTTGTTATTTGTGGAGTGCAGCAAACGTACCATCGTCTTCAACTCAACAGCAACTCTAGCCAGTCTTCATCACGTCGGATCTCAGGGTGAGCTAACGCTTCTAGCTTGGACTGGATCTTCTTCTTCATGTCTTGATGCCTTGAAGTTCCGACATGGACTAGCTGTTTATTATTTTAGTTTCATAGATATTCTTAGATTTAGTATTTGAAGATAGATGTTCTTGTGGTGATGACTTCCAGATTTTGGGGATGATAAGTATTAAATTTTAGAAGTTATTTAATTGATTTCGTTAATGAGTTTTAAGTCTTCCGCATTATGTTTTTCTGTTTATTATGGTTAGAATGTTGGGGTTAGATTGGTTGGTTCGCTCACATAGTAGGATAAGTGTGGGTGCCACTCGCGACCCATTTTGGGTCGTGACAAACTTGGTATTAGAGCCTTAGGTTCGTTGGTTCATCATCACATAAGAACGAGTCTAGTAGAGTCTTAAGGAACTTTAGGGGGACACCTTTACTTTTATTTGAGAGGCTATAGGACTTTAGGAAAATTCAATTCTTTCTTTCTTCGTGCTATTACTTTGATCCAATTGGTATTTAGGCGATACAAATTGGTATCTGACCATCTTCACTCTATTTCGCAGATGGTTAGAACTAGAGCAACAACTGCGCCAACACCAGCACCGGCAAGACAAGATGCGTCTGAGCCAACCACTGGGGCTGTAGCTCGAAGAGGAGCAGTGGCAAGGGGCCGTGGTAGAGGTCGTGGGAGGACGTCCTCTAGAGGAAGAGGACAAGCACCTGTCCCATCTGGTACTAGGGAGGTGACTCCTCCACCGACTGAGGAAGTAGTAAGAGAGGGTGAGGAAGGGGAAAGTGAGCAAGTGTAGAATGAGGAATTACCACCCCTACCTACCCCAGATATGTTTAATCAGGTTCTTGCTTATCTTAGCGGGTTATCTGATCAAGGCCAGACACCTCCAGTGTTTTCTGCACCAGCACCTCAGGTTCCGGAAGTACGACAGGCCGCTGCTGAGGCTCCCCGCATGGATACCTGATTGGAAATAGGCACATTTCCTCGTTTGACTACAGGGCCCATTATGACAAGTGATCAGCATGAACTTTTCAGTAAGTTCTTGAAATTGAAACCTCCAGTCTTCAAGGGTGCTGAATCTGAGGATGCCTACGATTTTCTGGTTGATTGTCATGATTTACTACATAAAATGGGCATAGGGGAACGATTTGGCGTTGAGTTTGTAACCTATCAGTTTCAGGGAAATGCCAAAATATGGTGGCGATCACATGTTGAGTGTCAACCCGCACAGGCACCACCTATGACTTGGGCGTCATTCTCTAACTTATTTATGGAGAAGTATATCCCCCGGACCTTGAGGGATAGGAGGAGAGATGAGTTCTTGAGCCTAGAGCAAGGCAAGATGTCGGTGACTGCGTATGAGGCTATGTTCCATGCATTATCCAGGTATGCCACCCAGCTTTATTTCAACAAGAGCGGATTCGCCGTTTCAGATTTGCGGAGCCTTACAGGTAGCGGCTACAGAAATCTTCGTGATAGAGGTGGAGGGAGTGAAGCCAGATGACTTCACCATGGCATCGACATCTAAAAGGTTTCGTAAGGGAGGTGAGTTTAATGGTTCTTACTCCAGAGGGCAGGGTTCAGGAGGTTATCCAGCCCGACCTATTCAGTCTTCACTGCAGACTGTAGTTGGGGGTCCACCGCAGACCGGTCAACACTTCTCTGAGTTTGGAGGTTATCCCCAGACTTCATCATTCTCACAGAGACCTATGCTTGAATCCAGAGAGTGTTATGGATGTGGGGAGACTTGGCATATCAAGAGGTATTGTCCAAAACAGAGTTACAGACCTTAAATAGTCAGAGGTAGAGGTGGTCATGGAAGAGGCCGTTATTCTGGAGGGCTTGGTGGCCGAGGTAATGGTGGTCACCAAAACGGCCAGGGTGACGGGCAAATGGGAACTACTGCAGCGCAACATGGTAGAGGCTATGGGCAGACAGGTGATAGGGCCTACTGTTACGCTTTCCCTGGGCGGTCGGAAGCGGAGACATCGGATGCTGTTATCACAGGTAATCTTTTGGTTTGTGATTGCATGGCTTCTGTATTATTTGATCCTGGCTCCACATTTTCATATGTATATTCCTCATTTGCTACCGGTCTTAATTTACATTGTGAATTGCTTGACATGCCTATTCGTGTTTCTACTCCGGTGGGTGAGTCTGTGATAGTTGAAAAGGTGTATAGGTCTTGCCTGGTGACTTTTGTGGGGAGCAACACTCATGTAGACTTGGTTATCTTAGAAATGGTTGATTTCGATGTAATTCTGGTATGACTTGGCTTTCTCCAAATTTTGCAATCTTAGATTGTAATGCTAAAACTGTAACGTTGGCCAAGCCTGGGACAGATTCGTTAGTGTGGGAGGGTGACTACAATTCCACTCCAGTTCGTATCATCTCCTTTCTTCATGCTAAGAGAACTGTTAGTAAAGGGTGTTTAGCTTTCTTGGCACACCTCCAGGATGATACTACCCAAGTACCTTCAATTGAGTCGGTTCCGGTAGTCCGTGAGTTTCTTGACGTGTTTCCTGCAGACCTTCCTGGTATGCCACCGGATAGAGATATTGACTTTTGCATTGATCTGGAGCCGGGTATTTGTCCCATTTCCATCCCTCCTTATAGAATGGGTCCAACAGAGTTAAGGGAGTTAAAGGCCCAACTTCAAGAGTTGTTAAGTAAAGGTTTCATTAGACCAAGTGCATCCCCTTGGGGTGCTCCGGTGTTATTTGTGAAGAAGAAGGATGGGAGTTTTCGGATGTGCATAGACTACCAGCAGTTGAACAAGGTAACTATTAAGAACAAGTATCCCATTCCTCGCATTGATGACTTGTTCGATCAGTTACAAGGTGCTTGTGTCTTCTCTAAGATTGACTTGAGATCCGGGTATCATCAATTGAAAATACGGGCAACGGATGTGCCAAAGAATGCTTTTCGAACCAGGTATGGGCATTACAAATTTGTAGTAATGTCTTTTGGTCTTACGAATGCCCCTACTGCTTTCATGAGCTTGATGAACGGGACTTTTAAGCCATATCTGGATCTCTTTGTGATCGTATTTATTGATGATATATTGATATACTCCAAGAGTAAGAAGGAACATGACGAGCATTTGAGAATTGTGTTGGAAGTGTTAAGGGAGAAAAGGCTTTATGCCAAATTATCCAAGTGTGAGTTTTAGCTAGATTCAGTATCCTTCTTGGGCACGTAGTTTCTAAGGATGGAGTGATGGTGGATCCTTCTAAGATTGAAACAGTGAGAAATTGGGTAAGACCTACTAATGTGTCAGAAATAAGCAGCTTTGTTGGTTTAGCCAGCTACTACCGTCGATTTGTCAAGGGATTCTCTTCTATTGCTTCCCAATTGACGAACTTGACAAAGCAGAATGTTCCATTTGTATGGTCGGATGAATGTGAGGAAAGCTTTCAGAAACTCAAGACCTTATTGGCTACTGCACCTATCCTTACCTTGCCAGTAGAGGGTAAGAACTTCATTGTTTATTGTGATGCATCCTATTCTGGTTTGGGTGCAGTGCTAATGCAAGAGAAGAATGTAATTGCTTATGCTTCGAGGCAATTAAAGGTGCATGAACGTAACTATCCGACCCATGATTTGGAATTGGCTGCAGTTGTGTTTGCATTAAAGCAATGGAGACATTATCTATATGGGGTCAAGTGTGAAGTCTATACGGATCATCGTAGTTTAAAGTATGTCTTTACTCAGAAAGATTTGAATTTGAGACAGAGGAGATGGATGGAACTACTGAAGGATTATGATATTACCATCTTGTATCACCCAGGAAAGGCTAATGTTGTGGCAGACGCCTTAAGTAGAAAAGCAGGGAGCATGGGTAGTTTAGCCAACTTACAAGTTTCTAGATGCCCATTGGCTAGAGAGGTTCAGAATATGGATAATGACTTTATGAAGTTAGAAGTAAATGAGAAGGGAGGATTTTTGGCTAGTGTGGAGGCGAGATCTTCTTTTCTTGACAAGATCAAGGGAAAATAGTTTGATGATGAGAAACTAAGCCGAATTCGGGATATGGTGTTGCGAGGAGAGCTAAAGAAGCGATAATGGATGAGGAAGGTGTTTTGAGAATTAAGGGAATGGTATGTGTACCCCGTGGCGATGATTTGATTCACACTATTCTTATAGAGTCTCATAGTTCCGGATATTCTATACATCCTGGTGCAACCAAGATGTACCGTGACCTAAAGCAACACTTTTGGTGGAGTAGAATGAAGCGCGACATTGTTGATTTTGTTGCCAAATGTCCAAAATGTCA
Source organism: Solanum habrochaites (assembly GCA_027704765.1). Taxonomy (NCBI): domain Eukaryota; kingdom Viridiplantae; phylum Streptophyta; class Magnoliopsida; order Solanales; family Solanaceae; genus Solanum; species Solanum habrochaites. The sequence goes on along the minus strand of JAKWJA010002498.1, from coordinate 13,055,049 downwards.
GCAAGTAAAGTATGAACACCAGAGGCCCGGAGGAACACTTCAGAGAATGCCCATTCCTGAATGGAAGTGGGAGATAATTGCAATGGACTTTGTGGTTGGTCTTCCAAAGACATTGGGCAAGTTTGATTCTATTTGGGTAATTGTGGAAAGATTAACTAAGTCTGCTCACTTCATTCCGGTCAAGGTGACTTACACCGCAGAGAAGTTAGCCAAACTTTATATCTCAGAGATTGTTCGATTTCATGGAGTTCCACTGTCCATCATATCAGATAGAGGTACGCAGTTTACTTCTAAGTTTTGGAGAACATTTCATGCGGAATTAGGTACTAGGTTGGACCTTAGTACTGCATTTCACCCTCAGACCGATGGACAGTCTGAGCGAACGATTCAGGTATTGGAAGATATGCTTCGTGCATGTGTGATAGAATTCGGTGGTCATTGGGATAACTTCTTACCCTTAGCGTTGTTTTCATACAATAATAGCTATCACTCAAGTATTGATATGACTCCTTTTGAAGCATTGTATGGGAGGAGATGTAGGTCTCCCATTGGTTGGTTTGATGCATTCGAGGTTAGACCTTGGGGTACTAACCTTTTGAGGGATTCATTAGAGAAGGTGAAATCTATTCAAGAAAAGCTTTTAGCGGCTCAAAGTAGGAAAAAGGAGTATGCAGATCGAAAGGTTAGGGACTTGGAGTTCATGGAGGGTGAGCAAGTCTTGCTGAAGGTTTCGCCCATGAAAGGGGTGATGCGGTTTGGTAAAAGAGGTAAGCTAAGCCCAAGGTACATTGGACATTTGAAGTACTTAAGCGAGTAGGGGAGGTGGCTTATGAATTAGCCTTGCCTCCGTGGCTGTTAGAATGCACCCGGTATTTCATGTGTCTATGTTGAAAAGATACCATGGGGATGGAAACTACATTATTCGTTGAGATTCAGTTCTTCTCGATGAGAATTTGTCTTATGAGGAGGAGCCTGTTGCCATTCTAGATAGAGAAATTCGCAAGTTGAGATCAAGGGAGATTGCATCCATCAAAGTTCAATGGAAGAATCGACCAGTTGAAGAGTCCACTTGGGAGAAGGAGGCTGATATGCAAGAAAGATACCCACACCTGTTTACAGATTCAGGTACTCCTTTTGCCATTATTTTTCTTCTTGTGATCGTTCGAGGACGAACGATGGGTAAATTGGTATCTATTGTAACGACCTGTTTAGTCGTTTTGAGCAGCAAATTTTATTTCTGGAAAAACTGTCTGAGTCGACGGATCCCACGACAGACCGTCATGGGCACGATGGACCGTCGAGGGGGTCTCGTTCCAAAACACTTAGAATCTGAAAATTTGGGTACTGAGATCGACTCTCTGAACGTCACGACGGGATGGCAGGACAGACCGTCTCAGGCATGACGGGCCGTTATAGACTCTTTAATGAATTGGAGTCTCTGAACTTTGTGACGGAAGCAGCAGGACGGACCATCACAGGCACGACGGGCCGTCACAGGCTGCGTGACCCTGACTGGGTTGGATTTCTGTTAAATATTTTAAGGGGCGTTTTGGACTATTCCTGCTTATAATTATAAAGTTAGTGGTTTAATGTTAATAATTCAATTACTTGGGGGTTAAAAGAGATAACCTTGAAACAAATAGTGGGTTATTTTTATCATCTTTTATACTTAATTATAAGTCAATTAGGGTAAAAGAAAAAGGGTTTTGAATAAGAAAAATAGAAAAAACAGAGAGAGAGGGAGAAATGAGCGAGAGAAGAGAGAACGAAGAGGAAAGCAAAGACTTTGAGGATTAGCTTGCATGATCACGAATTCTTAGGTGGAGGTAGGTAATGGTTTATGATATTTCATAGTAAACTCTTAATAGCGAATGATATGTATTGGGTAGTATTGTAAACCCTTCTATACGCTTAATTGTGTGTATGCATGATGTGTTTATATATAATTGTGAAGAAACTAGCATGATGAGGCTGTTGAATCTTAAATCCTAAATTTACTTTGTTAATGATGATGTCTTGGTATAAAAGAAGACTTGATGAACTAAAGTAATGAGATTAGAGGATCGGGTGTCACGTTCCGACACCAGGATAGTAATAGAGGATCGGGTGTCACGTTCCGACACCAGGATAGTAATAGAGGATCGGGTGTCACGTTCCGGCACCAGGATAGTATATGGATCGGGTGTCACGTTCCGGCACCAGGATAGTATATGGATGGGGTGTCACGTTCCGGCACCAGGATAGTATATGGATCGGGTGTCACGTTTCGGCACCAGGATAATATATGGATCGGGTGTCACGTTCCGGCACCAGGATAGTATATGGATCGGGTGTCACGTTCCGGCACCAGGATAGTAGTAGTGGATCGGAGTGTCACGTACCAACACGAGAGGGATAAAGATAATGAATCTTGAAATATGTTAATATACTCAATCCAAAGAACATGTTTCCCAAAAGAGTATGGTATGGAGGCTTGAGTCCTCATGAATGTGGTTGGTGATGTTATAAATGATTTTTATACTTGTTGCTATTACTTGTTAAGAATATTAGTTGATTTTATGATATTATCTGAAATATATTGCTTTCTATTTTTAGTTGGCCGATGATACCTACTCAGTACTAGTGTTTTGTACTGACCCCTACTTGTAATTGTTTTTCTTTGTTATTTGTAGAGTGCAGCAAACATACCATCGTCTTCAACTCAACCGCAACTCTAGCCAGTCTTCATCACGTCGGATCTCAGGGTGAGCTAACGCTTCTAGCTTGTACTGGATCTTCTTCTTCTTCATGTCTTGATGCCTTGAAGTTCCGGCATGGACTAGCTATTTATTATTTTAGTTTCCTAGATATTCTTAGATTTAGTATTTGAAGATAGATGTTCTTGTGGTGATGACTTCCAGATTTTGGGGATGATAAGTATTAAATTTTAGAAGTTATTTAATTGATGTCGTTAATGAGTTTTAAGTCTTCCGTATTATTTTTTTCTGTTTATTATGGTTAGAATGTTGGGGTTAGATTGGTTGGTTCGCTCACATAGTAGGATAAGTGTGGGTGCCACTCGCGACCCATTTTGGGTCGTGACAAACTTGGTATTAGAGCCTTAGGTTCGTTGGTCTCATCACATAAGAACGAGTCTAGTAGAGTCTTAAGGAACTTTAGGGGGACACCTTTACTTTTATTTGAGAGGCTATAGGACTTTAGGAAAATTCAATTCTTTCTTTCTTTCGTGCTATTACTTTGATCCAATTGGTATTTAGGCGATACAAATTGGTATCTGACCATCTTCACTCTATTTCACAGATGGTTAGAACTAGAGCAACAACTGCGCCAACACCAGCACCGGCAAGACAAGATGCGTCTGAGCCAACCACTGGGGCTGTAGCTCGAAGAGGAGCAGTGGCAAGGGGCCGTGGTAGAGGTCGTGGGAGGACGTCCTCTAGAGGAAGAGGACAAGCACCTGTCCCATCTGTTTATTATGGTTAGAATGTTGGGGTTAGATTGGTTGGTTCGCTCACATAGTAGGATAAGTGTGGGTGCCACTCGCGACCCGTTTTGGGTCGTGACAAATACATAGATTCTTGCAGATTGGTTGTTGACGTCCACATCTATTCCTTGGAAGCTATAAAGCATTCTAGGAATTTTTCCATCTTTTATTTCCCTTCGTGCAAGTTGTCGCTTGTAGTTAAGGTTGGGTCTAATTGGTATCTTCTAATTCCAATTGGTATCCCAATGAAGTGAACTTGTTGTTGTAACCACGACTGAAGGAACACAAATAAGGTCGATTGGAACTGAGAAGATTCCGATTGGTATATGGTCCTAAGGGCTGCATAAACACGTAGATGATCACTAATGATCATCTATGGAAGGAAATACTTGACTGATTTGGACTTAATATGATGTGTAGTTTATAACTGTGAAAGTGTGCTTCTTGTGTCTGAATAACTGTCAATGTGAAAAGTGTAATGGCTTGAATGTAAAGATATGATTTGTTCACAATAAATGTGTGTCTAAACCTTGATATGTGCAGCATGCAGGACGAATTGTTGAAACTATGTGCATTGTGACTGTCTGAGTATCATGAAAATCGTATTGTAAAAGTAAAGTCATGAGTGTGTCTAGATAAATTGTGATGTGGTTCGTAGGCGAGAAAATCTGAATGTGCGTTCTGACCAAATGATAACTGTGGGAGTGTCTGGGTGTATCCTGCGGAGGTGCATACCTGTTGCGCGGAAACTGCGAGAATAAACATTGAGTGTACCCCGTTGGGTTGACCCGGGGGTAGACAATGATTGTTCCAGCTAAGGAAATTAGTCTAAGTTCCTAGTGGGAACCTGGGAAGCATGGAAATTTTTAGAATAACAAAAAGGAATCCAAAAATTTTGGCCTAGGGTCTGGTCCCGTTTGAGCCGCTTCAGCGGAACATCCTCGCCAGGGCAGTGCCTCCAGGACGAGAATTCTCCCGCCAGTGTGGGAAAAAGAGAGGCAAAAGCTCAGTCTATCTCCCATGTTTTTCCAAATTATTCAATAGAACCTGAATGGGTAGAGATAATTCCTACAATTTAATCAATGCTTACCAACCAAATACTAGACTATAAAACTTAGCAATTAATTAGGAGCTGCGAAAAACCCACATAAAAACAAGCATTCATGTGCTACAAAAACATAGGAAAAAATGAAAAGACAGATTGGAATGACCATTACAAGCCCAAGAATGGCAAGAATGAAAAAAAACATGTTCCATGGGAATGGGAAGTATCACTCTCTAACCCCATGTCCTCGGGGGCAGTCTCACCGGCCCAAGCGTCACTTATAAACTAGGAAAACCCCTATAAGTCCAGAGGCATGAGCATGGTAAGCTCTTACTGGGGGCTACGCAGGAGAAAATGACCTTTAGAGTCTTCCACATTCGGCCAAACAGACGATCCCTCTACAAATTTTTCTTCATCTTCCATAGCAGCTGGCGATGGAGAATTTTTAACTTGTGGTATGGAGGGTTGAACTAGCGTTAAGGTACTAGCATAACAACCTCCCAATTTTTTCCAGATGGCTGCCAAGTCCTCCTCTACCTGTGCACCTGAGAATGGGGGATGGGACCCTGTAGGGCGAGTGTCGTTGTCGCCTTCGTCATCTGACTCTGTTACCAGCTGACTATTGTTGGTCCTGACAGTCCTCCTACTATTTCTCTGAGAAGTAGATATTTGTCTAACAAAAAGGGGATGGTAGGGGGGGGATCCATAGGGAGTACCTCATAAGTATCTAGGAAGGGAACCCCCGCCTATTTCCACAGTGCCGTAATAAGTTTCGGTATGCAGAAAGATTTATTTTTACCTAGAAGAACATCTTCCACTCGAAAATTCTCTGCGCCTCCACATTCAGCTCTATGCCCTGCAGTGCGCATGAAACCACCAAAGCATGGAAATGTCACACCTGTGCGATTGACCGATCGACAAATCTTTCTAGTGACCAAGTGAAACATCTCTTAGTATAGGTTGACTAGTCTGTGCTAGTGATACCCTTAGAAGTATGCCAATAGAACCTGTCCTAGTGCATAGGATCCACTAGTGTGTCCCTCAACTATCTCCTGCAGCTTCGCCTTGTAATCAACATTTGAAGTCGCAGGTAACTTTAGCACCTCATTAATAGTAGTAGCATTCAAGGAGATTTCGACTCCCCGGATGTGAATGAAAGGATGGGGTCATTCCAGTGGATGGTGGGCATGATATCATAGAAATCTCTCACCCGATCGGAGCATGAAACAGGGGGAACCTCAGTTAGTGGAGCCCATCCAAACTCCATCAGGAAAACATAAAAGGCAGGCAGCCCCTCCTCCAGCTTGTATATAACGAAGCCTCGCTCATAGTCAAACTTGTTGTTTGGGAAGTCATGGTGTCATTACCGACTAGCAGCATCAGGAAAGAAAAAAAGGAATATTGTCTACGTTGATTCCATCCATTTAGAGAAACCCACAAGAGTTGAAAAGTGTACACGTTGGGACCCCCTAGGTTTTGATACCATCAGGTCTAAAGGGAAAATTTCATTTTAACCTTAAGGGTTGCAGACCACTGGTTCCCTCCGTGTCGCCACAACAGCCCAAGTCCCGCCAGAGGGGATAAGGGAGGCCGCCGCAACGGGATGAAGGCCTCCAGAACAACCTTAATCTAGGAAGAACACCAGGCGCAATTATGTTTCTTTTCATCCAAAAATCCCCATTTACAAAAGTTTTTCAGCATATTATAGCATATAAAGTACCATGGAACCTATTTATGCCGGTATATTAGAGAAATAACTCCTAAATGAGGCCTAAATTGGACTTTTACACCAAAAGTCTTTACAACTTCTCATTTTGGTATCGATTTGATAGTATTTCTATGAAATCCTTACGCCATTACGTTGTGGAGATGTTAGGGACATAAGGGAAGAGTTCATGCAATGTTATTTTAACCAAGCTAGTAACTATTCTCATTTACGAAAAACTACCCCAAAACTGCTTCTAAATCGATTATTTAGCAGTATGAATTCCTATTAAGCAATGAACTAGGGGTAGTAATAATATGAGAATTTCCCTTTGTTTTGACGTTATTAGCAAGTGAATTGAGAAGATTTGGGAGATTTTTAAGGAATAGGAAGAAATAGAGAAAAACTTCATCCCTCCGCCCTATGTACTGTTCAACGAGTTCGTGTTATAGCGGGATGTCATCATCACAACGGCCCCACCTCAGTGAGAGATCTTCCGCTCAGGCGGGGTTAGGTATGAAAAATTGGATGTGATTGTTTTACGGGCTTTGTATAATTTCTATAATTGGCCCTTTAAGTATAACATCTGTAGTGTTTCAATTTAAAAAGAAGTCAACATCCATCGTGGTTCCTTAACAGAATAGTAATAATTTTAAATTTTTCCGAGATTGGATGCGTGATAATCCATTACTAGTTGTTCGGGGGAAGAATAATAGGTAAAATTCTATCGATTGTAACAACTAAAAAACCGTTGTTAATCAAGAAAAGAAAAACTTCTGGAAATACTGGGCCACTATCATACCAGGGTAGGCTAGATGCTGCTAGAGAGGCAGCGTCAGAATGGGGTAAATAACCCCGGAGTGGAATAGGCAAGGCGGAACATAAATAATGAGAAGCCTTAATTTCGCCTTCTTCAAAACACACTTAAATTAGACGTAAAATACCCTATAAACCCCCAAAAGGATGCTCTACTCTTGGGAAAGAAGAAGGATTCTAGCATAGGGATGTCTATAGATTACAGATTTCAGCCAAGAATCATCGCCTCGTCGCCCGAGAAACTAGAATTGGAGCATAGCTTTGTGCAACCACTTGGTGCCCTGGTAAGCCAAATTTTATTAATTTAATAGCTATAAATATGTGCTCGCAGCAAAGTTTAATGTAAATTGATAGTAGAATTTATGTGTAGGCCTTTGTGAACAGAACAAGTAATGATTATACCGATAATCCTAGATATCATGTAGGATGTTAATTGTAGAGGGAAACCCCTCCTAGGTTTAGGGTTTAGTGAGGGTTGATTTCCTAATGTGTGATATAAGCATGTTGAAGGCTGCATTATATTGATATATGTGAGGAAATTGAAATGTATGAATCAAGCCTAAGGGAAAGACTAAAATTGTATAATTGCATAACATGAACCTAATTCTTTATTGATTGTGTGATTATAAGTATGTTTATTATGAATATGATTATGTTGATGGGATTGGATGAACTTATCGTCAAACTAACATACATTTGATCGGATGCCACGTACTGGGATACATGCATACATTGGATCGAATGTCATGTACCAGCATACTAACGTAAATAGGATCAGATGCCACGTACCAACATATATGCATAGATTAGATCAGATGCCACGTACCAGCATACTAACATACTTGGGATCGGATTCCACCTGACGACATGTATGCATACATTGGATCAGTGTCACGATCCGGCACATTAACTATTTGAGTATGGGTTCTGTGAGAGGACCATTTACTTGTGATATATGTGCGTTGTTGGGAATGTGGAACGCCACATTGTTGTTAGGTTGATTCATGTTATGGCCACCTATATGTTATTTCTCTACTCTGTTGAGTAAAACTAAGCATGTGTCTTGTTGAATAATTCTGGAAGAGTTGAGCATAAATAAGAATGTAATGCGTAAATGGGGACCAAGAGTTTCTATTGATTAATAAGAGGGTTTTCCATATTTTTAATATTTGAAGAGTGTGGGTAGTGTATGTGATGCAAATACCTAGGTAGATCCTACTTGGTAAAGGGAATTCCTACTAATGGTTACGAAGCCTCAACATGCCGTACTATCTGGTCAAAGGATGAGTTGTGTCGTGGGGAAGCAAGGGTATGTCGTGATTGGTTTTTCAGAATGGTAGTAGTCATATTTGTGGACTATTCTATGGTGTAGAATAGGTAAGTTATAATCAAGCACCGAGTGAGTGGGTTGACTGAGACAAATGTTAGTAGTAAGGGTACTAGCACATTTTTGGAGATATCTAGGAATGATAAAGGAGGAGGAACAAATAGTCATACTGGCATATTTCTTACTAGTTGATTTTCCTATATTATGTGGTGGACGTCGGTTTGACTGATGATGCCTAATAGTACGTGTATTTGTACTAATACTACTCTTACTATGCCTTTTTGGGCAAAGTCTAGATGCAGGGTCGGTGATGTTTTATTAGGTGAAGACGAAAAAAATTTCAACAACTTCCATCTTCCTTCCGAATAGTGGGAGTTGTGTCTTGTTACTTATTATACCTTGTAATCTTAGAAGATCTTGTTCCTTTTTAGACTAGACCTTTGGGGTGTTATTTATTTTACAAGTTTCTAACTAGAATTCATTTATTACCTTTATTTATAAAATGTTTGAAATACCTTTTATTAACAGTTATCATTTATTTTCCGTATTGTTTTAAATTGTTGCGAATCGAAGGTTCTCCTACTTAGGGTTAGAGTAGGTGCGCGCATGGCCTGGTGGATTGGGTTGTGACAAGTTTTGAACTCAAATTTTGACTAGTTGTTTCGGTGCAAGCCGCCAAGGCAGGAATTATTCCTCTAGTGTGGGGCCGCCTTAGCAGGATGGGAAAACAATAACGGGACAGTCACAACTTACCTCGGAAATAAAATCCAAAACGTTATTATTCTTCAAACTTCATTATTAATAGTTATAAGACGACCCCAAGCGACTTCTTGACATTTTCCCATGACTTTATGGTGCTAAAGGTAAGGATTTTACATCCCGAATTCATTTTTCAATCCATAGAAGGTAAATTTATGGGTATTTATAATTGGGGGAGGTTTTTGGGCTTAATTATCGCTATTAGGATCATTTTGGTCTTGGTTTATTAATTATTTGTTTGTAGACCAAGAGCAAGCAGAAAGAATTTGAAAAGGGAAGAATCAAATTTCTTAGAAGTATTCAAGCTTCGGTTCGAGGTAGGTGATGATTTTATTTCATTTATATTAGTATTTTCTTCGTTAATGCATGAATGTATGCAAATGTTTCAGTATTCATCACCCTAATGTAAATGAGTATGAATGAATGATTGTAAGTCATAACAACACTTAATTGTACGATTATGAGACTTTACATTGAAATTGCGATTATGGCATGGTGAATGATCGGGTGTCACGTTCTGACACACTAACTAGGATCGAATTTGACGTACCAATATACATATGGATTAGGTGTCACGTTCCGACACACTAACTTGGATAGGTGTCATGATCTGACACACTAATAGTTTGGGTATGGGCTTAATGAGAGGACCATTGACTTATCATATATGTGTGTTATTGAGAATGTGGAATGGTACATTGCTTCTGAAATGATAACTAACATTGTATATGTTCAGTATATGCGTGCTTACCATGTCGTGACTCTTTTATATATTTTTCACTATCTTGAATAGTTTTGTGATCATATCAATACATCGTGGTAGTATACTAATTCTACTCTTGCTCCTTCTTTGTTGAGTACAAGGCATTTTGAGGTGGCTACGAACAAACCTCGTTTAGGAGATCAGTAATAAATATCGTATTCAAGGATAAGATAATTCTTTCAGGTTGCCATAGGTCCTGTATGATTTAGTCCACTCTGTTCGGACATAGACTTTCTAGTTAGATTCACTCATATGTTTAGTTTGGGTTGTAATTATTTTCCTTAGACTTGTTGATCTTAAGATGTTTTGGTACATTGAATTGTAGATTCTAAGAGTGTTTCCCGCAATTTTTTAAAAAGATTTTGTTAGATTTTTTGAGTTTATGAGAACTTCACTTTAATTCTATATTTAAACATGTTTCTGAATCTTAGATTTCTCCACGATTTGGACTCATTTATGGCTCTATTTGATAGGTTTAGTGTTCTCAAATGCATATTTAGTCTCTAAAATTGATTAAAACCCTGAGCAAGTATTTTGAAATTAGAGACAAGGCATGACACTATATTGAAAAAAAAGAACAAAAACAGCTAAATGAACGAACAAATAAAGATCTAAGGATCACCCAACCTATTCGGCGTGTCACCAAAAGGTCTTATCCTCGTCTTTTGTTTCAGTGAGATGAGCCCGAAGGAAGGGATCAAATCAGCAGAGAAAATAAGAAGTTGGCATGTCGTGTTATAGTTCCACAAAACAATCTCCCTATGATCCATAATACAAAGAAGTTGTAGGCTGGAAGAAGACGACAATGAAGCTACCAAAGAGTGGATCACCGAGTCGATCGACGATCCAAACTAATTGCACCGAGTGGTCCTTATGGCACAACTTTTTGAAAACTATAAATACTCATTAGTATTTCTAAATTAGTATCAAGTTTTTATCATTAGAGGTAATTTCTAGAGAATCTTCAGTGTTGAAAAGTAAGTTTTTGAGTTCTAAGTTTGAAGAGGGTTTTGAAGAACTTGACGATTCAAAGGGTTTCATCTCCAAGAATTTTGGGCTTAGGTATTTTGGATTCCTAACTTTAAGATTGTATCAAGACTAAAATTTTCATACCTATTTGAATAAAAACTTATTTTGGTATTATTTTCTTGCTTTTCTTTATGTCTAGCTAAACCCCTAATTCTTGGGTTACGATTTTATGAATATGAGTTAGAATATCAGTTGGGTCTTGCTTGTTGATGATTTATTTGTTGTTTAAATGTGATCCTCGTAGTAGTTGTGTATGAATTTAATGGCACTGTAGTTGCAAATATAATTTTAGGTCCGTGTTTTTGGCTTGCTTGAGAAAGAATTCGTAAAATCAAGACTGTTAAGTTGATGGCAGGTGGCATTAGGTCAACATGAGGTTCAACTCGTGAGAGTGAACCCTAGTCCTTTTCCACACACTCATATTGAGAGAGTGAGTTGACTAAGACGGAGTTTGTTCTTAATACGAAAAATAGGTGTCCGAGAGGAACCCATTTGATTTGGGGTAAGTTGCTCGAGAGCATTTGCCCCCACAACAGTATAGCCTAGTCACAAATGTTCACAAATTTATCGTCTAAAACATGTACCCAATAGTTTAGTCTATCCCATAATTCTATCACTTCCCAAGAATTCAGTCTTCCATTAGTCTCTCTTATTGTTTCTACTATTTTTAGCTATTAATTTTTATTGCTAAACCCCCCTTTGTTAGATGACACATGAGTCATCCTTTGATTTAATATGTTTGTATTCGATAATATTTTAACTATGACTAATTAGAACTTAATTTTATTTTCCTATTATTCTTCAAACAATTCCCTGTGGAAAAAACCCCAACCATTTTTTGGGTTATATAATATTGTGCGATCATAGACACTTGAATTGAAAGTTGTGCCTTTTATGACGTCACCGATCAATATGGTGCCACTGCCGGGGAGTAATGTCATTTGAGATTTATTAGTTCAATAAAATATTTTGTTCTTCTTAGTCGTAGTTTACTTAATTTTTAGTTTTGTTTTATTTGCTTGTGTGAATATTTCAGAAAGCATGAGCGTTAAAAGTAGGACCAGTAGCCAGGTGGGCCACCAAGACAATATAAGAATTCTGAATGATGTTCAAGAGTCCAATATCAGTGGCCCCTATCTCATATTGGGACCATCCATCTTAAAGTGTTCCATAGAACGAGCACTATGTTGCAACTCCTGAAACTAAAGGGACTTTTAAAAGGTGTCACATCCAGGAATAGACCCTAGATGTAACCGGCGTCACCGTCCTCTTTGAGGAATAAGACTAGCCTCTTAGCTTACATTTTTACATTCATAGGTCAAATTTAGCGAAAAATTTAAAAATTTTCATTACTTTTACTTTGAGGTTTACATAGACCTCTACATAAACATAATATATATATATATATATATATATATATATATATATATCGAGTATACATAGACCCTTCGTATATGAAGATTACTTTTTCTTCTATTTTTATTTCAAATAGCTATATAAAATATAACATAGTCATAATAGTCGTCTCATATCATAACCATCTAATAAGAGTGTAATAACGTGGGCATAGCCGATACATCAAGTAAGAATGCCTCGCATGTGCTATACAATGTTTCATACTAAATGAAACGTAAGAACATAATAGTCTTAAACTCAAAACAACTCCATTAGATAGATAGTGGCATCACCCTCGGAAAGTGAGTACCTACCATACTTTGATTAAATAAAATAGATACAAGCCTTCTTCAAGTAGTCTTCAAAGCACTTCAATGATCGGAACCTAACATGTTGGGAAAAAATGTAAGAAATAGGGTTCGTACACCACTTGTACTAAGTATGAGACCATATGCACACATACTTTGAAATCATGATAAGAAAAATGGTCATTTCATAAAGTATGCACTTTTCATTTGAAAACCTTTATGCACGTTAAACAAAGACCATACTAAATCACTTAGGCATATTCATTAAGTCATAGGCATGAACATCACAAAACCAACAACATTAAAGCATAGTCAATTCAACATGCATATCATGTAATTTGATACATAGTCAAGTAAATTTATTGACAAGACATAATAGAAGCAAGAATGATTAAGAGTACATTTAAACATAATCAAAGAAAGACAGTTAGCCATAAACCCCTATCAAGTCAACCACTGCAATGACCAAGCACCCCATAACCTTACTCAATAAAGAAACCCAATAAAAATTATGACTAACATCCTACTTCACATATCATCTAATTTAAAAGTACATATAATCATACCTTAACAATATAGACCATCACATATTCATAAGTGGCACCAATCAACACATAGTATTAACAATGTGCAAGTTCATCATTTTAACACTTTGAATATTCAAGATATGTGTTAAAGCCTAAAATAAGTGTCATAAGGTCTAGATACTATTTTAAGTCTATTTTTATGGTAAAAAGTCATTTATGAAGTCTAGGAACCAATACATCGAAGAACGTCCGTGAGGTCCGGAAACTAGTTCTAGGAGGTACTAGCATGCCTAAGCCTATTTGACTAGCTTTTAAGAGTCGAAAATCCATGAAAATTGGAGGAAGGGTATCTAACATGTGTTTAAGTTGATTCATGGTCGAAACGTCCGAGTATGAATTCCCAAGGACCAACCAAGTGTCCTTGAGGAGGACCCTTGCACGTTGGTGTCAACACCGCCTGAGTAGTATGCACCCACGGAAGGGCAATCATCGGGGCGTGTGTTGATCGACGGGGCATCGAGGCCAACCGTCGACAAACACTTAGAAATTTTGTTTGAGTCCCTCACCTGAACAGTCTCTGATAAGAACTACGGATTTGCAGAATGGAAGGGCATAGTGACCATCGACTCATATACGTACCGTTGATCGGAGTCTCGTCTGTGAGGGTCCATTTTCCTGCACATTTTTAGCTAAGTCATAGCTAATTAATTAAGTGGTTTGGTGGTTAATTATGGGATTAGGGAAGCCTAATTAACTAATGTAACCCCCCATATAAAGATCCCAACCCCATTAATCTAATTCCAACTCTCAAAACAAACTCTCTTGATTATCTCGTCTTTCTGTCTCTATTGGAAGCCACCATAGAAGGCTAGCTAGGGGAGGGAATTGGGGGCTGTAAAGGGACGAATTGACCATAGAATATTCATCAAATGGGATATAATTCACCTTTGAGACCTCTTTCCTCAAAGGGTTCCTTCAAAGTATTTTTCAATAGTTGGGTTTTCATGTAAGTTCTTCTCAATCTCGAAAATTATGTTATGAATTTCTTTATTTATGGTTTATATTGGATAACATTAATAGATTAACATTTATTCTAACTTAATTATGATATATCTTGATGGTTTGGTCTAGTTTTTTAGATTATGACCCTAACCCTTAACCATAGGTTGGATATTTACATGAATTAGGTTGAAATTGGTTCAATTGACTTGGTTATTGGTTTAATTTCTATAAAATGATGTTTTTACATTAACCATGAACAAATTAGAGTTTTAGTCTTTCATACTAGTCTTGAGAAGATGATCTACATTAGGAAGTGAATTGACCTAAGTATCTTATTTTATGCTATCATCTTGTATTGACTTGTGATGTAGTGATTCTCCTAGACTTATAATCGTGTTGATTATTGATTTATGATTATGTATACCCAAATTTGGTTGAATTGAGGGTTTATGCTAAGACCTTGATGATGAATTATGAAGAAGACTTGGTAATTCTTATGATCTCTATCCTTTACTTCATATTATGGTTAATTATGATTAAGTCATGATGTTATATTGGAGTATGCCTTATATTAGGATAGATAGGGTGGTATGATATTGAATTGAAATGTGTTGATGTTGATTGTGAGGTGTTGTCTTAAAATGTAAATGTTATAAGGACGATGAATGATTTACCTATGTGCCTTATCATGATATGAAATGCTAATGTGGTAACTTCACCTATATGAATTGTAATGAAATAACTTATGCTCATGTAATTATTATTAAGCTATTAGATGATGATGGTGTTATAACATGGTTAGGCCCTATGACCGAAACTAAGCTATGTATCACATCCCGAAACCTCACCCTAGAAGTTAGGGTCAATCTCGGATTGAAATCGGCGTACTTGACCTCTTGGAGGTCTTGTACAAGCCCTTGCATATCATTTATCGCATAAACATAGTGAAAAGTAATACGAAATTAAAACTTTTTACAACATACTTCATAGTCTTTAAAAACTCTTTCATATAAAGCAATAGGAAATACTAAGTCTCAATCTCATCAAACTTAAGACACAAGAATACTTGGGATACGACCCATACTTCAAAATATAGAAATACTTAGTCTATTACAATATTTCAAATGAAAATATAAAAGACATATATGCCCTCGAGTCAAATAAGAACATACTTCAACTTCTCTTGAACGATGCTACGGTCCAAGTCTTCACTTTCCAACTTCTTATCCATATATCAACAACTCTAGAGATAGGTAAAAGCATAGATTAGTACAACCACATGTACTAAGTATGGAATAATGCATAAAAATTATGAAAACAGACTTTTATTGGAAATATGGATATTTTCATTTTAAAAATCATATTATAATGATAAGAACAACATTTAACAACTTAGAAACACATAAGAAAACATTTAAACAAAACATCATAATTTTAGAGTCACTTTACAGTAACTCCCTTCACTGTATAGTGAAGTTACTTGTAATCACCATAGATACCTTCTAATACGAAATCATCCCACTAAAGCTATCCTAAGACCCACTTGAGAAACACAAAAAGAGATCGCCCATAAAACCTCTCTAAGCGTGCCTAAATGATCCTCAAGACTACTTATAATGAGTCACATACTCATTTACAAGGCATCAAAGCATCAATTTAAGATTCTTATATCAAAGGTGAATCTAAGTCTTACTTGAGTGAGTTGTGAAGCGACCGCTCATACAATACCTTACACACACACTCAAGAGATCCTATATACTATCTAGGATAGAATCTTTCTCACCAAGTGTATCAACACATAAATAATATGACATTCTTCTTCCAAAAGCTATCAAAAGACCTACTTAAGTAAATCAAGAAAATAAAGTCCATGATTGACATCTTCAAGATTACCTAAGTAATCCTTAAGACTACCTAAGGCTTAGATCATGCCCACAAAATCAACCAACTTCCCTAACTAGAGTCATCGTCAAGACTTCAAAAGAAAAGACATGAGAAAATCATCCATTATGTCCTCTTCACACTTTAGCTAAGGAATACTTAAGTCACTTTAGATTAGGTATTCCTTCATTTACATAAATACACATATATCACATAAAGGAAATTCAAGTAATAGTGTTGGATAAGACCTAGGAACTCCAAGCAACACCTTCAAAGACTATCGTGCAATGTCTAGATAGCGTCTGATACTACCGCCTAAACCTCATATAACTTCTCTAATGCTAATAGGTATTCCATATGATGAGAATAGGTAATAAACTACATAGAACATTATAGCAAGGCATGAGATCCGGAGTTCTATCCTACTCCGTTGAGGTTGTTCTACTTGCCAATGGTAGAACTTAGACACATCCCATGTAGGCACATTGTTATGGAATATGAAGGGCATGCTTTGTAATCTAGTCTCACTCTTTAACTAGAACTACTTACCTTAACATACTCACTTGGTTCTAGCCGTCTTTATCATAGAGTAATTAACACATTAGGTTCACATAAAAAGGTTCTATAGCAAGTTCATAACCCAATAACATTTACCCTACCAAAGAAAGGTCCACTAGGGCTACCGCACAATGGCAACAAAAAGCTCCTGATGACTTTCCTAAGAATTAATATAATGCCGTTCCATACAATTAACCTTAAGTCTATAATTTTTTTACTTTGAAGGATACCATTATGGCTTACGACTTCATCATTCACAACCTTACCACTAGGTTCAAGGTTTCACATAAAAGACTATATTAACATCATTTAGGGTCTCATATCATTCATATATACAATACTAAGAGACTTTAGCATCCTAATTCAAGACATCACATATTCACATTCATACATACATCAATCAAGGGACACAAGTCAACCAAGATAAGACACCACATACTTCACTTTAACTCATAATAAATGTCATTCTAGAAACACATAAACATAACCATATCATCTTCAAGTAATACTATCCACTATCATACCATCATCAATGTGACCAATATAGACTCATATAGTCAATAATGAATAACCAAGACTCAACCCTAAGATTATACACATAAGGTCAAAGTCATAGTCTAACATGATCACCTAAGATGACATGAATAGAAGAACACATATATGATTTCACATTACTTAGCATGTAGATAGATATTATCATACTTCACATAATCAATTACTCAAATAACCACATTACTTCAAGTAGTTGCCGACGAGGCCATGATCATCATATTGCATAAAATAACACCAACAAGGCCACATGAATTGCAAGTAAAACACATAACACCACTACCATAATGGACCATACCAATTACAATATAATTGAAGTTTACATAAAAATAAAGGAAATAGGGCAGATTACCAACACATCATCCTCAACACCTCAATCCAATGTCAAATCACCATATTTGATATCACAAGGCCCTTACCCATGGTCGTCACCAACAATTAAACATAATTATGAAATTATTCATGAAATTAGGTCAAATTACTACATATTCATAAATCCAATAAAACCTATATATCAATTTACTACAATTATTACATTAATGAATAACCCACATTAAACTACATAAGAATTCATCAACATTAGATCAATATCAAGTTACCCATAACTTAGTCAAAAACTAGGGTTCATCCAATTCATGAGTTCATAGATAATTAAGGTTAAAATAATCAATAAAATAACAACTAATCCATAATAAAATTTTAAAAACAATTGATGCAAGAACCCATGGAAGAAATATGAAATTGGACAATTCAACTTTGAAAACTTTAGAAAACATCTTGAGAATTGGGATCCTTGATGAAGAGAGTTTCAAGGATAAAAATATATTCCTTAATGAATATAATTCTTAAATTTGATAAATAATCTCCACTCAATTGGTCACACCAAGCCCTTCCTTGAGTTTTTACTCCAATGGAGTTCTAGAGAGAATTCTAAGGGATTTCGGGTTTTTATTTAGAAGAATGAAATATTCTAAGTGTTAAGCACTTATAAACATGTTTAAAATACCCAAAATACTCCTAAGGAACCGACAATACTCTTATTTAAAAACAATTGATGCAAGAACCCATGGAAGAATTATGAAATTGGACAATTCAACTTTGAAAACTTTAGAAAACATCATGAGAATTGGGATCCTTGATGAAGAGAGTTTCAAGGATAAAAATATATTCCTTAATGAATATTATTCTTAAATTTGATAAATAATCTCCACTCAATTGGTCACACCAAGCCCTTCCTTGTGTTTTTACTCCAATGGAGTTCTAGAGAGAATTCTAAGGGATTTCGGGTTTTTATTTAGAAGAATGAAATCTTCTAAGTGTTAAGCACTTATAAACATGTTTAAAATACCCAAAATACTCCTAAGGAACCGCAAATAATCTTATTTGTAACTGAAGTAAAATTACAACTTCACTCCTCAACTTAATAGTGAAGGTGCGCATAACACAAACCCATCGACGGTTGGGCAGTCAACGGACCATTTGTTCACAAACGGACCTTCCTATCCTTTCGTTGGTTGGACCAGAGACTAAAATAGGGTATCCTATCACCCAATAATAAGTCCCAATCAATGATACCCTACTTATGGGGCATCTATTGACCCACTGGGCGTCGACTGCCTCCATGGTTTGTGCTGTCTTGGGCAGTCTTGGCAACTATTTTTGGTTCTTCCTCAAGGACCCTTGGTTGGTCCTTGGGATTTTTTTAAGGACATTCCCAACCTAAAAATAATAATACACGATTTTAGAACATCTCACATGACTTTCATAAAAAACGAACGCGTAAAACTCGACGAAATATACTTAGACACACAAAGTCATTTCAAGGCACATCTTTAGAACGTCATGAACGTTCTTGGACTTTTGACCTGAAAACTTTACAAAACTTTACACACTTCCTATATACATTATAATAACTCATTTAAGGACCTTAAAACCTTGTTAAACACACATAAACACTTAGATCAACAGATGAGGCACATAGGTGACTTAGTCGTCAAACGTCTTGGTCGTCCCTCGACGTTGACTTCTAATTCACCTAAGCTCTTCGACACTGCCTCATTAACACATAATAGACCTATTTAGGAACTTGAAACATAATGACCAACATGTTAGGCTCTAGTTCACCTAAGTCATTTTCGAGGTCTTACACTATGATTGATAACTAAAGGCTTAAAGACATTTCAAAAAGGGATTCTATCTTTGCACCGAGTGAAATAGAGTGAGGAGTGTCTCTTATCACATAGGTAATGTAGGATCACTAAAGTACTATTGATATTGGAGAGTACAATTCATATAGCATAAAAAGGGTCCCAACTATATCTCCTAGTTCTTAAACTATGTTGCCCACATAGGAATACTAGCTAGTGAATCAACGTAGTTGTTGTGTTTTATGTTTTTGTACTACCTTAGTAAGTAGACCACCCTCCTTCTGTGTAGGGTTTTATGACACCGGATTCCACACTAGCTCATGTGGTCTATGTTTGTTAGGGCAAGATGTTCCCAAAAGGTAAAATGAACGAAAGAATTGAAAACTAACTAAGATAATCTAAGGGGTCTAACTTAGTCTAGGTAGGGGTATGTGACTCTACCTAAGAATTGCACTAGTTAGCCTTTAATGGAGTCGTAGGAGGATGTTCTTATGTATGATTATGCTTATACTGATATATGATATGTATATGATGAACTTTCACATTGTTGATACTATATATTGATTAGTTCACTTATGAATATATGTTGGTTTATATTGTTAAAGTAATATGAAATGTATATATAAATGCATGTTATGTTAAGTAGGATGTTAGTCATGATTCTTTTTGGGTTACTTGATTAAGTAAAGTTATGGGGTTTGCTTGGTCATTGCTCTTGTTGACTTGATAGGGGTTCATGAATAGGAACCTATGTGATGCATAGGAAACTCTTACTCCTAAGGCACAATATGGGACTTCCAAGAATGTGAGAGTTTCCTAAGCATCAAATAGATTCCTATCCATAAGTCTGGCACTTCACAATTATGAACATGAACTTACATAGGCGAGGTTGAGAGAGAGACATCGACTCAAACATATTTAACCTGGCTCTGATATAAAGTTTGTCAAATCTGGGAATAGCCCCTAGATGTAACCGGCGTTGTCTTTCTCTTTGAGGACTAAGACTAGCCTCTTAGCTTACATCATTACATTCATAAGTCAAATTTAGTAGAAAATTTTAAACTTTTCATTACTTCTACTTGGAGGTTGACATAAACCTCTACATAGACATAATGTATATATATCAAATATACATAGACCCTTCGTATAATAAGATTTTTTAGTGTTCTACTTTTATTGCACAAAGGTATTTAAATTATAACATAGTCATAATAGTCGTCTCATCTCATAACCATATACATCAAGTAACAATTCCTCACATGGGCTATACAATGTTTCATACTAAATCAAAAGGAAAGAACATTATAGTCTTAAACTCAGAACAACTCCATCATCTAGATAGTGGCATTACCCTCGGAAAGTGAGGACCTACCCTACTTGGATGAATAAGAGATCCAAGCCTTCTTCAAGTCATCTTCAAAGCACTTCAAGACCAGAACCTTAAATGGTTGGGAAAAAGGAAAAAACGGGATTAGTACACCACTTGTACTAAGTATGAGACCATATGCACACATACTTTGAAATCATGCTAAGAAAAAGGGACATTTCATAAAGTATGCACTTTTCATTTGAAAACATTTTTGCACATTCAACAAGACCATACTTAATCACTTAGAAATATTCATTTAGTCATAGGCATGTAAATCACAAAGCCAACAACATCAAAGCATACTCAATTAACCATGTATATCATGTTATTGAATACATAGTCAAGTAACTCTATTGTCAAGTCATTTTAACATAATCAAAGCAAGACAATAAACCATAAACCCCTATCAAGTCAACAAGTGCAATGAACAAGCAAATATCTATAACCTTACTTAATCAAGTAACCCAACAAGAATCATGACTAACATCCTACTTCACATATAATAACATTTAAGAGTACGTAGAATCATACTTTAACAATATAGACCATCACATATTCGTAAGTTATACCAATTAACATAAAGTATCAACAATGTGCAAGTTCATCATATACATGTCATATAGAATTATAAGCATATTCATACATAAGAACATCCTCCGAAGACTCTCTTCAAGGCAAACTGGTTCAATGTTTAGGTAGAGTCCAATACCTCTACGTAGACTAAGCTAAACCCTTTAGGTTACCTAAATTAGAGTTCATTCCTTAAGATAATTTTACCTTTTGGGAACATCTTGCCCTAATCGACATAGACCACATGAGATAATGTGGAATCCGGTGTCATGGAACCCTACACCGAAAGAAGGTGGACTACTTGCCAAGGTAGTACCAAAACATGAACATAGCAACTACTGGATCCACTACCTAGTATTCCTATGGGAGCAACACAGTTCAAGAACTAGGAGATATAGTTGGACCCACTTTATGCTACATGAATTTTAGTCTAAAATCTCAAGAGTACATTTGTGATCCTACCTATCCTATGTGGGAAGGGACACTCCTCACTCTAGTTCACTCGGTGCTAGATACAATCCCTTTTTTTAAATGTCTTTGTTAATCATCATAGGTTAATGTAGGTCATAGGGTCTAACCCGTTTATATTCATCATCATCATAGCTCAATAATAGTTGCATGAGTATTTTCCGTTCATTACAATTCATATAGGTGAGGTTAGCACATTAAAATTCTCATATCATGATAAGGCACATCGGTAAATCATTAACCATCCTTAAAACATTTACATCTTAAGCCAATACCTCACAATGATAATCAAGAATTTTAGATTTAACATCATACCACTCTATCAATTCTAATACAAGGCATACTGCAGTAAACATCATGACTTAACACAACCACAATTTGAAGTAAATGATAGGGATCATAAGACTTACAAAGTCTCTTTCATAGTTCATCATCAAGGTCTTACTACAAACCCTCAATCAACCCAATTTGGGTATACATCATCATAAATCAATAAACAACATGACAACAAGGCTATGAGAATCACTACATCATAATTCAATACTAGATCACAACTTAAGATAATATACTTAGGTCAATTCACAACATACATCTTAACCTAGAACAATTCTCAAGAACTAGCATGAAAAGACTACAAATAAACCAAATTCATTCATAATTTGTGTAACAACATCACCTAGTATTAATTAAACCAATAACCAATTTAATTGGACCAATTCAATACAATTCATATCAAGAATCATAACCTAGGGTTAAGGGTCAGGTGTCATCTTCTACAAACTAGACGAAACCATCAAGATATATCATAATTAAGTTAGGATACATGTTAGTATATTCATAATATCCAAAATATTCATAAACAAATCAATTCATAACATCAATTTCATATTGGATGAAACCCCACTTAAAAGCTCAACTTTGGAATCAATTTTTAAGGAACCCTTTGAAGAAAGAGGTTTCAAAGGTGAATTAGATCCCATAAGTTAATGTTTTATGGAGAATTGATTGTGAAATATTACCTTTACATCCCCCAAAACCCTCCCCTATCTTGGTCTTCAATGGTTTCGTCCACTAGAGAGAAAGAAGAGAGAAGGAAGAGAGTTTTGTTTTGTGAGTTGTGATTAGTCTAATGGGGTTGGATCTTTATATGGGAGTTTAGTTAACTTATTATACTTCCCTTAACCCCTCAAATAATTACTTAACCCCTTAATTAATTTATTTGAGTTACCTAAAAAACGTGCAGAAAATAAGACCACTCAAAGGTGAGACCCCGATCGACGGTCCGTGTGTGAGTCGACGAGCCCTGCCTCTTTCCGTGCTGCACTTCATCGATGAAAAATGGACCATTAGAACAAATGTATAAGTATTGGTCTATGGATGACGTTGATGCCCCATCGATCCACGTACGCCTCATCGAATGACTTCGTCGATGCACACTGCCTAGACAGTCTTTTGACCCCAAACGCAAGGGTTCTCCTCAAGGGTCCTTGGTTGATCCTTGGGGAACCGTACTTGTATGTTTCCAACATGAATCACCTTAAACACATAGTAGACACCCTTCCACCAATTTTTATCATTTTTCAATTTCTAAAAGCTAGTCAAATAGGGTAAGGCACACTAGTACCTATTTGAACTACTTTCTGGACGTCATGGACGTTTTGGTTTTAGACTTCTTTAATGACTTATATTTATTAAAATGGATCTTAAAATAGGGTAGAGACTTTATGACACTTACTTAGGCTCTAGAACACTTCTTGAATTTTTGAATTATTACAAAAGGGATTCATGATGATTCCCACGAGCCTCTTGGAACTTCATGGATGTGTGCGGACCATCTTTCTTCAAAAACATCTCTCAGGAGTTAGTACAATTAAGATTATTCCATTTCTAGATCATGAGAGAGGCGTGTAAATGGATGGCTAGATTCCCGTATGACTCCATCACTTCCTGGGAGGAATTGGTAACCGCAATTGAAATGTGATTTTCCATCCCTCGAATATTATTACCCTTTAAGATAGCATTCTGAGGTTTAAGCGTCTTGAAGGAGATCCTTTGAACAGACTTGGTTACGTTTCAAAAGGTTGATTCTTCAATGCCCAACCCATGGTTTTCTTGATAATGTGTTGCTTCAGTACTTTTATCGGAGTTTGGACTCGGTAAACAAGGGGGTCGCTGACCAGCTTTCGCCTGGAGGCTTAATGCAGCAACCACATGTAGTAGAATTCCAATTTTTAGATGGAATGACAACCATCAACATTTTGTGGTACACTCGTGAGGACCAAGTCTCTCCTCTCACCTTCGAGCTATCTAAGGAGAAAATTAAAAAAGATCAGGAGAGAGATAAAAACATGTGCAATATCATGGCACAACTTGACATTTTATCCAAAAATTTCATAATGGCTGGTGCTCGTGATGTTAATGTCGTGGGGTTCGGGTGTGCGAATCCCAAAGAGATGAAGTTTGAAGCCTTATATTTCAAAGAGGTAAATTTCTAGCCAACCAAGGCAGTGGCTATCTTTCAAACTATCCAAGGTAGGGAGGTAACAAAAGTTAAGCTAGAGACGAAGGCTGGAAGGATCGAGATCGTGAATGAAGGGAATGAAATCCCTAAGGGAGGAATGGGGAGAATGATAGATATGTACCTCCCCATGAGAACCAAAAGACTAAGGACTTGAAAGGTTGTAGGTTTGAGGATATGCTCTCACATATCTTTAACAAAGTTGAAGGGTCAGACAAAATATTAAAAGGCATGAAGAAGATGTGTCCACCTTTATCCAGATCATTACCTCCCATTCAGTTTTGATAAAGAAGTTGGAGACCTAGATGGATCAGATCTCATCGCACTTAATTACAACAACAAGTGGTATTGCCTAGTGACACTATGTCGAACCCCAAAAATGAGGTTTGAAAGTGGACTTGATTCATGCCACGACATTAAATAAGGTGTTGTTAGAAAGGCAGCCCAAAACCCTTATTTTATGTTTTATGTTTGTTTAGGTAAAATAATGGTGTGCTGGTTATGTAGGATGAAGCATGGAAAGTGTTAGTAAAGAAGAATATTAGTGAGAAAAAAGGTTCTTTCGGCAGATTTTCGAAGATCTTGGCGACCCCCATCAAGTTCACCGTTGGAATCAAGGAAACTTTAAGCTAGAGTATATAAAACTCGGACAACCCAATAAATTATTGGGGAGTCTCCAAACTGTTCGGCAATCCTAATATGCACTGCCGTTTTGATTCCAACCATTGACTGGAAGTTTTGTTAAACTCACTGAGGTAAGTGATGACTCGGTAGGTCGCCGAATGGTTGGGCGACCATGACTAACGTCACCGAATGGAGAGAACTTGATGGTCTTTAAATTCAAAGGTTAAAATTCCTTAAAATCCATAAAATTTCCTCAATTATAATTCTTCAAAATCACATATGCACCTATTCCTTTATATCTCTTGAACTTTTAGAGTATTTTGTTTGATTGATTTGTGCTATAATTTTGATTGCATTTCCACCTAACATCTCGAATGCTTCTTAATCTGCACCAAAGGTTGGTTTCCGCATCCTAGTTCTTGAACTATGTTCATAAGAGTAATCAACATCACATAGTGTAATTAAAATATAAGATCATCATATACATGACATTTCCAATTATAAGCATATTCATATATAATAACATCCTCTGGAGACTTCCCTCAAAGCTAACCAGTGCAATTTTTAGGCAGAGTCACATACCCCTA
Organism: Solanum habrochaites; assembly: GCA_027704765.1. Lineage (NCBI taxonomy): Eukaryota > Viridiplantae > Streptophyta > Magnoliopsida > Solanales > Solanaceae > Solanum > Solanum habrochaites. The sequence goes on along the minus strand of JAKWJA010002498.1, from coordinate 13,029,618 downwards.
CCTAGACTAGGCTAAACCCTTAGGTTAAGTTAGTTAGAGTTCATTCCTTTAGAGCATTTTACCTTTTGGGAACATCTTGCATTATCCGACATAGACCACAAGAGCTAATGTGGAATCTGGTGTCATGGAACCCTACACCAAAAGAAGGCGGACTACCTGCCAAGGTAGTACCAAAAGATGAACATAGCAACTACGTGGATCCACTAGCTAGTATTCCTATGGGGGAAACATAGTTCAAGAACTATGATATATAGTTGGAACCGTCATTATGCTACATGCATTGTCCAATCTCAATAATACATTCGTGATCCTACCTTCCCTATGTAGGAAGGGACACTCCTCACTCTAGTTCACTCAGTTCTAAGCTAGAGTCCCTTTTAAAGTGTCTTTAATACCTTTGTTAATCATAATTTCTTAATGTAGGTCATAAGGTATATTCCTTGTATAAACATCATCATCGTAGCTCAATAATAATTGCATGAGTATTGTCCTTTCATTGCAATCCATATAAGTGATGTTAGCATATTAATACATTCACATCATGATAAGGCTCATTGGTAATTTATCATCATCCTTATAACATTTACATCTTAGTTTACACCTCACAAACCATAGTTAAGAAATTTCAATTCAACATAATCCCAACCCTATCAATCCTAATACAAGGCATACTTCAATACAACATCATCACATAATCACAAGTAACCATAATTGAAGTAATGAGGTGAGATCACAAGACTTACGAAGTCTTCTTCATAATCAATCATCAAGGTCTTACACTCAAACCTTAAATCAACCCAACAAGGGTGTAATATTATCACATAATAGAGACTAACATGATAACAAAGCCAATTGAATTACTACATCAAAATCCATCACTAGTTCATAGCATAAGACAAGAGACTTAGGTCAAATACATAATACACTTCATAACCTAGATCAATTAATCAAGAAATAGCATGGTAGGAATATAATTCATCCTAATATATTAATAATTGATATAATAACATCATCTAGTACTAATTCAACAAACAAACAGTTCAATTGAACCAACATTACACAATTCATATCAAGATCACGACCTAGGGTTAAGGAAAGTAGGTCATCTTCTACAATCTAGACCAATCCATAAAGATATAACATAATTGAGTTAGAATACATGTTAATATATTCATATTATAAAAAATAAATCATAACCAAACCAATTCACCAGATGAATTTCAAGATTGGAAAAGACCCACTTGAATTTCATAATTTTGAAATCAATTTCATGGAACCTTTTGGGGAAAGAAGTCCCAAAGATGAAAGGAATAACATACCTTAATGTTTGATGAATATTGGTGGAGAAACTTTGGTGATTGAAGCCCTAGAACCAACCTTGACCTTGACTTTTATGGAGTTGTTCAACTTGAGAGAGAAAGAAGAGAGAAGGAAGAGAATTAGGGTTTGTGAATTATGAGAACTTAAGTTAGTCTAATTAGGTTAGGATCTTTATTTAGGTTGTTAATTAACTTAATTAGAATTCCTATAAACCCTAATTAACCTACTAACTAATCCAACTAATTAAATGAATTACATGAAAACGTGCATCAAAATAGACCCCCTCACAGACGACACCACATCAACGCCTCATGTGTCAAACGACGGCCAAGGGACCAACCTTCCTCTTGGTCCGTCGTTTTGGTCAGAGACTATGCAAAACAGGCCTTTCATGGATTTGGCTAATTTTCTTCGACGCCCCATCGATTGACATACCATCCGTCGATTGCATTTGTCTTTGCACACTGCCTTTTGGCAGATTTTTGCCAAATTGCAAGGGTCTTCCTCAAGGGCCCTTGGTTGGTCCTTGGGAGTAGTACCCACACGTTTCAGCTATGAACTATACGTGCTAGACACCCTTCCACCAATTTTCATCATTTTCCGACTCCTAAAAGTTCGTCAAATAGGCTAAGACACACTAGCACCTCATTGAACTAGTTTCTAGGCGTCATAAAAATAGACTTCATAAAAATTTCTAATCCTTTTGACACTCATTTAAGTCTCTAGAACACATTTTTGACTTTCAAAGTGTTACAATATTCCCCTCCTTAGGAACATTGGTCCCTGAATGACACTAAAATCTCTTGAAAGGAAGGAATAGACTCCAAATGAGCAGCCCCAAAAATAAAAAATGCATGAAAACATGAGATACAACTTCCATCATGACATTTACACATAGAAATTCAAAAACATCAATTACCACACATAAAGCTCATAATCACATTATAAGGAATTTCTTTCTCACAATAACCACATTAGCTCAACATACCATATATGAGTCACTTATGCTAAAGCTCAACTTACCAACATGCTCTACATCATTTTATAAAGATTCACCATATCAAAATGCACAACATAATTCAAAACAAGAAGAACTGCAAATTTTGAAGTTAATATGCACACTTCACTGTAACTTCACTGTAATAACACCAAATATGCACAATTTGCAAACCTTCACAAAAATCATTGAAACTTCAATTTTAATCATTATTTTTATTATAAGTAAGAACACCAAACCTTCATTAGGAAAGATATGAGGATAACGGGACTTCAAGTCGGCCTTGCTTCTTATGTTGCTTCTTCAACTAGGTGGTTTCTCCATAACAATTTTACGGAGGCCACCTCTTTGTTCCTCAACCTCTTCCCTTGCCTATCAAGGATTTCTACAGGGACCTCCTCATAAGAGAGGTTATACTTGATACCAAGACCCTCAATAGGAAGAATAGATTCGGGATCACCGATACACTTCTTAAGAATCCAAACATGGAAAATTTGATGAACCAAAGACAATTCATTAGGAAACTTTAACTCATATGCCACTTTACCAATCCTTTTCAAGATTTCATAGGGACCCACATAACAAGGACTCAACTTCCCTTTTTTGCCAAATCTTTCCACCCCTTTCGTAGGCAAAATTTTTAGATACACTTTATCACCTTTTTCAAACTCTAATTCCTTCTCCTATGGTCGGCATTAGACTTTTACCGGCTATAGGTTGTTTGCAAGTGATTCCTTATGATATGAACCTTCTCCAAAGTCGTATAAATCAAATCGGGACCTAAAAGTGAAGACTCACCCACTTAAAATTATCCAATTGAAAAGCTACACCTTCTATGATACTAAGCTTCATAAGGGGCCATGGATATGGATGATTGGTAGCTATTGTTGTAAGCAAACTCCACTAAAGGAAAATGCTTATCCCAATTTCCCTTAAAATCAATAATTCAAGCTCTAAGAATATCCTCAAGGGTTTGAATAGTACGCTCTGCTTGACCATTTATTTGGGGATGAGAACCGGTGCTTAAATTCACCTTGGTACCTAACCCTTCTTGGAATGACCTCCAAAACCTAGATATGAATTGTGCACCCATATCCGATATAATGGATAACAGAATACCATGGCGACACACAATCTCATCTATGAAGATCCTTGGATAATCTTTTGCCGAATAGGTAGACTTAACGTGAATAAAATGAGCAGGTTTGGTCAAACTATCCACAACCACCCATGTAGAGTAATATCGCTTTTTTGTTCGAGGCAAACCTACTACAAAATCCATATTGATGATTTCCCACTTACAAGTTGGAACTTTGATTTCTTGAAGTAAACCACCGGGATTTTGGTGTTCGGCTTTCACTTGTTGGCAATTTGGACACATCAAAAAAAATTCCGTTATGTCGTTCTTCAAGCCTTCCCACCAAAACACTTTCTAAGGTCATGGTACATCTTTGTCGAACCCAGGTGAATAGAGTAATGGGACCCATGATCTTCCTCAAGAATCTGGTACCTCAAACCATCTACATTAGGAACACACAACTTTCCTTAGTACCTCAAGACACCATCCCCCTAAGGAGAATAACTCATTAAGCTTGCCAAGAACCTATTTTTTCAAATCTATCAATGGTTGATCAAGGTGTTGTTTGGACTTCACCTCAACCACCAAAGATGACTCGGAGTTCTGATGGGCCATAAAACCACCATTCGAAGAATATTCCAACCAAAACCCAATCTAGCCAACCTATGAACATCTCTCAATAGATCATCCTTGGCTTCCGCTACATGAGCTACACTACCCATGGTCATACGACTTAGAGCATCCGCAACCACATTGTCGTTGTCGAGGTGATAGAGAATAGTTATGTCGTAATCTTTCAACAATTTCAACCACCTTCTTTGTCGGATATTTAAATTATTTTGACTAAACACATACTGTAGACTCTTGTGGTTAGTATACACACAACATAGACACCATACAAATGATGCCTCCATATTTTAAAGGTAAATACTACAGCCGCTAACTCAAGATCATCAGTTGGATAGTTTTCTCATGCACTTAAAGTTGTCTAGAAGAATATGCTACTGCTTTCCCATGTTGCATAAGCAGACACCCTTAACTCACTCGGGATGCATCACAATATACAACGAAGACCTTGGTACCCTTTAGTAGAGTTAACATCGGAGCAGAAGTAAGCCTATCTTTCAAGATTTGGAAGCTTCTTTCACATGCCTCCGACCATTCAAATTTCATAATCTTTTTGGTCAAAGTAGTCAAGGGAGATGCAATGGACGCAATACCATTCAAAAATCTCCGATAATAACCCGCTAGACCTAAGAAACTACTAATGTCGGTTTGATTCAATGGTCTAGGCCAATTTTTCACCACCTAGGTTTTCCTTGGATAAACCTTAACTCCCTCACTAGATATAATATGACCAATAAACTCCACTCACCTCAACCAAAACTCACATTTGCTATACTTGGCAAATTATTGATTCTCCTTAAGAACTTGTAATACCACCCTCAAATAGTCCATCTGTTGACCCTCATTCTTCGAATATACCAATATGTCGCCAATGAAGACAATGAAAAATAAATCTAGGTAACTTTGAAACACTCTATTTATGAGATTCATAAATGCTTCCAGGGAATTAGTGAGACTAAAGGACATTACTAAGAACTCATAGTTACCATATGTAGTCCGAAATGACGCCTTTGGTATATCCTCACCTCTCACCCTAAATTGGTGATACCCTGATCTCAAGTCAATCTTAGAAAAGTAGCTTGTCCCTTGGAGTTGATCAAACAAGTCGTCTATCCGAGGGAGAGGATACTTATTCTTAATAGTGACTTTATTGAGTTGGCGATATTTGATGCAGATTCTAAGGGACCCATCCTTCTTCTTCACAAACAAAATCGGAGCACCCAATGGGGAAATACTAAGTCTAATGAGGCCTTTTTCTAGTAAATCCTTGAGTTGAGCCTTCAATTCTCTCAATTTGGCCGGAGCCATCCGATAAGGAGGAAGTCAAATGTGATTTGTATCCGGTAGCAAGGCGATACCAAAATCAATTTCCCATTTGGGAAAAATACCGGGAATATCATTAGGAAATACCTTTGGAAATTCCATCACTACGGGGACCGACTCAATGTGAGGAATTTCATAGTCTAAATCTTTGACTCTTACTATATGGTATAAAAACTCTTTAGAGATCATTTTACATGCTTTTAAACAAGAGATGATACGACCTTTAGGAATAAAATTTCCCCCGTTCCACTCTAAGATGGGCTCATTGGAAAGTTAAACTTCACTACCCTTGTTCTACAATCTATGAAGACAAAGCAAGCATGCAACCAATCCATACCCAATATGACATCAAAATCAAACATATAAAGTTCTACTAGTTAAACATAAGTTACTCTATTGGGAAACATTATAGGATAATTTCTATATAACCTTTTTGTAACCACCGACTCACCCACCGGGGCAGTCATTATGAAAGGTTCATTTAGAATGCCAGGCAAAATGTCAAACTTTTTAGCTACTAGAGGAGTAAAAAAAGATAATGTTACACCCAGATCAAGTAAAGCATAAACATTGATAGAGAAGACTTTCAAAATACCGGTCAACACATTGAGAGAAGTCTCTAGTTCACCCTTAGAGAGAAGAGCATAAAAGCGATTCTTCTTCGGACCATCATTAGAACAACTTGATTGCCCACTATCCTTGTCTTTCCCTTTCACATTTGGGCAATATCTAACCTTGTTCCCACTCTTACCACAACCAAAACAATTATTCGTTCCCTTAAGGCAATCACCATAGTGGTTCTTGCCACACCTTTCACATGCTGGCTTCTTGGTTGGTGAACTTGTAGTCCTTCCTTTTGAGGCTTAGGGTTAGACACCCTATCATCACAAGTAATAGGGAAATTATTAGTAACTTTATTAGAAACCCTTTTCTTGAGCCTAGGCTTCTCTTGAATATCAAGCCTACCTTTTGAAGAACCACCATCAAGAGACTTTGCCCTCTTGTTATCTCTATTCTCTCTCTTAGACCTTGAATCTTCTATTTGTTGTCCATGAACTAAGAGACAATAAATGTTCATATTTTCATGTAGCATAGCCGAATGATACTCATCTTATAAGTCATCCGACACTTCCATCACAAAGCAATTCATTTCATCTTTAAGATCGGAAACCAAAGAAGGAGCATACTTTGACAATTTAGTGAATTTCAAAGAGTACTCAAGTACACTATTACCTCCTTGACAAAGTTTAATGAACTCTACCACTTTAGTTTCCCGCTTCTCCCTAGGAAAGAATCTATCAAGAAAAGCCTTCTTGTAAAACTCCCAAGTCACCGGTCCACCTCTTAAAGGACTATTGTCTCTCCATTGGACGTACGAAGTTTGGGCCTCATACTTGAGTTGATAAGTGGCTAACTCGGCCTTATTACTAGTAGTCAGCCCCATAGAAAAGAGGATTTTGTAGATTTAATCAATGAAATCTTGGGGGTCTTCCTAAATGTTGGACCCATAGAAAGTAGGGGGATTCATCCTAGTGAAATCCCTTAGATGGGAGGCCATGATGGTAACTTGTTGTTCTGCTCGAGGTACAACCTCCCAATTAGCTTGGGTCATCATGGCTTGAGCTTGGGTAGCGACGGTTTGTTCTTTAGTAGTAATGTCTTGGGCCATGTGGAGAAGAGAAACCCTTATGTCACCATCTGTCAAAGGAGGAGGATTAACGGAGCTTGGTCATTATTAACATCTTCTTTAAGAGGAAGGACTTTCTCACCACGAGGAGAAACTCTTACATTGGCAATCTTATTCTTAAGTCTTCGTGCCGAGTTCCTTCGAGTATTCATTGTCTATAATCACAATAAAAGGATTAGATGCTAAAAGCACGTAAAGTTAGTACTCTAGAGTCACGATATTTGACTTCCAATAAAGTGAGAGTTTCCTAAGCATCATACAAATTCCTATTCATAAGTGTGGCGCGCTTCACAATTATGAGTAATAAAATACATCGACGTGGTCAAGAGAGACATCGACACAAAGATATTCAACCTCATGTTCTGATACCATGTTTGTCACATTTGGGGAGAATCCCCTAAACATAACCGGCGTCGTCGTCGTCTTTGAGGAATAAGACTATCCTCCTAGCTTACATCATTATATTCATGGGTCAATGTTTGCAGAAAATTTAAAAATTTTCATTACATCTACATTGAGGTTTACATAGACCTCTACATACACATAATATTTATATCAAGTATACATAGACCCTTAGTATAGGAAGATCAGTAAGTGTTATACTTTTATTGTACCTAGATTTATAAAATATAACATAGTCTCAAATAGACGTCTCATCTCATAACCATCTAAAAAGAGTATAACAATTTGGGACTAGCCCATACATTAAAGTAATAAGTCCTCATATAGGCTATAAAATGTCTAGTACTCTAATGAAAAGGATAGAACATAAGAGTCTTAAAACTAAAACAACTTCATTAGCCTGATAGTGGTATTTCTGTTGGAAAGTGAGGACCTACCCAACTTGGATGATTGAGTATTCCATGTCTTCTTCAAAGTCATCTTAAAGCCCTTCAACGACCGAAACCTAAAATGTTGGGGGAAAAGGGAGAAAATTGGGTTAGTGAATCACTTGTACTAAGTATGAGACCATATGTACGCATATAATGAAATCATGCTAAAAAGGGACAATTCATTAAGTTTGCTATTTACTTTAAAAATCTTTGTGCACATATAATAAGACCATACCAATCAATAAGACATATTTATTAAGTCATGGGCACGTACATCACAAGACCAATAAGTCTAGTGAAGTCAACATTTATATCATATAATTGAAAACATAGTGAAAGTAACTCTATCATCAAGTACTAACATCAACAAGCATGAATAAAAGTAAATTTCAACATAACCAAAGCAAGTCCATTAGTCATGAACCTCTTTAAATCCATTTGTGCAATGACTAAGCAAAGACGTATAACCTTATTTAATCAAGTAAACCTAGCAAGAACCATAATCTATGTCCAACTTCACATAACATAATGTTAAGAGTACATAATATCATACTTAAGCAATAAAGACCAAGTACATGTTCATAAGAGTAATCAACATCACATAGTGACTTTAACATATAAGATCATCATATACATGGCATGTACAATTATAAGCATATACATATATAAGAAAATCCTCGTAAGACTTCCCTCAAGGCTAACTATTGCAATATTTAGGTAGAGTTCCATACCCCTACCTAGACGAAGCTAAACCCCTTAGGCCATGTTAGTTAGAGTTCATTCCTTTAGTTCATTTTACCTTTTGGGAACATCTTTCATTATCCGACATAGACTATATGATCTAATGTGGAGTCCGGTGTCATGGAATCGTACACCGAATGGAGGACTACTTGCCAAGGTTATAGCAAAACATGAACATAGCTACTGCATAAATCCACTAGCTAGTATTCCTTTGGCGGCAACATAGTTCAAGAACTAGGAGATATAGTTGGGATCCTCTTTATGCTACATGCATTGTAGTCTCCAACCACAAGAGTACATTAGTGATCCTACCTTCCCTATGTGGGAAGGGGCACTCCTCACACTAGTTCACTCAGTGCTAAGTAAGAGTCCCTTTTGAAATTTCTTTAATACCTTTATTAATTATCATAGCTTAATGTAGGTCATAAGGTCTATCCCTTGCATAAACATCATCATCATAATTTAATAAGAACTTCATGATATTCTCGTTTCATTACAATCCATATAAGAGAGGTTAGCACATTAACACATTCACATCATGATAAGGAACATTGGTAAGTTATCACAATCGTTATAACATTTACATCTTAGCCAACACCTCAGAAAACATAGTGAAGATATTTCAATTCAACATCACACCAACCCTATCAATCCTAATACAAGAGATACTTCAATACAACACCATCATTTAACCAGAAGTAACCATAATTGAAGTAAAAAGTTGAGATCACAAGACTTACAAAGTCTTCTTCATAATCCATCATCAAGGTCTTACCATCAACCCTTAAATCAACCCAACAAGGGTGTAATATCATCGCATAATAGTGACCAACATGAGAACAAATCCAATTGAATTACTACATCACAATCCATCACTAGTTCAGAGCTTCAGACAAGAGACTTAGGTCGAATCCATAATACACTTCATAACCTAGATAAATTACTCAAGAACTAGCACGATAGGACTATAATTCATCCTAATATATTCATAACTGATACAATAACATCATCTAGTAGTAATTCAACCAACAATCAATTCAATCGAACCAACATTACACAATTCATATCTTGATCACAACCTGGGTTTAAGGAAAAACAGTCATCTTTTACAGTTTAGACCAATTTTATCAAGATATAACATAAATTAGTAAGAATACATATTAATCTTTTCATAATATTAAACGACCCACTTGAATTTCATAATTTTGAAATCAATTTGATACAACCCTTTGGGGAAAGATGTCCCAAAGGTGAAAGGAATACCATACCTTAATGATTGATGGAGAAATTTCTGTTATTGAAGCCCTAGAACCCACCTTGACCTTGACTTCTATGGAGTTCTTCAACTTGAGAGAGAAAGAAGAGACAATAAAGTGAATTAGGGTTTTTGAATTATGAGAGCATAGGTTAGTCTAATTAGGTTAGGGTCTTTATATAGGTTGTTAATTGTTACATCCTAAACCCACACCCTAGAAGTTAGGGGCAATCTCGGATTGCATACAGTGTACTTGACCTCTGGGAGGTCTTGTACAAGCCCTTAGATATCATTCATTGCATATACATAATGAAAAGTAGTGCGGAATTAAATCTTTTCACAAAACATTTCATTGTCTTGAAAAAATCTTTTTCATATAAAGTCATAGGAAATACTAAGTCTCAATCTCATCAATCTTAGACATGAGAATACTTTTGGGACACGGCCCATACATAATACTAATATGGAAATACTTAGACTATTACAATACTTCAATGAGAAGCATAAAAGACATCTATGCCTTCAAATCAAATGAGGAAATACTTCGACTTCTCTTGAACGATGCTATGATCTAAGTCTTAATATGCTCCTCACTTGCCAAAAACTATTGAGATAGATAAAAGCATGTATTAGTACAACCACATGTACTAAGTATGGCATAATGCATTAAAATCATTGAAATGAAAATTTATTTGATATATGCATCTTTTTATTTAAAAATAATATTATAATCATAAGAACAACATTTAACAACTTAGAAACACATAAGATAACATTTAAACAATTAACCACATTTTTGGAAGTACTTTACTGTAACTCCATTTCACTGTAGAATAAAGTTCTTCACTGTCACAATAATGTGCTTCCTTTTCCATTTTAACACTTCCTATCATGTACTCTTCTCACTAAAAGCTATTTTAAGACCCACTTACGCAACACAAAGAGAGGTCGCCCATACAACCTCCCTAAGCATACCTAAATGACCCTCAAGAATACTTATAACAAGATACATATATACTTTAAAGACATCATACAAACCAACATATAGCTAACATGTCATTATCTTTCCAAAGGCTATCAAAAGACCTACTTAAGTAAATCAAGAAGATAATGTCTATGACTGACTTCTTCAAGACTACCTAAATAATCCTTAAGACTACATAAGTTTAGATCATGTCTACATAATCAACCAATTTCCCTAACTCGAGTCATTCTTAAGACTCACCTAGGTAACATACGAAGTGACCATTCCTGTGCCCCTTTTACACCTTAACTAGACAACCCTCATCTACCCTAAATAAGTACTTATTCATTCGACATACTTTTTTAACTTAATCATTATATTCATTAGTTCATTTAAGACTCGTTCAACACATATAGGACATTCAAGTAATGGTTGTACAAGAACTAGGAACTCTAACGAACACCTTGAAATTCTATTGTGCAATGTCTAGATAGTGTCTCATACCACCACGTAAGAGTCATAGAACTTCTCTAATGCTAATAGGTGTTCCATATGATGAGAATGGGCAATAACCAACATAGATCATGATAGCATATTATGGAATCTTAAGTTCTAGTCTATTCCAATGAGGGTGATATACTTGCCAATGGTAGAACTTGGACATATCCCATGTAGGCACATGATTAAGGAATATGAAAGGCATGCTTTGTAATATACTCACATTATTTAATTAGAACTCTTCACTTTCCACACTCACTCAGTGCTAGCCTTCCTTCTCATAGAGTAATTCACACTAAAGGTTCATATAAAGGGGTTCCATAACAAGTTAATAACCTAATCACATTTACCTTACCAAAGGAAGGTCCACTAGGGCTACCTCACAATGGAGACAAGAAGCTCATCATGACTTTTCTAAGGATTAATATGATTCCATTCCAACAACTTAACTTTAAGACTATCATTACTTTATTTTGAAGGATACCTTTAAAGCTTAAGATTTCAACATTCATAACCTTACCACTAGGTTCAAGGTTTCACATAAAAGAACCTCGTAACATCATTGAAGGTCACTTGTCATTCATACATTTAAGACTAGAGACTTTAGCATCCTAAGTCAAAAAAGCACATATTCACATTCATACATTCATCAATCAAGAGACACAAGTCAACCAAGACAAGACAACACATACTTCACTTTAACACATATTACATGTCATTGTAGAAGCACATAGAAATAATCCTTACTATCTTCAAGTAATCCAATATACTACCATACCGTCATCATTTTGACCATCATAGACTCATATAGTCAAGTAGGAATTACATACATCAACCATAAGACTATACAAACCTACATAACATCAATAGAACACATATACCTTCACATTACTTAACATGTACATAGATATATAATACTTTGAATAGTGAACTACACAAATAACTACATTACTTCAAGTAGTTTTCTGACAAGGACATGATCATCATATTACATAAAATAACGCCAACAAGGCCACATCAATTGAAAGTAAAGAACATAACACCGCCACCATAAGTGGACAATACCAATCACAATGTAATTAAAGAGTAATCAACATAAAATAAAGGAAATAAGGTAGATTACCACCACATCACTCTCAACACCTAAATCCGATGTCAAATCACGACATTCGATATCACAAGGCCATTACCCATGGCCATAACCAACAATTCAACATAATTATAACAATATTCATGAAAATAGGTCAAAATACTACAGATTCATCAATCTAATACAGCCTAGATAACAATTTACTACCATGATTACATCAATAAATATCCCAAATGAAACTACATTAGAATTCATCAACATCAAATCAATATAAAGTAACCCATAACTTAGTCAAAAAATAGGGTTCATCAAATTCATGGGTTCATAGGTTATTTTAGTTTTAAATCATCAGTACAAGAACAATTCAATCATTATTCAATGTTTAGAAACCATTAGTACAATAAATATTCAACATGGTATTATTCTCTTCCCATCCTATGTACCTACCAACGGAACCTATCGACGGGGCATCGACTGGCCAAGGAGTCGTCGAATGCCTCAGTCGTTTGTGGCTACCTTGGACAACCTTGGCGCAAACATTCGGGTTCTTCCTCAATGACCCTTTGATGGTCCTTGGGGATGTTTGCCTAGAAGTTTACAACTCAAACATGATCTTATAAGAGTTTAGCACCTCTCACATGAATTTTACTCAAAATAACCACGTAAAACTCGACGAAACATGCTTAGACACACAACGTTGTTTCAAGGTAAAACTTTCGAACGTCATGGACATTCTAAGATGTTTGACCTCCAAACTTCATGAAACTTGACACACTGCCTATATACATCATAACAACTCATTTAAGGACCTTATAACCTCATGATTAACACATAAACACATAGAACCATACATGAGGCATATAGGTGACTTAGTCATCTAATGTCTTAGTCGTCCCTTGACGTTTGACTTCCAATGCACCTAAATTCTTAGACACTGACTCAATACAATCTTATAAACAAATTTAGGACCTTAGAACATCATGACAACCATGTTAGTCTCTATTTCACCCAAGTAATTTTCAAGGTCTTACATTAATTAACTTAATTAAGCTTTCCCTAACACCTAATTAACATCCTAACTAAGCCAACTAATTAAATGAAGTAAATGAAAACGTGAATCAAAATAGACCCCCTCAAAGAGGACCCCATGTCGATGCCTCGTGTGTCAAACGATGAACAAAGGACCAACCATCATGTTGGTCCTTCATTTTTGTCAGATACTATGCAAAACATGCCTTTCACGGATTTGGCTAAGTGGACATCGATGCCCCGTTGATTGACAGATGATTCGTGAATTTCACTTGTCTGTGCACACAACTTTTTGGCAGATTTTTGCCAAATTGAAAGGGTTTTCCTCAAGGTCCCTTAGTTTTTCCTTGGGGAGTCTTACCCATACATTTCGAGTATGAACTAACTCTAATATGTGTTAGACACCCTTCGATAAATTTTCATCATTTTCCAACTCCTAAAAACTAGTCAAATAGGCTAAGACACACGAACACTTAACTGAACCACTTTCCTAAAGTCATGGACGTTCTTTGACGTTTTGATTTCTAGACCTCCTAAGTGACTCATGTATATTAAAATAGTGTCTAAACCTTTTGATAGTTATGTTAGACTCTAGAACACATCTTAGACTTTCGAAGTGTTACAAGAATCCTTATTGACTCTAATGTCTATTCATGGACTCGAGGGTTCATTAACACAATACATGCCTTTGGGGTGGCTCACGGTGTGGAAAATATTATTAAAAAAAACATAGTTGCAGAAGTCAAGGCCGAAGTAACCGAAGCCACTGATGATTCTAGTCCTAATTTCTTCGTGCCAATAGAGTTGAGGTTGTAAGAGTCTAGTCCTGATTTCTTATCTTGTGCTTATAGGAGATGATAACTAGAAGGATTGCCACTAGAAGGTTGGAATAAGGAAGGGTGGATGAGGAAGTTTCTCCATAAGTTGAGAAAGCTTAGCAAGTTTCTCAAGGTGTTGAAGGTGATGAAGACCTTATTGAAGGTCAAGGTGATTAGGTTCTGGTGGTCCTGCCAGAAATAATTAATGGGGAGATTAGAGAGGCTTTAATTACTTTAACCCGAGCTTTGACTACCCATGTAAATATGGGTATGGTGCCTAGAGTGAATATTGTGAAGAGTACTATGAAATCTAGAGTGAGAGATTTTGTGAGGATGAAACCTCCTATATTTCTTGGTTCTAAAGTGGGAGAGAATCCCCAAGAGTTTCTTGATGGTGTGTTAAAGGTGTTGAGTGTCATGGGGGTGACTTCTAGGGAGAAGGAGGAGTTGCTTTCGTAGCAATTGAAGGAGGTTGCTCAAGTGTGGTACACTCAATGGAAAGACAATAAGGCCGGTTGAGTCAGGTCCTATAGAGTGGGCAGAGTTTAAGGAGGATTTGTTAGGAAAGTACTTTCCCCGTGAGAGGAGGGAGGTGAAGGTTGAGGAGTTCATCAATCTCAAGCAAGGCAATATGAGTGTTGAGGAGTACTCTTTGAAGTTCTCTCAGTTATCTAGATTTGTTCCATCCTTGGTATGTCACATCCGGTGAGCACCCCTTAGAAGTAACATGGCGTACTTGACCTCTAAGAGGTCCTATACAAGCCCATAGTTATCATTCATCGCATTTGTCATAGTAAATTTAGGTGAAAATTTAAAACTTTTCATAGCACTCATATGATAGAAACTTTGCTTCATATTTATGAAATATTATATTCCATACTGATGACTCTAAGTCTCTTTGCCGTTTTAGAATCAACAACATTATCGTACATTAGGGACACGTTCCTTAAAACATAAAACACTGTATCATACTAATATATACACTTTACATTAAACCATAGTTTAGGAGATCCTTGGAACTTAAGGATTCCTATCCTTGTGCTTGGGAATCATCTATCAATCTCCTCACCATTTAAGTCATCCTTTAAGTATCTATAACCTACACTTTGTGTAAAAAAAGTAGAGAAGAATGAGATTAGTACAAGAATGCACTAAGTATGGCAACCATGCAAAAATATACATTTAAAAGGGATATTTTCTTGAAATCATACATCATGTCATTTTGAGTAAATCTTCATAAAACCTTTATACAATAACATTTATATCAATCACTTACTTTATATAGATGTATTCAAAGGCCAAACATCATAGAAACACAAATATAGAATTTAAGTAGGCCAAACATCATAGAAACACAAATATAGAATTTAAGTCATTTTTGAGGTCACTTTACAGTGAACTGTTTTACTTTACAGTGAGAATTCTTTTCTTTTATCCATAAACCTCCCAAGTAACACTCTAGTGATACTTGGTGCAATACATCAACTTAAGGCCACAATGAAAACAATCACTACAACCTATACAAGCCAACACATACCATCATATAATTACAACCTATCAAAGACACATTTAAGTCAAGGATCTATTGGCTTTATAGTAAGCTACATCAATTTGCACATATAATGACTTCACTTCACATAAATCATTATAAGACCTATTCATGACCCCAATCTTAGTCTACTAGTGCAATGTACGTATGAAGCCCCATAACCCCACACATACTTAGTAAAACCTTCATGAGACCACAAACCTTATCATTCGATTCATACATCAACATATAAAGTGAAGATAAACTCATTCATGTCAACAACCTTCATCATATAGTTATTCAGACTCACATAGTGCATATAAGAATAAAACCATATCACATAGAATAAAACCATGCACATCTTCATGAAAAATACACAAATACTACCATGCAATGCACAAAGACATAATCATATTCATACACATTAGAACACCTTTCTAGAACATCCTAAGGAGATATTTGTGTGATGTCTAGATAGGTTCATTATTTCCACTTATCCTAAGTAACCTCCCTTAAGTCATCCTAGTTAGGTTCTCAGTCATTTACTTTCATTATCCATTTTACGATAGGGAAACTATACCCTAAACCTACACTAAGACCATGGGTGATAAACATGGAATTTGGGGTTGTAGATCCTTACACCAATGGAAGGTGTTCTTACCTAGCCAAGGTACAACATTAACACATGGTAGCATTTTAGTTGACATCACATTGCTAGATCCTATGTGGCAAGCATAGTTTATGAAAATTGGTGTCATCATGGAAACATCACTCTAACAACCTCTTTGGGTCATGAGGCTATCCACCTGTGAGGTTTATGGTGACCTACTTTCCTACAATATGAAGGGACACCTCTCATCTTCAAGTTCACTCAGTGCTAAGCTAAGTTTCCTTTACTGAAAAGCCATTATTACATTACTTTATAAAATTAGGCTTTAGGAGATTGACTCCCTATATTCTTAGCTAATATATCATATATGAGATTTCATCAAGCTAAATCATGTGAGAAACACTTTCACATAGACATATCATATATCATTTCCACAATCTAGTTTAGGATACACTTGATCACACCTTTCAAGACTCCTCTATTGACTATATCATCATTCATGTGTGTGTGTGTATGCATTTATGTGAGAAAACCTTTCACATAACACATTAAGGTTACACATGTTCATACATTCATATGCATACACATAGAAACCAAAACTAGAAACTATCCTATCAAGGCACACATGTGCAATGTATAGGCAAGGTCCCATACCCTTGACCATACTAGTACACCTATAAAGTCATCCTAGTAATGGAAAAACCTATCATACATTCATAGAAATCATCTTAACATGATTAGTAGAAGACACTATTGAATATGAGAAATACCTTTCATTTAGACACAATGACCTATACTACTTGTAAGAATGCATGTAAAGTGAGGATCTATGTACATTGTTCAATAAAATCACATAATGTCTATTAACAATATATTGAGGTAGCCACCCTCTTAGGACTAGAATACATATTTAAGCATAGATCACACAACACAACTTAGCATAGGAGGCAAGGTAACTTCATATTACACTTTAAGAGTCCTAACATTAGCTATTCACAACTTCACATAGGTGTGAATCGATAGGGTTGATAAATCTTTAACACTTCTTTAATTTCTTCACCTACACATGATTTTAGCCTAACTATTTACATGCTCATAACAATAGTAACATAACCTAGATCCACACCTAAAGAAGGATACTAGGCACAAGTTACACATAAGGTTATCATCATAACCACTCATTCATACATTAATCAATTTTTCTTCATGGACATGGTCAACACATATATAATGACAATTAAAAAAACACCGCCACAATAAGTGGACCATACCACACATTGCCATACAAGGTGTAAGACCCCCAAAATGAGTTATGGTGTCTAGAGCCTAAAATGTTCGTAATAAGTTTATAAGGTACTAAAATGACTTATAATTTGGTTTAGAGGTAGTGTGCAATGTTTTCGGTGATTTAGAAGTCAAACGTCAAGGGACGACCAAGACGTTCGATGACTAGTCCCCTATGTTTTTCATGTGTCAATGTGTGCTGATATATTTTATGTAATAATCTTATGAAGTATTTAAAGGAGTTATAATGATGTTTATATACAGTATGCGGAGTTTCGTGAAGTTTGTAGGTGAAACGTCCAAGAACGTCCAAGACGTTCAATAGTTAGCCCTTAAGACGCTCAAGTGTGTCTTGATGGGGCCTAGCCTGTTTGGACGCGTTGCATGTATTTGTTTTGGGTTATAATTATGTGGGATGTCTAAAACTTTCTAAGGTTTTTATTTAAGTTAGAAACATCCGGGTACGACTTCTAAAGGTCCCCACAAAAGATTACACAAGAAGGACCCAAGGCTGTCGAGACACTGCCTTGGCAGTGTCACTTGACACGCCAAACAACACCCAGTTGGTTTACCAACAGACCGTTAGTGCGGTATAATCGATGCAAAATTATATTGGGCAAGTATCAACCGAATACCAGGCCAAGGTCCAATCGACGGATACCACAGACGGCCTATCGATTGACCTACAGTCCGTTGATGGTTCCATCAATGGTAGCCTGCAACTGGTGCCTTGCACACTATTTTATTAAGGGTAGAATGGGAAATTCACCAACATTACTCTAATTGACTTATTTCCTTTTTTTTTGGGTGTATATAAGTAATAAAACACATGAACAACCCATTCCCAATCAAACCCACACCTAATAAACTTTCCATCCAAAAATCTTCTCCCTAGAAACCTCCATTGTTGGTGAAGGTCAAGTACAACTTGGAGAATTAATTCTAATGGTTTATTAATCATGTTTTAAAGGTTTACATGAATATAAAGGTATGGTGATCATTCATCTCTAGTTATCCTTCCATCTAGAGAGTTAATCTCAAAGTTTTCAAAGAGAAAATATGATCAAATCTCTTCTTCTTTAATCTAGACATGGGTTATTTGTCAAAACGTTTTTGTAGGTTTCCTAATGATGGATGTAAGTTAACGTGTTGATTTTTACATGAATTTTGATCCAATTGCATGATGAACCCATCCTCGCTCCAAATTCTTGATTTAGCCTATGTGTGGGCATTGTTATCATGATTTATTTTCGATTGCATTGTGATTATCTAACATTGAAGTGGTTATATCTACTATTATTTACGTGAATTTATGTTAATTGATGATGAAGAATCCATGTGTATCAATGTATGAAGGTTTGAACATGTCTAGACTAGTTATCAATGTGATTACTGTAATGGGTGTCCTTAATTGTATAAAAGTGGATTTCGATCATGTTAAATTTGTTGTACCACCTACTTATTTAGGTTAATATAATGTTTGAATTATGGATATGAATATTGTATGATTAAATTCAAGACGGATTATATGAATTGAACTAGGTTCTACTAGTCTATCAAATGGTAACTTGTGATCTTGATGTTAGGTAGGTTTTCTTGTATGTTGATTTCATGTTAATTGATTCATAATGTTGTATATGATAAGTTGTATCTTAGGTAATGCATATAATAGGTTATAATGATGAATAATGTGTTTGTATCCAATGTGGATTGATGCTTGAAGACTTGATCCCTAATTTCTCTCTATTGTAATACCATGATTGTTCACTGTAATCTTGACCTCTTGGCAAATTATAGTAGGATTTCGTCTAAGCCATGGTATCTTTAACTACTGAGTTTTGGGTGTATTATTTATTAATTGTTATTGTGACTAATGGACAACTAAAGTGAGAAAGAATTGATAAGAGATCAACTTCTCTTCACATTCTATAAATTAATAATGCCATGAACATAATGTGATATCAATTTAGGGTAGATGAAGTATGATTTAGTCTTGAACATTATGTCTTTATATACTGTCCTAAGTTGATCTTATTGGTATATTATGAATGTTATCTATGGTAATCAAAGTAAAGCATACTGGTAAGTGGTCTAATACTCTCTACCTTCTAGTACATGTGAGATGCCCTGTATTATGTTATATCATGATATTCTGACGACCTGTACATGGTTTCGTTTATGATTTAAGTACATATAGCTACTAATATATAATTAATTAATGATGAGAAAGGTTTATTTATCAATGATGATCATATATTGATGAATTGGGAAGAATGTCTCATCCCTCTACTTTTCTATATTAATGTAGCAGTTGAATGTATGAAATTGTGTAGTATGGCCCACTTATGGTGGAGGTGTTTACTTTATTGTCATTATATTGCATTGACTATGGCCTTGAAGGCAAATTGATGATTATATGAAGGAGTGGTTATGATGATCACCTTATGTGTAAGTTGTGCTTAGTCTTCTTCTCTAGTTGTGAATCTAGGTGATGTTACTATTGTTATGAGCATGTAAATGACTATGTTAAGGTTATATGTACTTTCTGCCTATGATGAGGTCCTATAATGATATATATGATGTAAAGCTAAGGTAAGTACATAGAGACTAAAACTTAATGTAAAAATGTTGCAAGTCTTAAATAAATGAGTCTTATGTTATGCTTACCATTCTATGATGTTGTTTGAAGTATCATTCACTAGGATGACTTGATATAGGTATTAACATAGGCAAGGGTAAAAGAATTTTATTATGCATTGCACATGTGCACCTTGATGGGATTGTTCCTAGGTTGGTCATCTAATGGAAATGCATAGGATTGTATGAGTATGTTATGAACATGACTTATATGCTATGATTTCAAGAATATGATATGATGAAGTATGAATGTACATAGTGTCTTGGAGTGTAGATATGAATGGATTGCTCATATGGGTACACAGAGAGACTTATGCACTATTATATGTACATGTGTGACATTAATGTGTTATGTGAAAGGTTTTCTCACATATATGTGTACGCACACACACATGAATGATTATCTAGGCAATAGAGGAGCCTTGAAAGGTGTTCTCAAGTGATCCTAAACTATATAGTGCTAATACATATGCTATGTCCATGTGAAAGGATTTCTCACATGATTTAGGTTGATGAACTTTCATCTATGACCTATGAGCTAAGCATATGAGGGTATGATTCTCCTAAGACTATTTTGTTATAAAGTAATGTTAATGAAGGCTTTTAATAAAGGGAACTTAGCTTATAACTGAGTGAAATTGAATATGAGTGTGTGTCCCTTCCCAATGTGGGAAGGTAGGTCACCATAAACCTCATGGGGTGGATAGACTCATAAACCAAAAAGGTGTTTGAGTAATGGTTCCATAAGTGAATAACCATAATGCCCCATCTTGGCATAAAGAGGGTCTTCACATGTACCTCCAAGTTCCATAACTATGATTGCCACATAGGATCTAGCAATGTGATATTACTTTGTATGCTAGCATGTGTTAATATTCTACCTTGGCTAGGTTAGAACACCTTCCATTTGTGTAAGGCTCTACAACACCAAATTCCATGTTTAGCACCCATGGTCTTAGTGTCGGTTATGACAATAGTTTCCCTAAAGTAAAATGGACAATGGAAGTAAATAAATAGGATACTAACTTGGAAGACTTAAGGGAATTTACATAGGATAGGTGGAAGTAATAAACCCATCTAGACATTGCACAAGTAGCTCCTTAGGAAGTCCTAGGTAGGTGACCTAATATGTATGATTATGCTTATGTCCATATGGAGGACTTTGTAGTATTTGTCTACTTGTTATGAAACTGTGCATGGTATGAATCTATAAGATGTGATCTTATATTTATATGCACTATGTTTGTATAAATGACTATATGATGAAGGTTTTGTATTGACATTAATAAAGTTGCCTTCACATACTTGTTGATGTATGAATTGAATGTTAAGGTTTGTGGTCTCATGAAGGGTTTACTAAGAATGTATGGGGTTATGAGGCTCCATATGTTCATTGCACTAGTAGACAAAGATTGGGGTCATGAACAAGGCCTTATAATAATGTATATGAAAAGAAGTAAAAATATGTACAAATGGAAGTAGCTTACTATATAGCCAAAAGAATCTTGACTTAAATGTGTCTTTGATGTATTATGATTATATGATGATATGTGTTGTCTTATATGGGTTATATATATGTTTCGTTGTGGCCTTAAGGTGATGAATTTCACCAAGTATCACTAGATGATTACTTGGGAGGTTAATGAAAAAAGGAAAAGAATGCTTATTGTAAGGGAAATTAGTTCACTGTAAAGTGACTTCAAAAAAGTCAGAAATTCGATATGTGATCTTATGTAATGTTTGGACTTTGAATATGTCTATATGAAGTATGTGAATGATATAAATGTAATTTTCTAAAGTTTTTATGAAGATTTACTCAAAAATGCATTAAATATGATTTCAAGAAAATGTCCCTTTTAAATGCATGTTTTTGCACAATTGCCATACTTAGTGCATTCTTGTACTAATCACATTCTTCTCTTCTTTTTACACAAAGTGTAGGTTGTAGATGCTTAAAAAGGATGTCTATGATTTAGGAGCTTGATAGATGATTCTCAAGCTCAAGGAAAGGGATCCTTAAGTTCCAAGTATTCCCTACTCACATCTTACTCTAAATTTTATTAAATTTCGTATAGTTATGTCTTATGTTTTAAGGGCCGTGTCGCTAATGTACTATATGTTACTTCTAGTGGAAGCTCCCCGGATGTGACAAACGTGCTATCAGAGCATGAGGTTTTAAAAGTGGTTTAGGATCAAATAAGTTTCATATTTCCACATCTAGTAGAGTCATTTATCATTTATGGTGAGTCGCGACACATCAAATGGTACAAGAGGCTATAGGACGATAGAGCTTCCGTTCTTCATCATTCTCATATCGTGCCATAGAACATAACTCTATAAGATCTCTTTTATGTTTTCTTGTCTGGTGGTATTTTAGATGTGATTGCCTGGATGAGATTGTTCTTTATGCTTGAGGGAGAAAAGGTGAGTTTAAATGCTTATCTTGGTTTTGTGGTTGAATGAGTATGTGTGTAGGTGAATTTTGGCATATTTTCATTATTTGATGCAAATTATGTCTATATATGAAATTTATGTGAAATAATATGTTATATTGAGAAAACTATGTCATGATAGGGTTAAATCATGGTAAATTATGATTGACATGAGTATCTTTTGGAATGACGTGTTACTATATGGTTTTGTATGATGGTAGCCTTATGATATGATTTGAACTTAAAATGCTTAGTGACTACCTATGGAAGCATGCTACCCTAAGAATATGTGTTTAAAAGTGTTCAATGTTTCCTTTTATACATATGTGGTCCTTGATAAGTTGCCTATTATGGATTGTAGTACATTGTATAGACTTGATCTTAAGTGTGATGATAGTATGCTTGTTTTGGTAAAGTTTTGTATCTCATATTGTCATGCTTTTCCCATCAATTGACAAAATGTTGCATTTTTGGAATTTTGAAGCATGTTCAATGTAATGCTAGGCAGCATACTGTAAGATTTTTGGTAAACCAACTAAATTGTTCTTTGATTGGAAGTTGCTGAAATGTGTGTAATTTGTGCATATGAACATGATAGTGAATGTAAAATAAGATTTGATATTTGGAATAAAGAAGGAGAGTTTTATGGCATGATGAGTTGTGGATTTGTTTCTAACTTCTTATTGTATTGGGAGTCCCTTGATGTTGCGGAATTGATGTTTTCCCTTGAATTAAGGGTAGTACTTTTTATCTTTGTAGGGTGATGGTGTGGGTTTCGTTTGACCTAGAAGTTACCTTACTTTAATTTTGAAATAAAAGAAAGAGTCTTTAAGGCTAAGTCTCCTCTATTGTTTCCCCTAATTATGTATGACCTTGTTATCTATTGTATTGTATGATTAACCTTATGTGGTTAAATGGTATGACCTAACCTGAAAATTGGGGATAAATTGCCTAGGTGCTAAAGTTTAGAATACCTTGGTGTTCCTATGTTAACTTAAAGTAAATCCTTTGTAAAGTGGTAATAACTTTAAATGATGAAAATCAAGGTTGTTAAGTTAAGATCCTCTTAAGGTTGGGTTAAGTTGCTCTTAATTGGGTTTACCCTAAGTGGGGGATGGTGATGGAGTAGTAAGGTTGTAGATATTTTCTATATTGTCCTTCTATTCTTACTTTAACTTGAATCTAATGAATTCTTAGTAAGCTTGTTCATGAATAGAGTTTTGCATAAAGTATGAATTGCATGAACTTTAAATGTTTGGTATGTATTAATTAACATAACCTTAAGGATATTTTAAGATTCCACAGGCCGTGAAAGAAAAGTTTTGATAAAATCCATGTTTTCTCATGTTGAGTTGCATCTTGATATACTAGTTGTGCATTTGACTTAGTGAGATAAATTAATAAACATGATAATAGTCACTAGTGAGGTGTAATGTTTAGCCTTATAATGAAAAATTGAATCTCTTTAAATTGAAAAGTGTTGAGTATCTTGAAAATTTTGTGACTTGTATAGTTTGGGAAACATGATTGTAGGCTCACTCTTGAAAACTGAAAGCATGTTTAGCTAAGTGTTAATATGTGTGTCTATGATTTGCGTGATTCTTCTCAAAATTGATGCTTACTGTCAATGTGAGTACTATTTAGAAATTGACATTTTGTGAAAGTACTTACTATTCGTTGTGATGTGCTTTGTGGGACTTACTAGTTGTACTTCACAAGGAAGGAAACATGAGCATCCTTGGTTTAAAAGTTGAGAATTTCTCATATTAAGATGGAATTGACCTTGTACATTGCTTAGGTGTGAACTCATAATACATGTAAGTGTGTTGAGGAGAAGGACATTCCTCCATGGACACCACTAAGCATGGTATGGTTGTGTATGACCTTCATGGAACTAGCTCTAACTAATAAAGATCTTTATTGATTAAATTAACTCAAGTCTATGTGCTTTGAAGTGTGAGTTCCTAATTTCTTCTTGAGTGTTCTTGAAATCTGCAAAAGTGTGACTTAAAAAAGTAGTTTCAAGACGATCTCTTAATGAATTGAAGTGTAATGACCATTTTATAATTAGGAGAAGGATGTTCCTCCTATGAACATGATAAGAGACTTTGTGTTTGATGCATTAAAGAGTGAGTGAATGGAAGTGTTGCTTGCTTGTGTGCATTTAATTCTATGTGATGAACTTCTCTATGATGCATTAAAGTCTTTATTGCGATTAAAGTGTTCTAATTGTCATTCGTGGACGAATGTTCCCAAGTAAGGGATATTGTAAGATCCCCAAAATAAGTTAGGGTGTCTAGACCCTATCATGTTTTTATTAAGGTCATAAGGTCCTAAAATGACTTATAATATGGTTTAAAGGCAGTTTGTAAAGTTTGAGGTGATTTGGAAGTCAAACGTCAAGGGACGACCAAGACCTTCGACGACTAATCACCTCTGTGTGTCATGTGTCTATGCGTGCTGATATATCTTATGTCATGATCTTATGACGTCTTAAAATGAGTTATAATGATGCTTATTGACAGTATATGGAGTTTCGTGAAGTTTGGAGGTCAAACGTCAAAGAACGTCTTGGTCGTCCTTTGACGTTTGACTTCCAAATCACCTCAAGCTTTACAAACTGACTCTAAACTATACTATAAGTCATTTTCTGACCTTAGAACCGTAATACAAACATGTTAGGGTCTAGACACACTAACTGATTTTGGGGGTCTTACAATATCCCCCACATGGGAACATTAGTCTACGTATGACAATCAGAAAACTTTAATCACAACAAGGACTTTAATGGAGCATAGAGAAGTTCATCACATAGATTTGAATGCATACAAGCAAGCAAAACTTCCATTAACTCACTCTTTAATTCATCAAACACAAAGGCTATTATTATGTTTATAGGAGGAACACCCTTCTCCTAATTATAACATGGTCATTACATTTCAATTCATTAAGAGCTCATCATGCAACTATTCTTTTAAGTCATACTTAGGAAGATTTCAGAAACACTCAAGAAACAATTAGGCACTCATACTTCAATTCACATAGACTTGAGTTAATTGAATCAAGAAGGATCTTTTATTAGTTATAGCTGGTACCGTGAAGGTCATACTCAACCATACCATGCTTTGTGGTGTCCATGGAGGAATGTCCTTCTCCTTAACACACTTACATGTATCATGAGTTCACACCTATGCAAAGTACAAGGTCAATTCCTTCTTAAAATGATAAATTCCCAACTTTTAAACCATGGCATTCTCATGGTTTCTTCCTAGTGAAGTCCAAATGGTAAGTCACACCAAGCACAACACAACAAGTAGAAAGTAATTTCACAAAATGTCAATTTGTAACATATTAATAGTCTTCATAGTAAGCATCCTTTGAGAAAAAATAACAGAAATCATAGACACACATAAGTACTTAGCTAAACATGCTTTTGCTTTTCAAGAGTGATCCTACAATCATTCTTTTCAAACAATAAAAATAACACAATTTTCAAGAGACTCTAAACTTTTCATTTTAAAGAGACAACTTTCCATTATAAGGCTAAATGTTACACCTCACAAGTGACTACTACCATGTTTCTTATATTACCTATTGAAGTAAAATGTCCAACGTGCATATCAAGATGCAAATCAACATGAGAAAACATGGATTTTATGAAAATTTCCCTTCATGCACTTTGGAATCTTAAACATATCCTTAAGGTAATGTCAATAAATACAAAGCAAATATATAAGATTCATGTAATTCATAGTGTATGCAAAACTCTATTCAAGAACAAGTTTATTAAAAATTCATTAGTTTCAATGTTCACGCAAAAATAGAAGGACAAGGTAGAAAGTATCTACCACCTTACTACTCCACCACCATCCCCACTTAGGGTAAACCCAATTAAGAGCAACATAACCCAACCTTATGAGGATCTTAACTTAACAACCTTCATTTTAGTCACTTAAAAGTTATTACCATTTTAAAAATATTTATAGTAAGTTAACATTGGCACACCAAGGTAGTCTAAACCTTATATTTCAGGCAAATTATCCCCCAATTATCAATTTAGATCTTACTATTCAACCCCATAAGATTTTTATTGTCACATCCAGGTTTACCTCCTAGACATAAGTGGCGCCGTAGTCCTCTTTGAGGACTAAGACTATACTCTTAGATTACATCATCACATTCATAGATTGAATTTAGCGGAAAATTTAAATTTTTTTGTTACTTCTACTTGGAGGTTTACATAGACCTCTACATACACATATATATATATATATATATATATATATATATATATATATAAATATATATAATATACATAGACTCTTCTTATAGGAAGGTTACATAGCCTTCTAATTTTATTGCACATATATCTATATATAAGATAGAACATAGTCTTAAGGATTGTTTCATCCCATACCATCTAAACAATCATAGCAATTTGGGCATAGCCCTACATCAATGCAAAGAAAGCACATATAGGCTTATAAAAATCTTACTCAAATAAAAATAGAATGAACACAAGAGCCTTAGAAAAAAAAAGCAACTCCATAAGCGAGATATTGGCATCGCCCTCGGAATGTGAGGACCTACCAACTTGTATGGTAAACAATATCCAAGTCTTCTTCAAGTCGTCTCGAATGATCCTTCAACGAGAGAACCTAATATTTCTAGAGCAAAAGAAGAAATGGGGTTAGAATGCCACTTGTACTAAGTATGAGACCATATGCACATATACTTATAAAACATGCTAAGGAAAGTACATTTCAACAAGTATGCATTTTCTTCATTTAAAACAGTCATGCATATACAACAAGGACATAAATATTAACATTTCACATTTATTAAGTCATAGGAATGTTAATCACAATACTACAACGTCAAGTATAGTCAACTAAACTATTCATATCATGTAAGTAAATACATATCCAAATAACTCCATCATCAAGTCATATTTAATAATAAGAATGAAAAAGATTACGTTCCATTTTAAGAAAGTAAGTCAATTACCCATGAGTCCCTATCAAGTCAACAAGTGCAATAACAAAGAAAAGCCTCATAACCTTACTCAATCAAGTAAACAAACAAGAATCATGCTAACACGCTGCTTCACATAACGTTTAGATATACATTGCATCTTACTTTAACAATATGGACCAATACATATCCATAACTGAACTAACTACCATATAGAATCAACAATATGAAAGTTCTTCATATACATATCATATATCATTATAAGCATAAACATGTATAAGAACATCCTCCTAACACTCCCCTCAAGGCTAACTAGTGCAATGCTTAGGTAGGGTCCCATACCCCTACCTATTCTAAGCTAGACCCTTTAGTTCATCCTAGTTAGAGTTAAATCCTTTAGTTCATTTTACCTTTTTGGGAACATCTTCCTCTAACCCACATCGAGCACATGAGCTAGTGTGGAATCCGGTGTTGTAAAACCTTACACCGATAAAAAGGTGGTCTACAGGCCAAAGTAAAACCAAATATATACGTAGCTTTCAAGGTGGATCCACTAGCTAGTTTTCCTATGGGGGCAACATAGTTCAAGAACTAGGATATAGGTATAATCCTTCTACATACCATTTGGCACTTGGCGCCTCCTCTCATGGGAATCTATTGGATGAGTATCCGTCTTTGGAGAGTCAACACCACATTTAGAACTATAGGGTGAATCTTTCTCTCTAGGAAGTCATCACCTCCCATTATGAAGTCACGTGCTAAGCTTAGTCCCTTTATTGAAATGTTTTAAGCCTTTAATTATCAATCATAGCTCAATTAGAATTGCATGAGTATAAGTCCTTTCATTATAATTTATATTAGTGAGGTTAGCATATTAGCATTTCATATCATAATAAGGCACATTAATAGTCATCACCATCCTTATAACACATATACCTTATTCAACCTCACAACATAGTAGACATTTTGATTTAACATCATACCATAATATAAATCCTAATACAAGGCTTTCTCCAATATGACACCATTGCTTAATCACAATTCACAACAATTGGAAGTAAAGGATATAGATTATAAGACTTACCAAGTATCCTTCACAGTTCATCATCAAGATCTTACAATAAACCCTCAATTCAATCAAATTTAGACGTACAACATCATAATTCAATGATCAACACGATAACAAGGCTAGGAGAATCACTACATCACATTTCTATACTAGATCATAGATTAAGATAAGGCACTTAGGTTAATTAAATTTCTAACCTGATCATCATCTCAAGAACTAGACAATTCACTCTAATTTTTTAAATATTAATGTAATAACATCAATTCATAGCAATTGAACCAATAACCAAGCCAATTGAATCAATTTCAACCTAGTTCATTTCAATATCCAACCTAGGGTTAAGGGTTAAGGATTATCATCTACAAACTACACCAAATCATAGAATACATGTTAATCTATTCATATTATCCAATATAAAACACAAACAATTCAATTCAATACCTAATTTTTGAGATAGAGAAGAACCCACATGAAAACCTAACATTTGAAAATATTTTGAAGGAAACCTTTGACGAAAGAGGTCTCAAAGGTAAATTAGATCTCATACCACAAAGTTTGATGAAGATTTGATGGTGAAGTCGTCCCTTTACATCCCCCCAAATCCTTTCCCTAGATAGCCTTCAATGATGTCTTCCAAATATAGAGAGAAAGAAGAGAGAAGGAAGATGATTTGCTTTGTGAGTTGTGTTTAATCAAATGAGGGTTGCGTCCTTTATATGGTCTTATAATTTACTTAAATAAACTCCCTTAAACCCCTAATTAATCAAATAATCCCCTTAACTAATTAAACGAACTAACATAAAAAGTGCAGGTAAATTTGACCCTCATAGACGGAACCCGTATATGATACGTCTGTGAGTCGACGGGCACTGTGCTTTCTGTGCTGCACAACCGTTCTTGTTGGTCAGAGAATGGTGAAGGTGAGGGATCCAACGAAATAGCTAAGTGTTGGTTGACGGTTGGCATCAACGCCTAATGAATCAACACACGCCCCATCATTTATGTTTCGTTGGTGCACACTACCTAGGCAGTGTTGCCTTCTACGTGCTAGAGTCCTCCTCAAGGGCCTTTTGTTGGTACTTGGGGATTTGTACCCAAACGTTTCGACTAAGAATAATCTTAAACACCTATTAAATACCCTTCCACTAATTTTCTTGGATTTCTGACTTCAAAAAGCTTGTCAAATAGGCTTAGGCACCCTAGTACCTCGTAAAACTAGTTTCCGAATGTCATGGGCGTTTTTGTTCCTAAACTTACTAAATGACCTATATTTATTAAAATATGTCTTAATAAAGTGTTTATACCTCATGGAACCTATGTTAATCTTTAAGACTCGTCTTGAATTTTCGAAGTGTTACATTCATACAATACAATAGACACCAATGTCACACATAATTAGGAGAAGAACACAAGGATACTTAGCCATAAAAACTCTTTCTTTTATTTCAACATTAAAATAACATAATTTATATGTCAATCAAACCCACATAATCAACCTAAAAATATAAGCATACTACCCTCAGTTCTAGGGAAACATCATTCCACAACATCAAGGGACTCGCAACACAATAAGAAGTTAGAAACAAATCTAAAGCTCATCATGCCATAAGACTCTAATTCTTCATTCAAAATATAAAATCTCCTTTTTTAAATCTTCATCATGCTCATATGCATCAATTCTATACACATTCAAAAAACTTTTAATAGAGGAACAATTTAGTCAATTCCCCAAAAATCTTATAGTAAGCTGCCTCGAATTACTATGAACATGCTTCAAAATTCCAAAAATGAAACATTTAGGCAATTGATAGGAAAAGCATGACAATTTTAGATACAAAACTTTACAAAGAAAAGCATACTATCATCACACCTAGGATCAAGTCTATAAAAAGGACTTCAATCTGTACTAAGCAACTTATCAAGGACCACATATATACAACGGGAAACATTAAACACCTTTAAGAAAATAGTCTTAGGGTTTCATACTTCCATAGGTAGTCACGAATCATTTCATGTTCAAATCATATCATTAGGCTACCATCATGAAAAATCATGTAGCAACACATCGTCCCAAAGGGAAATCATTCTAACTATAAAACCAAGATAAGTATTTATACTCACCTTTTCTCCCTCAAGCATAGAGAACAATCTCATCCAAGCAATCAAATCTAAAAGACCACCAGACAAGAAAACATAAGAGAGAGATCTTATAGAGTTATGTTCTATGGCACGATATGAGAATGGTGAATAAGGGAAACTCTATCGTATTATAACCTCTCGTACAATTTGATGTGTCGCGAATCACCACCAATGATACAAGACTCTACTAGACATGTCAATATGAGACTTCTTGGACCCTAACAAATTTTAAAGAGACTCTACACTTTTCATTTTAAAGAAACTCAACTTTACATTATAAGGCTAAATGTTACACCTCACAAGTGACTACTACCATGTTTCTTATATTACCTCTTGAAGTAAAATGTCCAACTTGCATATCAAGATGCAAATCAACATGAGAAAACATGGATTTTATGAAAATTTCCCTTCATGCACTTTGGAATCTTAAAAATATCCTTAAGGTAAAGTTAATAAATACAAAGCAAATATATAAGATTCATGTAATTCATAGTCTATGCAAAACTCTATCATGAACAAGCTTATTAAAAATTCATTAGTTTCAATGTTCAAGCAAAAATAGAAGGACAAGGTAGAAAGTATCTACCACCTTACTACTCCACCACCACCCCCACATAGGGTAAACCCAATTAAGATCAACATAACCCAACCTTATGAGGATCTTAACTTAACAACCTTCATTTTAGTCACTTAAAAGTTATTACCATTTTAAAAAGATTTATAGTAAGTTAACATAGGCACACCAAGGTATTCTAAACATTATCATTTCAGGAAAATTATCCCCCAATAATAAATTTAGATCTTACTATTCAACCGCATAAGATTTTCATTGTCACATCCAGGTTTACCTCCTAGACATAACTGGCGCCGTAGTCCTCTTTGAGGACTAAGACTATACGCTTAGATTACATCATCACATTCATAGATTGAATTTAGCGGAAAATTTAATTTTTTTTGTTACTTCTACTTGGAGGTTTACATAGGCCTCTACATACACATAATATATATATATATATATCTAATATACATAGACCCTTCATATAGGAAGGTTACATAGCCTTCTAATTTTATTGCACATATATCTATATATAAGATAGAACATAGTCTTAAGGATTGTTTCATCCCATACCATCTAAACAATCATAGAAATTTGGGCATAGCCCTACATCAATGTAAAGAAAGCACATATAGGCTTATACAAATCGTACTCAAATAAAAATAGAATGAATATAAGAGCCTTAGAAAAAAAAAAGCAACTCCATAAGCGAGATATTGGCATCGCCCTCGGAATGTGAGGATCTACCCACTTGGATGGTAAAGAACATCCAAGTCTTCTTCAAGTCGTCTCAAATGATCCTTTAACGAGAGAACCTAATATGTCTGGGGAAAAAGAAGAAATGGGGTTAGTATGCCACTTGTACTAAGTATGAGACCATATGCACATATACTTATAAAACATGCTAAGGAAAGTACATTTCAACAAGTATGCATTTTTTTTCATTAAAAACTGTCATGCATATACAACAAGGACATAAATATCAACATTTCACATTTATTAAGTCATAGGAATGTTTACCACTATACTACAACGTCAAGTATAGTCAACTAAACTATTCATATCATGTAAGTAAATACATATCCAAATAACTCCATCATCAAGTCATATTTAATAATAAGAATGAAAAAGATTACCTTCCATTTTAAAAAAGTAAGTCAATTACCCATGAATCCCTATCAAGTCAACAAGTGCAATAACAAACAAAAGCCTCATAACCTTACTCAATCAAGTAAACCAACAAGAATCATGACTAACACCCTGCTTCACATAACATTTAGATATACATTACATCTTACTTTAACAATATGGACCAATACATATCCATAACTGAACTAACTACCATATAGAATCAACAATATGAAAGTTCTTCATATACATATCATATATCATTATAAGCATAAACATGTATAAGAACATCCTCCTAAGACTCCCCTCAAGGCTAACTAGTGCAATGCTTAGGTAGGGTCCCATACCCCTACCTAGACTAAGCTAGACCCCTTAGGTCATCCTAGTTAGAGTTAAATCCTTTAGTTCATCTTACCTTTTTGGGAACATCTTCCTCTAACCCACATAGAGCACATGAGCTAGTGTGGAATCCGATTTTGTAAAACCTTACACTGATAAAAAGGTGCTTTACAGGCCAAAGTAAAACCACATATATACGTAGCTTTCAAGGTGGATCCACTAGCTAGTTTTCCTATGGGGGCAACATAGTTCAAGAACTAGGATATAGGTATAATCCCTCTACATACCATTTGTCACTTGGCGCCTCCTCTCATGGGAATCTATTGGATGAGTATCCGTCTTTGGAGAGTCAACACCACATTTAGAACTATAGGGTGAATCTTCCTCTATGGGAAGTCATCATCTCCCATTATGAAGTCACGTGCTAAGCTTAGTCCCTTTATTGAAATGTTTTAAGCCTTTAATTATAAATCATAGCTTAGTTTAGGTTATCGGGTCTAAACCTTGTATAATCCTCATCGTCAATAGCTCAATAAGAATTGCATGAGTATAAGTCCTTTCATTATAATTTATATAAGTGAGGTTAGCATATTAGCATTTCATATCATAATAAGGCACATTAATAGTCATCACCATCCTTATAACACATATACCTTATTCAACCTCACAACATAGTGAAGACATTTTGATTCAACATCATACCATAATATAAATCCTAATACAAGGCTTTCTCCAATATGACACCATTGCTTAATCACAATTGACCACAATTGGAAGTAAAGTATATAGATTTTAAGACTTACCAAGTACCTTCAAAGTTCATCATCAAGATCTTACAATAAACCGTTAATTCAATCAAATTTAGACGTACAACATCATAATTCAATAATCAACACGATAACAAGGCTAGGAGAATCACTACATCACAATTCTATACTAGATCATAGATTAAGATAAGGCATTTAGGTTAATTCAATTTCTAAACTGATCATCATCTCAAGAACTAGACAATTCACTCTAATTTTTTAACTATTAATGTAATAACATCAATTCATAGAAATTGAACCAATAACCAAGCCAATTGAATCAATTTCAACCTAGTTCATGTCAATATCAGACCTAGGGTTAAGGGTTAAGGATTATCATCTACAAACTACACCAAATCATAGAATACATGTTAATCTATTCATATTATCCAATAGAAAACATAAACAATTCAATTAAATACCTAATTTTCGAGATAGAGAAGAACCCACATGAAAACCTAACATTTGAAAATATTTTGAAGGAAACCTTTGAGGAAAGAGGTATCAAAGGTAAATTAGATCTCATACCTCAAAGTTTGATGAATATTTGATGGTGAAGTCGTCCCTTTACATCCCCCCAAATCCTTTCCCTAGATAGCCTTCAATGGTGTCTTCCAAATAGAGAGAGAAAGAAGAGAGAAGGAAGAGGATTTGTTTTGTGAGTTGTGTTTAATCAAATGAGGGTTGCGTCTTTTATATGGTCTTCTAATTTACTTAAATAAACTCCCTTAAACCCCTAATTAATCAAATAATCCCCTTAACTAATTAAGCGAACTAACTTAAAAAGTGCAGGGAAATTTGACCCTCATAGACGGAACCCGTATATGATACGTCTGTGAGTTGACGGCCACTGTGCTTTTTGTGCTGCACAACCGTTCTTGATGGTAAGAGAATGGTGAAGGCGAGGGATCCAACAAAATAGCTAAGTGTTGGTTGACGGTTGGCATCAACGCCTAACCAATCAACACACGCCCCATCATTTATGTTTCGTTGGTGCACACTGCCTAGGCAGTGTTGCCTCCTACGTGCTAGAGTCCTCCTCAAGGGCCTTTTGTTGGTACTTGGGAATTCGTACCCAAACGTTTCGACCACGAATAATCTTAAACACCTATTAAATACCCTTCCATAATTTTCATGGATTTCTGACTTCAAAAAGCTTGTCAAATAGGCTTAGGCACCCTAGTACATCGTAAAACTAGTTTCCGAATGTCATGGACGTTTTTGTTCCTAAACTTACTAAATGACCTATATTCATTAAAATATTTCTTAATAAAGTTTTTATAACTCATGGAACCTATGTTAAGATTTAAGACTCGTCTTGAATTTTTGAAGTGTTACATTCATACAATACAATAGACACCAATGTCACACATCATTAGGAGAAGAACACAAGGAGACTTAGCCATAAAAACTCTTTCTTTTATTTCAACATTAAAATAACATAATTTATATGTCAATAAAACCCACATAATCAACCTAAAAATATAAGAATACTACCCTCAGTTCTAGGGGAAACATTATTCCACAACATCAAGGGACTCGCAACACAATAAGAAGTTAGAAACAAATCTAAAACTCATCATGCCATAAGACTCTAATTCTTCATTCAAAATATAAAATCTCCTTTTTTAAATCTTCATCATGCTCATATGCATCAATTCTATACACATTTAAAAAAATTTTAATAGAGGAACCATTTAGTAAATTTCCCAAAATCATATAGTAAGCTACCTCGAATTACTGTGAACATGCTTGAAAATTCCAAAAATGAAACATTTAGGCAATTGATAGGAATAACATGAAAATTTGAGATACAAAACTTTACAAAGAAAAGCATAGTATCATCACACCTAGGATCAAGTATATAAAAAGGACTTCAATCCGTACTAAGCAACTTATCAAGGACCACATATATACAACGGGAAACATTAAACACCTTTAAGCAAATAGTCTTAGGGTTTCATACTTCCATAGGTAGTCACGAATCATTTCATGTTCAAATCATATCATTAGGCTACCATCATGAAAAATCATATAGCAACACATCGTTCCAAAGGAAAATCATTCTAACTATAAAACCAAGATAAGTATTTATACTCACCTTTTCTCCCTCAAGCATAGAGAACAATCTCATCCAAGCAATCAAATCTAAAAGACCACCAGACAAGAAAACATAAGAGAGAGATCTTATAGAGTTATGTTCTATGGCAAGATATGAGAATGGTGAAGAAGGGAAACACAATCGTCTTATAACCTCTCGTACAATTTGATGTGTCGAGACTCACCACCAATGATACAAGACTCTACTACACATGTTAATATGAGACTTCTTGGACCCTAACAAATTTTAAAACCTCATGCTCTGATCTCACGTTTGTCACATCCAGGGAGCACCCCTTAGAAGTAACATGGCGTACTTAACTCTTAGAGGTTTTATGCAAGCCCATAGTTATCATTCATCACATTTGTCATAGAAAATGTAGCGGAATATTAAAAACTTTTCATAGCACATCATTTGCTAGAAATTTCACTTCATATATATAACATATCATATTACACTTAGACTCTAAGTCTCTTTACCATCTTAGAGTCAACAACATTAGAGTACATTAGTGGCACGACCCTTAAAACATAGAACATTGATATCATACTTATTTATATACTTTACAGTACACCATATTTTAGGAGATCCTTGGTACTTAAGGATTCCTTTCCTTGAGCTTGGAAATCATCTATCAAGTTCCTAACTAGTTAAGGAATACTTTAAGTATCCATAACCTATTCTTTGTGTAAAAAAATTAGAGAAGAATGGGATTAGTACAAGAATGCACTAAGTATGACAACCATGCAAAAACATGCATTTAAAATGGACATTTTCTTGAAATCATACATCATGTCTTTTTGAGTAAATCTTCATAAAACCTTTATACAATAGTATTTATATCATTCACATATTTCATACAGATGTATTCAAAGTCCAAACATCACAAAAAATACATATAGAATTTTGATCATTTTTGAGGTCACTTTACACTAAACTATTTTACGTTACAGTGAGCATTCTTTTCTTTTATTCATTAACCTCCCAAGTAACCCTCTAGTGATACTTGGTACAATGCATTACCTTAAGGACACAATGAAAACCATAAATACAACCTATACAAGCCAAAAAATACCATCATACAAGTACAACCTATCCAAGACACATTTAAGTCAAGGCTCTATTGTCTTTACAATAAGCTACATCAATTAGCACATATAATGATATCACTTCACATAAAATATTATAAGACCTTGTTAATGACCCCAATCTTAATCTACTTGTTCAATGTACATGTTATGCCCCATAACTCTACACATACTTAGTGAACCCTTCATAAGACCACAAACCTTATCATTCAATTCATAAATCAACATATTAAGTGAAGACACCTCATTCATGTCAATAACCTTCATCATATAGTCATTGAGACTCACATAGTTCATATAAGAATATAACCAAATCACATACTCATACCATGCAAATCGTCATGTCAAATAGATAAATACTACTATGCCATGCACAAAGACATAATCCTAATCATACACATTAGAACACCTTCCTAGAACTTTCTAAGGAGCTACTTGTGCAATGTCTAGATGGGTTCATTACGTCCACCTATCCTAAGTAAACTCTCTTAAATAATCCTACTTAGGGTATTAGTTATTTACTTCCATTGTCCATTTTACTTTAGGAAAACTATAGACTTAACCTAGAGTAAGACCATGGGTGGTAAATATGGAATTTGGGATTGTAGAGCCTTACACCAATTGAAGGTGTGCTTACCTAGATAAGGTAGAACATTAACACATGCTAGCATTTTAGTTTATATCACATTGTTTGATCCTATGTGGCAAGCATAGTATTTGGAACTAGGGGGCATCATGGAAACATCACTCTAACACCCTTTTTAGGTCATCAGACTATCCACCCCTTGATGTCTACAGGGACCTACCTTCCCACGATAGGAAGGTACACCCCTCATCTTCAAGTTCCATTGGTGCTAAGATAGTTCCCTTTATTGAAATGCCATTATTACATTACTTTATAAATTAGGCTTCAGGACATTGACTCCCTATATGGTTAGTTAATAGGTCACAGATGAGAGTTCTTCAACCTAAATCATGTGAGAAACCCTTTCACAATGGAATAACATATATCATTAGCACAATCAAGTTTAGGATACACTTGAGCACACTTTTCAAGGTTCCTCTATTGACTAGATCATCATTCATGTGTGTGTATATACATATATGTGAGAAAATCTTTCACATAACACTTAAAGGTTACACATGTTCATACATTCATATTCATACTCAGAGAAACCAAAACTAGAAACTATCCTATCAAGGCACAAATGTTCAATGCATTGGCAAGGTCCGATACTATTGCCCATACTAGTACACCTATAAAGTCATCCTAGTTAAGGAAACATATATCATACTTTCATAGACACTATCTTAACATGCTTAGTAGTACACAGTAGTG
This sequence comes from Solanum habrochaites, assembly GCA_027704765.1. Classification (NCBI taxonomy): domain Eukaryota; kingdom Viridiplantae; phylum Streptophyta; class Magnoliopsida; order Solanales; family Solanaceae; genus Solanum; species Solanum habrochaites. The sequence goes on along the minus strand of JAKWJA010002498.1, from coordinate 12,991,328 downwards.
AATATTAGAACTACCTTTCATTTAGATACCATGACCTATACTACTTGTAAGCATGCATGTAAAATCAGGGCGTGTGTACATTGGTCGATATGATCATATAATGGCTATCAACAACATATTGAGGCAGCCACCATCTTAGGACCACAATACATATTCAAGCATAGACTACAACACAACTTAGCATAGGAACCTAAGTAACTTCATATTACACTTTGAGAGTCCTAACATTAGCTATTCACACCTTCACATAGGGGTACACGGGAAGGGATCATCAATCTTTAACACTTCATTAATATTGAAACACCTACACATGATTTTAACCTAACCATTTGCATGCTCATAACAATAGTAACAGAACCTAGATACAGAACTAGAGAAGGAAACTAGGCACAAGTTACACATAAGGTGATCCTCGTAATCACTCATTCATATATTCATCAATTTCCCTCAAGTCCATGTTTAGAACATATATAATGACAATAAATTAAACACCTCCACCATCAGTTGACCATACCACAAAATGAAATACATGGATTCATCAACATTCCTATAAAGAAGTAGAGAAGTAGAAGAGTAGAACAATTCTTACCAATCCTTTAGCCTTTGGTCTTCATTGACAATTACGACTCTTTCATCAATTATTCAAGTATAAGGATGTAGATAAGATACAATAGTCATAATAGAAAAACATGTACAAATCTCTACAAGATCATATTACAATCTAATACAATATATCACATATATACTAGAAAGTACAAGAACATAGATCTTTAACCCAATTCGCTTGCATTGATCATCAATAACAATTTATCAACAATAAAAATGTATTTTAGTATCTAAAGATATCATTACACAAATGAAATCATGGTTCATCTAACCCTAACATTTAGATTAAGTCATATACACTACAACATTCACTTTATAGGCTAGAAGAAACTAAAACAATATTTACTAATTCAATGGCTATCTATTAATTTAGATCAATTATACTTTATTATAATAACATTATACATATAGGAAGTAGCTCAGGACAATTGACCATGATCGATTCATAAGACAACCAACCTAATGTAAAGATCACAAGTTACCATTTGATAGACTAGAAGAACTTATCAACTCATAGTAATCCTTATTCACCTTGATAATACATGATTCATACTTAAATTCACTCATAATATTAACCTTAGGCTGTAGCTAAAAGACTCTCAACTTATTCGAAATCCACTTTTATACAATTACGGACCAATGTTACAGTGATCACATTGATATTAGACTAAGCATGCTCAAATCTTCATACATTGATCCACACGGATCCTTCATAATCAATTCACGTAAATAACAGTAGATATAGACGATTCAACATAATAGAATTACAGTTCACTCAATAACAAGTCATGATCACAATGCCCATGCAAGGGCTAAATCAATTTTTGGAAGGGACATGGGTTCTATAATGCAATTTGATTGAAAATCATGTTAAAAACAACACATTTACATAAATTTATCATTATGAAGATATTAAAAATGTTTTTAGAAAGAACCCATGGATAGATTGACGAAGAAGAAGTTTGATCAAGAAATCTCTTTGAAAAACATTAAGATTAACTCTCCATGTGAAAGTTTACTTAGAGATGAAAGATCACCATAAATTTGTCTAGTTGAAAACCTCTAAAAATTTATGATTAACCCATGGAAATCCAAGATCCAAGATGTTCTTGAGCTTTACCAACAATTGAGGTTTCTAGGGAAAATTGGTTTTGGATGGAAAGTCTATTTTGTACGTATGGGATAAGGAATGGGTTGATAAAATTTTTGATCAATTATATGCACCCAAAAATGGCTAAATAATCCATGTAGGTTCAGTTTAGGACTTGGGGTGAATTTCCCATTCACCCTTTTAATGAGCAGTGCAATAGCAATGATACACCAGCCTGCATCGATGGACCACCATCGATGGGCCGTCTATGGCTTCAGTCGATTTGACCATTTCCTTTTCTTGGGTTGAGACTTGACCAGGATAATTTTCCATCGATGATACCTCACCAACGGTCCGTTGGTCAACCAACTGGGAGTCATTTGGTTCAGTCGATTGACACCGCCTAGAGAGTGTCTCGACAGCCCTAGGGTCCTTCTTGTGTACCCTTGGGAAGTCATACCCAAGTGTTTATAAGGTAAATATGTATATTGAAAATTCAAGGAACTTCCATTCAAGTTTCACCTAAAATTCACAAATAAAACACGTCAAAATATGCTACACCGTATCAAGACGTACTTGAACATCTCAACGGCTAACTTTCAAATGTCTTTGACGTTTGACCTCCAAACTTCAGGAAAATCCATATAGTTAGAATAAACATCATTAAAACTCATTATAAGAGTTCATAATATCATGACATATAAATATAATCATGTATAGACACATGATATACATAAGTTGCAAGTCATCGAATGTCTTGGCCGTCCCTTGACGTTTATCTTCCAAATCACCTCAAACTTTACACAGTGCCTCTAAACCATATAATAAGTCATTTTAGGACCTTATAAACTTATGACTAACATGTTAGTCTCTAGACTTTCTAACTCATTTTTGGGGTCTTACTTGGTGTCTAACCCTAGGGATGAAATGAGTAGATATGTGACGGGTGATGCCGACCTTGTGAAAGAAGAATGATGTACGACCATGCTATATGATTATATTACCATATATAGACTCATGGTTTATGCTCTATAAAATGATGAGTCTAGACTTGGTAGGATTTCTAGAAACATGAAAAGGAGTTGTTTAAGTGAACAAAGTCAACCTAGGTTCAAGAAGAGGGCTCAAACAAAAGATGGACCTATTTTTTCTAAGGTCAAACTTGAGAAGGGTATTCGTTCTCAAGGTGGTAAGCCTACATGTGCTACTTGTGGAAAGAAGCATTATGGGGAGTATATATTGGGTACCGGAAGTTTTTTTAGATGTGGTAAAGATGAAAACAAAGTGAGGGATCGTCCTACTAGACATGGTAGTGCAACTTACTCCAAGTGTTCTAAAAGATGATGCTCCAAAGAAGAGGCATTTTTATGCAATCCGAACTAGAGGATCAAAGAAATGATGATGAGGATGTTGGTAAGTAATAATTCTTCCTTTCTTTCAGAGTTACGATTTCTTTCTAAGTGGGGGAGTATGGTGAGTAGTGGAGTTTTTATTGATTGTGTCATCTATTATATTCAACCCAATCTTAAGAGAAAAAAGTCATAGAAGTATGTTGCATGTGCATTGTGTAAAGGGGTGTTGTTGAAATTGAATTTCCATTGATTCCTTGCATTATGAATTTTAATGAAGTTATGATTATGTTGTAAAATGTTTATATTGTTTTACTTTGCATATTATCATGTTTCCATCATGAATTTCATAAAAAATGCATATTTCAAAATTTTGGCATAATTCACTATAATGAAATGCCTGCTCACTGTAAAATTATTGAAAAAATTAGTAATTCATTCTTTGGTCGAAATTTTTTTTAATGGGGTTTTATCTGATGTATATGATCATGATATTGAATATAAAATGAGTTTTTGCTATTGAGAATGAAGAATGTGAATTCATGGCATAATGAGTTGTAGAATTGTTTCTAAATTCTTGTTGTGTTGTGATTATCTTAAGTAAGTGAAATCAATGTTTTCCTATATGGTTGTATTGTATAATGTGTTATATGGTATGGTTATGAGTTGTTAGCTTAATTTCTACCCGTGGAAGTGTTCGAAGAGTGGCAAGTGTTATTCGAGGAAGAATGTTGTCCAAGTATGGGAGAATGTGACACCTCAAAAATGACATAGGTTAAATTTGATCATAACATGTTTTTTATGAGGGTCTAAGGTATTAAATTGGTTTATAAAGTGGTATTGAGGGAGTGTCTAGATTTGTAGGTGTTTTGGAAGTGAAACGTCAAGGGTCGACTAAGACATTCAACGACTTAGTCATCTATGTTCCTCATGTGTGGTTATGTGCCTATATGTGTGTTTAATGAGATTATTAGTTCCTTATATTATTTATTATGGTGTTTATAGGCAGTGTGTTGACTTTCATAAAATTTGGAGGTCAAACGTCCAAGAACATCCATGACGTTCGAAACGTTTGCCTTGAAGTGACCTTGTGTGTCTTGGCATGTTTCGTCAAGTTTTATGTGTTTGTTTTGGATGAAATTGATATGGGAGGTCCTAAACTAGTATACAAACTTATTCGGGTTTGAAACGTACAATATAACATCTCCAAGGACCAACCAGGGGTCGTTGAGGAAGGACCCTACAAAGAGCCAAAGGCTGTCAAGACCAGCCCAATCGACTAAGGCAAACCACGGCTCGTTGGCCAATAGACGCCCCATGGATGGGATTCCAGGGTCAAGACTTATAATAGGTATCTAAATCTCCAAAATTCTAGTCTCTAAACCCATCAATGGACATCTCTATTTATGGACCAACGACCCGTCGATGGGTTGTCGTTGGTAAGGTTTGTTTCTTGAGCAGGTTTATTGTAAATGCAAGGGTGAATTGGTAAATTCACCCCACGTCCAAATAAGACTAAGGGAGGTTACTTAGGGGTATTTTAGGTATTTTAACTGGGTTAATAAGTCCTTAATACCTAGATGAATTCATTCTTCAAAATCAAAACCAAAATATCATAGAAATTCTGTAGAACTCCATTGAAGCCAAAACTCAAGGAAGAGCTTGGAGTGGAGATTTGAGTGGCAATTCTTCATAAATTTTGTTGATTAATCCTCGGAACTATTTTCTTCGTGGATCCAATCTTCAAAGTTATTTTCAAAGATTTGTCAAAAGAGGATAAATTGAAATATATCCATGGGTTCTTGCATTAAAGGGTTTAAATCATTGATTATTAATTATATTGTTGTTAATTATATGATTTTAACATAATTAACCTATGAACCCATGTAATTGATGAACCCTAGTTCTTGACTACATTATGGGTTAAGTGATATTGTCTTAATGCTTATGAATTCTAGTGTATTTTTTTATGGGATATTGAATGATGTAAGAATTGTATTCAATTTATGTCTAAGTTGTTTTAGATTGATAAATCTATTTTAAATTGACCTAGATTCATTGAATATTATAGGTTTTATATTGAATTGATGTTCATGGCCATGGGTAAGGGCTTTTTTTGTATTGAATTGACTGATTTAACTATGGATTGAAGTAGCATCAATGCTAATTCTCTTTATTTTTTATAATTAGACTTGATTTATATTTTGATATGAATGATCCACTTATGGTGGCGGTGCTATGTGCTTTACTTGTAATTGATGTGGCCTCATTGAAATTACTTTATGTATTTTGATGATCATGTCCTTGTCCAGAAATTACTTGATATATAGTGAAAACGTGTGTACTTTATTATGTGGAGTTTGATCATATCTATCTACGTGTGATTAAGTGAAAGTATGTGTTGTTCTATTGATGTTGTTGAAGATGTTAGTGCGAGTGCCTAGCTCTTCTCTAAGACCATTACTTGAATGTCCTTATGTGATGAATGTCTCTTAAATAACTTAATGAATGTAATGCCTTAAGTTAGAAAAGCATGTTAAATGAATAAGTACTTATCTAGAGTAGGTATGGTTTGTCTAGTTAAGGTATGAAGGGGGCATAGGAATGATCACTTCGTATATTACCTAGATAGGTCTTAAGAATGACTCTAGTTAGGGAAGATGTTTGATTATGTAGACATGATCAAAACTTAGGTAGTCATAAGGATTATTTAGGTAATCTTGAACTGGTCAAGCATGGACATTATGTTTTTTATTTACTTAAGTAAGTCTTTGGATAACCTTTGGAAGGAAGAATGTCATATTATATGTATATTGTTGTATTAAGTGAGAATGATTCTATCTTAGGTAGTCTAAAGGATCTCTTAAGTGTGTGTGAAACGGATCGTATGAGTGGTCGCTTCACAACTCACTCAAGTAAAACTTAGAATCACCCTTGGTTGGAGGATCTCATGTTCATGTTCTTGGTGTATTGTAAGTGTGTGTATCTCATTATTGGTTATCTTAAGTATCATTTAGGTGTCCCTGGAGAGGGTGTATGGGTAGTATCTCTTTGTCATACTTAATTGAGTCTAGGATAGATTTTAGTGAAAGGATTGCATACAAGAAAGTATCCCTTGTGAGGTTGAGAAACTTCACACTTAGTCAAGTCACTGTAAAGTGACGAGCTTACTATAAAGTTTCCTTAAAATGTGATAAATTGGTCAAGTGTTATCTTATTGTTTCTAATGTGTTGAATGTTGTTCTTATGCTTATGATATGATGTTTTAATCAAAAAGAGCATGTTTCCATTAAATGTCCGTTTTCATGATTTTATGAATTAAGTCATACTTATTACAAGTGTTTGTACTAATTCCATACATTTTGTTATATCTAAAGGTGTAGCTGGAAGGTTAGAAGGATCCTGAAGGAAAGCTTGGAATCTAGTTATTATTTTCGTAAAGTTGAAGTATGTCGTCACTTACTCGAGGCATATGTATGTCTTTTATTTCAAAGTATTATAATAGACTATGTATTTCTATATTCATATTGTATGTGTAGTATTCTTGAGTCTACGAAGGACATATGTTGAGACTTAGCGTTTCAATGATTTTAATATGAAAGATGTTTTAAGATATTTGTGTGAAATTTTTTAAGTTGTACTACTTTTCATACTTGTATATGCAATGAATGATACGTAATGGCTTGTATAAGACCTCCGAGAGGTCAAGTACACTGGTTGCACTCCAAGAGTGCCATTTTTTCAAGGGTGTGCTCTTGGGATGTGACATAAATTGATTCCAAATCTTTGAATCGTGTAACATTGTTGTAACGTTCCTAAAATGAACTAGCTGAAACTGGATCTAAACATGGGTGTGATGAGGTTTTAAGTACTTAAGTGATTAATTATGTTTCCAACATGGAGTGTGTGAAGTTTTGTTGAGTTCTGAAGTCCAACGTCAAGGGAAGTCCAAGACATTCAACGACTAGACGTCTATACACTAAGGTGAGTTCTTATGTGCCTTAGCATTTCTAGTGAGTTGTTTTGAGCCCAAATTGATGGTGGTGGTTCCTAATGTAACATTCCAGAAAATGTACTTGTCAAGTGAAGAGCCTATTAGGTTTTACTAATATGTATTGGGGTTCATAGGCATCCCAATGCCCAATATTGAGTAATATTGGGTATGTTGGAGAATATTGGCTTAAGAGTGTTAGCCAATTTTTATGTATTAACAAGTAAATAAAAATATACTTTGATATTCAAATGTTCCAATCCAATATTCTTTAGGAATTGTACCTGCATGAAGACCCTAAGCTAAAATATTAATTTCTTAGTTTTTCACATTAGGTACAAGGCATTCAAATGTCAAGACAAGGTACCATAGCATATGATCATTTAAAATTACCATGTAGAGTGAGAAGCGCCCAAGGAAATAGTGAGGATCCTTGGGACAACAGAAAACGAGCACCAACACATGTGCTAACCGGCCAAGAGACAAGCCCAACCGAATTAAATTAGGGCGGTTACGGGCATGCGCATGTGTGAGGTCAAGTCATGTGGGGCTGAGCTTCCTAACAAACTCTAGGCTCTAAATAACTTACCTAACTATCTAACTAACCTAGGACTAACGAAAATAGCTAACTAGTGTACCCTACAACCTAAGACCTAACCGTATGACACTGTCTTAGTCACTAACTCAAGAAACATCCTAGTATCTAAGCTAGGATGGTCCAAAGGGGTTGATTATGGTCCTAATTACTTAGGGGTACTTAAGTAATTACCCCAAGTCACTTAATTAATTAAATTAGAAACTTAATTAATTAATTAAAAATCATGGTCTTAGTCAAAACCTTAGATGAAATTTCAGAATCATCAAAGTGAAATGCTCTCCTATGTTTAGTCAATTTAGGTGGGGCGTTTTGATAATTAGCTAATTGATTTATTTAATTAACTAAATTAGCCTAAGTTGAATTAGTCAATATAATTTCCTAAGACATAGAATCACGTTCAATCACTAGAAAACCTACGACTAAAAACAATGAACAAGAAAGCGGGAGAAAAAATAGATCTCTTAGGCGATTTCAAGGATATTCTTCAAGGTTTTCGTTCAAAGGCAAGGTGATCTTTGTAGATTCAATTACACAGTAAGGTATGGGTTTTCTCTCTTGGATTCCTTTCAACAAGAGGCTTCTCAAAAGTTTTGAATTCTTGAAAACGAAATTAGTGTTATTTCCAATGAAACGAATTTTCATCTTCCTAGTTCTCCCTATTTCCGATTTTAATGGTATGTATAATGCATATATTGACCATGTTGTTGGTATGGGGTGCTAACTGATCATTATGTGTAGGTTTCTTGATTTGATAATGTCGAATGAGACCTATAGGTTAGATCCATATGATTAGAGTATTATTAACATAAAATAAAGAATGTTGTAATGCCTAATTATGTTCGAGAATATGAAATTGTTATGAGTTTTCTATGAAGTTTAGTTTACTGTTAAAAGTTGACTTTCTTAAAATGATGAGATTACTATAGTATATACATGAAGTTAAGTGAATTGGCTAACGATATTTTCATGACCAGTGTTTAGTGAAAGTTTGGTTTATGCCAATAAATTGGCCTAGAATGTTATTTCCAAAATATGATATAAAATTGGATAATGAATAAGTTATACCGAATTAAGAATGACCAATGAAACTTTGAATTCATAACCAAGGGTATTCCAATCATTGGGACAAGTCCCAACATACCCTATCAAAATGAACTATGAATATAGTAGTACATTTAATAATTAATAACTTTCATAAAAAATGGTATAATCCTACCAAATGACAGTGAGCAAGATAAGGTAAGTAATGACATAACTAAAAGCTTATGAGTTATGAAAATTTCCAGAATGGGGTGTTAATGGAAGTGAGACAAGTCTCACTTACACCTAAATGATAATGTTAATGATACTCCCATAAGAGGGTGTTAGAAATCGTGAGAGAAGTATCATTAACACCATGATGATAATGTTAGGTTTAAGTTCACATTCATCAAGTAAAGAAAGTGATGACAAGTCATCCATTGAGTTAAGAATAACTCATATTAGAAGCAAGATTCCATAATGTATGAGTCAACTCTAAAAGTTAAAAGTATAAGAAATTAAGAAAAGCATCGATAGACTAGAAATGAACTTCTGCAAGCAGATCTAAGCCTGATGAGATAAGGCTACCACCAAGGTGGATAAGCAGTCTCCGAAATCTACTAGTCATTGAACTATGTTTCCAGCATACGAACTAGCCAGTGGATTCCACCTAAGAGATCTAGGTAGTATTCGGTTTCACTTTGGAAGGTGAACCACCCCTTTTCCGTGTGGGGCAGACACTGATTTGATATTTACCTTACATCATCTATGTCAGTTAAATGATTAAGAAAGTATGCGGTTTCACTTTAGCCGTGAACCACCTCATTTTGATATGGGGAAGACACTGTACTTGGTTTCACTTTAGCCGGTGAACCACCCTTTTCAGTGTGGGGCAGACACTGAATTTATGGTAGCTGACATGATCTAGGTTAACTTTGACCGGTTAAAAACCTCTTTTAGTGTGGGGAATACAGTGGATTTCATGTTATCTCACATGATTTTAATGCTAAAGATTTTGTTAAGAAAGTAAGAATGAAAGAATAAGAAATTTAATTTCAAAGTGAACTAAGAAAAATAAATTTATTTTCAAAGTGAACTAAGAAAACAAGAACTTAAGAATATCAATCATCAGTGTTTGATAAGAATGAAGTTTATAACAAGTTATGGGCATAAAAAATAAGTATTTGCTTATAATTAATTCTTATATTATGCTAATGTTCAAATAGTGGGCATAGCCAATAATCTTTATATCATGCAAATGATCAAATAATGGGCATATCCAATAATCTTTATACCATGCTAATGATCAAATAATGGGAATAGCCAAATATATGAATACATTCCCCGCCAACATTATATTATCCAAAATTATCAAATAATGGGCATCGCTGATAAATATTGGCTTTTTTAATGACTTCTTATATCATGCAAATGATCAAATAATAGGTATAAGTCAAATCATTTCCTTAGTCTCTTGGATTACTTACTTAATTCATTGTAGGTATGCACTATAATGAATCATTGTAATTGTAAGTAAGACATAGGATTAAAGGATATCATTGAACTACAAAACAAAAAGAATAAAAGACTGAAAAATACACTATGTCTGGAAAGAGAGCTCTCGGCCTAAGAGGGAGCAAAATTATATTTTTTTGTTCGAGTTCTTCTAAAATTATTTCATGATTAAAAGGAATTATGTTCATATAGAAAATGAGTTATGTGGTTTAAATGAATGAAAATATGTCATATTCATAGCATAAATCACAACTAACGAATTAGGAAAGTATAGTGACTTCACTTTCTAGAAATGGTGTGTTGCTATAGAAAGAGATTTCCTTTATCATGCATAGAACTTATGTATTTATGTGAATACACCCATACTTAGTACAAGTGTGTACTAACCCCTATACTATTACTATTTTTATAGGTGCAGGTTCTTGAAGAAGATTGAAAATACATTGAAGCGGTTCGGACTAGTATCTCCAAACCTTTGCTAGGTCCTCTTGAGTTCAATGATACCACGTTTATTATTCTAGCTTAAGTACATTAGAGATAGATAGTGGTTGTTCTAAGCTTTTGTATTAAGGCTGTTTGGCAAACTATTATCACATTATGGTTTCTTTCATTTCAATTGTTTAATCTAATATGGATAGTTGTTTAGTTTGAGCTTATTAGTATATTACACTTATGCAGTTATATGATGTCTTAGTACACTTCAACAAAAGTTTTAAATTTTCTGCAAAATTAACTGTATGATTGTGATGAAAGCTAAGAAGGGGCTTCTCTAAGACCTCTGAGAGGTTAACGACGTCGGTCTCATCTTGGGTCTAGATTCTGGGTGTGATACCTAAGAATTAGATAATTATGTATAGGGGTTTAGAATTCCGGTACGAATCTACCTAGGACCCAAGAGGGACCCTAAAAAAGGACCCTAAAACATAGGGAGAATCTGCAAAAAACTGGGCAGTCTATGACCCCTCATCAACGGACCATAGTCCTGTTGACGCCTCGTTATTTGGGTGTTGTAGTCCCACACTTAGTGTGAGATTATCCCACATTTAAGGTGTGTCTGATTCCATCGACGCCCTAGCAGGACAGGCCGTCGATCAAACGATGCCTAGTAGCTAGGGATCGTCGATTGGCACATGTGAAAAGTTGTCACAAATCTTCTAAGACTTGGGGTGTTTTAGTAAATTCACCTCAAGTCTTTTATAAACCAAGGATAATTATTTTTGGGTATTAGGGGTATTTTAAGTTATTTTATACTCCTAGACCTAGGTTAAACTTCATTTCAAATATTCAAAAGCCCTCTCTCAAGAAAGAACTCTCTCAAACTCCATAGAAGCTAGAACTCAAGGATGCGATAGAAGGGGAGGTTTTGGACGTTTTCTTCCTTAAATTTCGTGGGTTTATTCTCATTGAGGTATGGTAGTCTATCCTTGAACTTTCTTCCATTCAAGGAGCCACTTCAAAGAGTTTTCAAAAAGGGTTTCAAACTCCAACTGCTTATTCCTTTGACTCTAAGAATGATTCTTTGCATGAAAATGTCTTAGGATTCAAATATGTGTTTAGTATTATTTGATGATTTTATTGTCAATACCCCAATGAAACCATCCTTATTTCCAACTTTTAGCTTATGAAATGAGTTAAAAGAACATGAGTAGATCATGTTAGATATATGGTTTCTTTATGGTTATATTGTTATTATATACTGCCCTAAGGGCTACTTTACAATGAATTATTCATGAAATTGAGAGTAAGTGGTGAAAGCATGGATGAATGGTAATCCGGTTTTATTGTCTAACTCTTATTACGAAATGCTCTTGAGTGGTATGGTGCACCTTTGGTGGCAGTGTTTATTTGGAGTATATAAATTTGTATTTATATGTATATTGTGAATATGGGCTTGAAGGCATGATATGTGAAGTAAAGTGATGATGATGATGTTCATGTTGATATGATATGTGAACATTGAATTGTATATATTGTATAGACTATGACTAAGTGAAATATATAAATATGTGAAACATGCTAGTGTTTGATGCATGATGAATGAAGGTATGATATATTAAGGAATCAGTGTAATGAAAATGATGATTCTGTGAAAGGTGTCTCACATATACCAACACACACACACTTTGAATGAATGAATGAAGTTAATGAATCTGAATAGTGGATTTTAGGGTGGACACTCTTTGTGAGTAGAGATGAAGTGTCTAAACCATCCTTAGTATCCCTATAGTAAGAAGAAGGGGAGTTTTAGGGTGGACACTCTTCGTGAGTTGAGATGAAGTGTTTCGTAGCAACCTCACCATTCCCAAGAGCTTTCTAAGATAGGTTGGAGGATAGACACTCTTTGTGAGTTGAGATGGGTGTCCAATTGTTATCCCTTGACTTTTAGTAATTAATGTTTAACACTCCGCGGCAGATTTATGCTTAGCACCAAGAGGATTTGAAGAAGGGATAGATACACTTCGTGAGTAGAAATGTTGTATCAAATATACCCCTTGAGATGAGTACTCCTCGTAAGTACATAATGAGTTACTTGAAATCAATCTCCTCATCCCTTAACTATGTGCCTGCATGAAAGTGGCTAATGGAAAATCCATGTAAAGTCTCAAGAATTACCCCACCCTAGGCAAGTGGGGATTCCTCATCTGATAGGGGTTAATATCGGGATTCCATATATAGAACTCATGGTCTATGTCGCTTAAAGCTATCCCCCACAAAAGAAAGTAATGAACTAAGTCTTCTAAAGGGTGTACTACTTAGGGTAGGTGGTGGTATGGGATGCTACTATTCATTGCACAAGTCGGTATGTGGACGGAGTCTTGGTTGTCTTTATATGAAATGTATGAATGGGTCAATGTGTAATGTAAATGTAGTAATGTGACTTAGTTTAAAATGTCCTGAAAGCATGTTATGGTTATGTCATGTATAATGAAGATAAAGAATGATTAATATGGTGTGCCTAATCTAAGGGAATATTCAAGAAGCACTTTGTGGGAGTAGCAATATGGCATGCTACTTTTACATTGCACTATGTGTAACCTGGGGTTTTTCTTGGAGAAGGGTTATTATGTGAAGTCCTTAAATTTAAGTTTGTTCCTTAGTGTCATGGTGGTTAGTGTGGGCTTTTTACCTTCGTGAAGTAAGCCTATGGTCGGTAGTCTAAGGATCACTTAGGTGTGTATTAAAAGGATTGTATGGGCAGTTTCTTCATGTATAAACTTAGTGAATCTTAGGATAACCTTTGATAATTAAACTTCAAGTTACGTAAGCTCAATTTAGGTGGTATTGAAATGGGTTCACTGTAGGATGAAATGAATGTGAGTTCATTGTTAAGTTTCTTGAGTTCACTGTAAAGTGTTGTTTTGTGCTAAAATTATTGAAGTTTTACCTTTTGTGCTAAATGATGGTTTATCTGTTGTTTTAATTCTATATTAATGAAGGTTTTACTTATATGTCATGAAAGCTTTATTTCAACTAAAATATCCTCTTTTGCATGTTTTTGCATATGTCATACTTAGTACAATATCTGGACTAACCCCATACTTTTCTATACTCTATAAGTATAGATTGGAATGAAGTGGAAGTCTATAAGGAAAGCTTGTGAAGTTGAGACTCTCAAGACATGGTATGTCCTCATATACTCGAGGACATAGTATATGTTTCTTTTGTTCTCTTTATGACTTGTATAAGACTTATTATGTATTTTCTTTCAATGTAAAGGGCAATGTCCCTAAGATATTTAAGTGGTGTTTTTATGTTGTCTTGTGACGACGAGACTTGTCCATCGTATTTATAAAATATGTTTCCTTTTTATTATTAGTGTTGTAAAACTTTTAATTCCACACTATTTTTCATATCTTATGTAATGAACGATAGTTAAGAGGCTTGTACAAGACCTCAAAAGGTCAAGTACACCTTGTTACGACTCAAGAGTGCTCCCTTCTTCTAGGGTGTACTTACGGGTCGTGAAAATTGTGTCTGAATATGGAATTGATCCCTTTGGTTGCGCTAGAACTTGCATTTGAAGAAAATATAGTGAGTTTCAAAATTTGTGAGCTTCAAATCTGTGATAATGGTGTGTCATAACTTGACTCTTTGAGTGCACATTTGATCCTTGCATGTGTAATTTGAGTTTTGTTGTGTGCATTCATGGTTGAGCCTTATGGAGCATTGTTCGGGATATCATTTTTAAATCGCAGAACTTGAGTTTTACTCGAGGACAAGTAAAAGCTTAAATAAGGGATATTGATGATTCCATGATTTGGACTAATTTAGGGTTCTATTTTGATAAGTTAAGTGTCCTTAAATGCATATTTTGTCTCCAAAACTTATTCAAACCTTGAGTTTTCAGGTGTTTTGAAATTAGAGACAACACATGGACATTATATAGAAAAAAGTAACAAAAAAAGCTAAAAGAATGAACAAATAAATATTTGAGGATCACCAAACCCATGCGGCGTGTCCCCAAAAGGTCCAAACCTTGCCTTTTGTTCCAATGAGCTGAGCCCTATAGGAAAAGATCAAATCAGTGGACAAAAAATTCAGTCGACCTTTCACCGAGTAGTTCTGCGAAGCACTATTGTGTCACCCAATGATAAAAAAAACAAGAAGATAATGTAGGCTAGCACAAGACGGCGATGAAGCTATAAAAGTGCGGATCACCGAGATGACCGAAGATCCCAAATAACTGCGCCAAGTGGTCCTTCGCAACACAACTTTTTGAAAACTGTAAATACTCATTAATTTTTTTAACTAAGTATCAATTTTTTTTATCATTAGAGGATTCAATGGGTTTCATGTCCATGAATTTGGGATTAGTTCTCTTGTATTCTTAACTTTTAGCTTGTATTAAGAATAAAATCTTCATGCACATTTGAATGAAACCTTATTTTTTTATGATTTTCTTGCTTTATTTATGTCTAGTTAAAATTAATGGGATTTTAGTTGTACATACAATTTCACCTCCGTATTTATGGCTTGTACGAGTGAGAGGTCGTAAAACCAAGACTACTAAGTTGATGGTCAATGGTATTAGGTTGACATGAGGTTCAGCTTGAGAGAGTGAACTTTATTCCTTTTCCACAAACTCAACTCAGCTTGAGAGAGTGAACTTTATTTCTTTTCCACACACTCAACTTGAGATAATGATTGGGATAATTTAATGACTGTGCTATATAGGATAAACATGTGTCTGAGAAGCACCCATTTGATTCGGGGTAAGTTGCTCGAGAGAGAAGTTACCCCCACTATAGTCTAGCCTAGTTGAAAATGTTCAACAAATTTATCATTAAAAGCATGTACCCAATATTTTAGTCTATCTTGTATTCCTATCACATCCCATGAATCATGTCTCCATTAGTCTCTTTTATTCTTTTTACTATTTTTAGCTATAAAATTCGACTGTTAAACCCCATTGTTAATTGAAGCTTGCGTCACACCTTAGATTTAATATGTTTGTATTAAATAATATTTTTGGCTATGACTAATTAGAACTTAATTTTTATTTTTCTATTATTTATCAAAACTACTACCATTGGAAATGACCCCAACCCTTGGTTGGGTTACTATACTATTATGCGATCATATACACATACATTGGAAGTTGCGTCATTGATGATGTCACCGATCAATCTTTAAATGATAATTTTTTGTATTAGTTGTTTATTAGTAACTGTTATCCCACCGAAGGATTAGTGTGGGTGTCAATCATGACGGTCTGGATCATAACACTCTTACTTCGGATACCTCGATCATCTTTTGTGACATTTTTTTATGTAATTATTACTTGATGTGTCTCTATGATTTAGACACCTTAATAATCTATCATTGAATTGGATTCATTTGTTCATTGAGTTGTACACCTGTAACTCGTCCATGTGCTCAAAATATTTTTGCCCCATACAAATAGTAGTAATATTTTTGGAACTCAATATTTTTTCATCTGAAAAACATATTACTTTTGTTTTTCCGAGGTATTATAATTATGATTTTAGTTTATATTAAATCTTTTAATATAAGGAAACAAAGAGACTCTTGTATTTAATTCCTAAGACTAGGTATTCATCAATGTTTTTTCTACGTGCCACAACCTTTGTAACACTCGTGTCCGACCATAGATGAGACAGGCGTCGTTAACCTCTCAGAGGTTGCAGACAAGCCTCTTCGTAGTTTTCATCACAATCATACAATTAAATTTAACAGAAAATTTAAAACTTTTTAAATTTACTGAAGTGTATTTAGACTTCATATAATATTTGCATAAGAGTAATTACTAAAAACTCAAAATAAACCACAATTTAGTAACATATTTAACAATTGAAATGAAGAATTCATAATATCATTAAAAGTTGCGAAAGCGGACTTAATACAAAATCTTGAAAAAATGTTTGAAAGGAAACGCTAGTGATAACATCCACTTGCTATGTCTAATCTACTAAAGCTAGAAAATAAAGCGTAGGGATCCTCAAACTCAAGACAACCTACTAAAGTCTGGAGGTACTAGTCCAAACGGCTTCAACTGATCTTCAATCTATTTCAAGGACCTGCACCTATAAAAATATTAATTGTATATATTTTAGTACACACTTGTACTAAGTATGGGTGTATGCACATACTCGCATAAGGACTATGGATGATCAATGAAAGCTCTTCCTATAGGAACATGCCATTTTTGGAAAGTGAAGTCTTTTTAGTTTCCTTATTCGTTATTTATGAATCATTCTATGCATATGATATATTTTCATGCATTTAAAGCACACAACTAATTTTTTATATGAACATAAGACCTTAGAGTCATGAACATAATTTTAGAAGAACTCAAGCAAAATTTAATATTTTTGCTCCCCTTAGGCCGAGAGCTCTCTCCCCCAGGCTTAGTTTATTTTGCAATCTTTTCTTCTTTTTATTTTGTAGTTCGATGATCATCTTTGATCCTATGTTTTACTTACGAGTGTAATGATTTATTGTAGTCCTTACTACAACGAATCAAGTAAGTAATCCAAAAGACTAAGGAAATGATTTGACTACCCTACTCAAAAGTTATTCTTTCCATTCTTGTAAAATTGGGCATGAAATCTTCATAAGCCAATATTTATTGGCTATGGCCATTATTTAATAAATTGCATACTATAAAGCTTCTAGGGCATATATTTATAGATGATTCATTATGTTTTGATCCCTTTATTGACATAAGCCAATAACGGTTAAAACTTCATTCTTATCAAACACTGATGATTTGATATACTTATGCTTTTGCTTACTTAGTTTACTTTGAACATACATTTCTTCTTCTTTGATCTCATGTTCACTTTGAACATGCTAGGTAAACTTAAAATATTCTTTTAACACTTCCATTGGGATTTCTGTGCAATGAGTAAGAATGACTTACATTATTACTTAGTCTAACCTCACCCTTTGGTCATCCTATCTTGACACATTGGTCATCCTATCCGAACACCCCTCATCTTTTCTTTCTTTCTTTTTTTTTCTTAATTTCTTAAAAATCTTTTGTTTTTAACCGACATAGATCATGTGAACTATTATGAAATCTAGTGTCTTCCCCATAATGAAAAGAGGTGGTTCACCGGCCATAGTGAAACCGAATATTTCCTAGCTTTCTTAGGTCGATCCACTAGCTAGTAACCTATGTTGGCGACATAGTTCAAAGAGTAGGAGAATTTGGAGACCCTTATCCACCTTGGTGGTAGTCTCATCTCATGAGCCTTACATGTGCTTGCACAAGCTCATTACTAGTCTATCGGTTCTTAGCTCAATTTATCATACTTTACATCTTTTATAGTTAACTCATACACTATGGAAGCTTGCTTCTAGTATGAGGTATGCTTAGCTCAATGGATGACGTGTCATCCCTTTCTATACTTGATGAATGTGAATTTAAATCTTACGTTATCATTGTGGTGTGAATGAGACTTGTCTCAAGATTTCTAACACCCTCGTATGTGAGTATTTTTTAAAATAAATGTTTAGGTGCAAATGAGACTTGTCTCACTTCCTTTAACACCCCATTCTAGATCAATTTCATAACTCATAAGCTTTTAGTTATTTAATTACTCTCCTTATCTTTTTCAATGTTATTTGGTAGTCTTGTACCATTCTTTATGAAAGTTATAAGGACATGTCCAATGTGCTACTATGTTCACAAATTCAAGTAAATAGGGTATGTTGGGACTTGTCCCAATCATCGGCATACCCTAGGTTATGAGTTCATCGAGTTACATATTGTAAAGTCAATCTTTAACATGTATTTGTCCTTACAAAAAACATAATAATTTACATTGGCCATATTAAGGAGAAGCGAGAGTATTTTTTTCTATTTTTCTGATCTTTGTTAACTGTTTTTCAATCGTGGGTTTTTGCTGCATAAACGTGAGTCGAAGTCATAGAACTGAATATTGACTAATTCAACTTAGGATAATTAACTTAATTAAATAAATCAATTAGCTTATTACTAAAACGCCCTCCTAAATTAACGAAAAATAGGAGAGCATTTAACTTAACAAAATTCTTAAAATTTGCTAAGCTTTTCGGGCTTGACCATGAATTTAAGTTAATTAATTAAGTTGATAATTTAATTAATTAGTGACTTGTGGTAACTATTAAAGTACCCCTAAGTCACTAGGACCATAACCAACCCCTTTGGACCATCCTAGGATAGATCCTAGGATGTTTATTTAGTAAGCTACTCGGCTAGTGTCACCCGGTTAGGTCATAGGATTTCGGACACACTAGTTAGTTAATTTTAGTTAGTCGTAGGTTAGTTATCTAGTTTGGTAAGTTAGTTAGAGACTATGATTGGTTAGGAAGCTTGGCTCCACATGGCTTGACCCGACGCATGCAGGTCCCCTAACCTCCCTAAACGAATCGGTTGGGCTTGGTCGGTTGGTCTCTCGGCCGGTAGCACATTACTTGCACTTGTGTTGCCTCGCACTTTCCCAACCGTGCACACTATAGTTGTAATTAGAAATTTCACTTCTTATCCCAAGGATCCTCACTATGTTCATGGGAACTCTTTATCAACATGATCATTTTAAATGATCATGTGATATGGTACCTAGGCTTGACACTTGGATACCTCGTACCTAATGTGTGTAAGCTAAGAAGACAAAAATTTTAGATTAGGGTCTTCATTGCAAGTACAATTCCTAAACAAGCTTGGATTGTAGAATTTGAACTTCAAAGTGTATTTTAAGTTACTTGTTAATACATAGAAATTGTCTAACACCCTTAAGACAATATTCTCTAACATGCCCAATATTACTCAATATTGGGCATTGGGATTCCTATGTACCACAATAAATATTCTTAAAACCTAATAGACTTTTCACTAAACAAGTACATTTTCACTAATAGACTTTTTTTTTGTTTTAAGCATCCTTTATAAGACTAAAAATATTTTACAATAAAGTTTCTTTTTTTAGACAACTTTTTTACTCTCTATTCTATTTTGAGTATCGTTTTTTTTAAACAAATTCATAGAATATATTTAAATACCTTATAACATTGACCTTATTTCTAATCACACTAGTCTTCAATATTTTCTTACGGTTTTGTTCTTTTGATAGAAGAAATTAAGTACCTATGATATTTAACTTCTTTCTTTCTTTTAATGATTGAGCTCTTAACTCGTGTTTTAGTTTTGTTTGAATTATGCCTTATGTAACACTTCGGAAGTTCTATGACTTATCTAGAGCTTTACTTGATGAACTAAGCCTTAAAACAATATTTCTAAGCTTAAACAAAGATAATAAACTTAATTAGGAAGGGTTAGAAAAAAAAAACAAGAAATGACGTTGACATCCGGAGATTTGTGAAACTTAACTTGTGTACCTTATTGTGTTTCAAGGGGTTTATAGTTGTAAAAAGGTCAAAATTTGTGAAAAAGGTTTGAAATAAATGTTAGAGTGTGTTTAGGGTCTAGATGTCCGGGTACGACTCCCCAAGGACCACCCTAAGGGTAATCGAGGAGGACCCTATGTTTGACCCTTAAAACAGTCTTTTGGCAGTGTGCAACCACGAGAGAAAATGATGAGTTGCAAATTGAAAGACACTCCGTCAATGGTTCTTGTCGGTTGACACTGTCCTCTACACCAAAAGGCCCAAAAATCAGTATCTGACCAAAATAACGGATGACCGTACTGTCTGTTTTTTGGTGAATGAAAAGTCGACATGGACTCGTCGATTGGACCCAAGTTCACTGCCAAGTTTTAGTTTAAGATAGGGAAATTAGTTAATTAATTAATTATTGGTTAATTAAGTTACTTGGGGACTATAAAAGTGTTATACCTCATTAAAAAAACTTATTTATTCATAATTTCCCAAAACCAAATCACTCCCACTTCTCTCTACTTTGTCTCTCTATTCCAAAGACCCCCATTGAAGACCAAGGTTCAAGATTCATTAGGGATTTAAGACTCAAGTTTTCTTCCATCATTTTTCAAGGATTGTTAAGTTATGTAAGCTATTCAATCTTGGGATGTCTTTCCCCAAGAGGCTCTTCAAATTTTGTTTCCAAAAATATCTAAACTTGTGGTATTTATCCAACTTAGTGGGTTATAGTTCAAGTTGATTTAACGTTATATTTTTTTATTTAAATTGATAGGTTATGATTGTTTAATGGTTTATTGTTGTAATCTCTTAGTCTCTGACCTATATTCTCTAAAAAGATCCATGAATGACCCTTTTTCTATGACCTTAATCATGAATTAGGTTTGAAGGTGATTAAGTTTATTGTAATTGGAGATGTTATTTCTTAATTTGTTATTATTATGATGATGGTTATCGGATTATTGGATGAATATGGTGGAATTGAGGGTAAGATCTTTAAGGAGATTCTTGGAAGCCATTGGTAAGACTTTTGAGATTATGATTTATCTACTTCAATTATGTTGGTCTATTCTTGATGATGATGTTCAATTGAAGTATGATTGTGTCAATTGAATAGGAATATTATGGTATGATTAATATGATGGAATGTTATGAATATGTTGAATGCGACATCATGATAGTGGTATGATGATGCAAGTTTGAACGTGATTATTTGTTGACCTTATTATTGTGACTATGATGTGTTGATATCACTAAGGTTGGGTTGTGATGAAAGGAAGTTCTCATTCTAAACCTAAAGATATATGATCATGATTAGACAAGGAGTTAGTTTCCTATGACCTATATTAATCATTGATGATTAAGAATGAATTAAAGACATTTCAAAAAGGGACTTTAGCTTAGCACCGAGCAAACTAGATATGAGAGGTGTCCCTTACCATGAGGGAAGATAGGTTCACCGATTTTCTCATTAGATGGATACTACCATGTAAATGTGCATAAATGAGTTTCTAGAGAATTTCCTAGTTCCTTAAATATGTGCCCCCATAGGAAAAATAACTAGTTGATCCACCTAGAATGCTATGTTCATGTTATGTCTCTACCTTGGCAAGTAAAGCACCTTCTTTGGATGTAAGGTTTCATGATTTCGGATTACATGTTTATCTCAAATGGTCAATTTAATTCTCTCGAAAGTAAAATGAATGAAGGAATGTAAAAAAGATGGACACTAATTAGGTTGACTCAAAGGGTACTACTTAGTATAGGTAAGGGTATGAGACTTCACATATATATTGCACAAGTTGGCCTTGAGGGTAGTACTAGAAGGATGTTCTTATGCATTTATGTTGGTCCTATATTAAATTGGTTTCATTTGTTGAACATGATATTGGTCCTAATTTCTATGTATGACGATGACTACGTATGATGTTATGTTATATGAGGTAAAGGCATTACTTATGGTCTCTGTTCTAGTTTACTTGATTATGTTGGGTTATGGGGATTCATATAAGCATTGAACTTTTAGGCTTGGGTTGGGATTATTGGTAAGGTTCTTGTATGCTTTGATGATAGGAACTCTAGAACATGAAATGTTAATATTACTTTATATTGACGTTATACTTGTATATGAATATGAACATTTCTTAATGATGTTGTGATCATTGACTTGAATATGCTCTTGTGTGTGCGCATAAAGGTTTTCCAAATAACAAAGCCTTTTTTTTAAAAGAAAAGGTCCCTTTTGTGCATGTCTTCAAAGTTTTTAATTGCATATGTTTCCATACTTAGTACATGTGGTTTGTCTAACCCATATTCTTTATATTTCTAGAATTATGTAGGGTCGAGCCATTGAAGAGCTTTCAAGGCCATATGAAAGGAAGACTTGGTTATATTTCCCAAGTTGTTGTTGAGTGCTCAAGTCCGAGGATAATGTCACATTTATATTTTCATTGGTATTTACTATGTCTAAGACAGTTGTTCTTTCCTTATACTTGAGACTTTGTTTTAAGTCTATATGTGGCATACTATACTAGTATAAGGGCTATGGCCAAACTGTGTAATTCTCTAATAGTTAGTTATGTCTGAGACAATAATAGACGATTTTTGTGGTAGTGACTATGTTATTAAACGAAAAATCTATGTAAACTTCATATAAGATAAATGAGAAGTCTTAAGTATACTTTATATGGAAAAGTTTTAAATTTTCCACATTTTCCCTACCTGTGATATTCCATGATGTATGCTAAGGTCTACTCTAAGGCCTCTTCAAGGACGAAGATGCCGGTTATATCTAGGGGTGCTCCCCGATCGTTGAAAACTTGGTACCAAAGCATGAGGTTGAGTAACCTTAGCATTGATGTCTCACTAAACCACTTCTATGTAGAGTTTTGTTCATAATTGTGAAGTGTGCCACACTTATGAATGACAGGCTATGTGATGCTTAGGAAATTCTCATATTCTTTGTATTCCTATGTCGTGCCTCAAGAGTCTTAACTCTATGTATCTTTTTCATCTAACCATTTTCTTGTGGTTATAGGCTATTACTACTACAAGGGAAGCCACAAGAAGTGTTGAAGAAGAGATTTCTAATGCGGGAGCTCCTCCCCAAGACAACCAAGCTCCTCCACAAGGCAATCAAGCTCCTCCTCAAGAATAAGTTTATCTGGGTGACCAAGATTAGTTCAATCCTCCGGTTATCACGGATGGAGAGATAAGGTCGGCTTTCCTAATTTTGTCTTAAGACATGACTACTCAATCTCAAGAAAACCGCGAAGTTAGACCTGGTGTGCACCAAAATGCTAGTACCATGGATTCTCGCTTGAGGGACTTCACTAGGATGAACCCTCCAATTTCTTTTGGTCTAAGGTGAATGAAGTCCCCCAAGACTTTCTCGATGAGGTCAAAAATATCTTGTTTGCTATGAGGGTGAGTTAAAATGAGAAGGTCGAGCTAGCCACTTATCAACTCAAAAATGTGGCTCAAACTTGATATACTCAATGGAGGGACAATAGGGCTTTGAGAGTGTGTCTCATAAGTTGGGAAGCCTTTACAAGGTCTTTTCTTGATAGATTCTTCCAAAGGGAAAAAAGAGAGGGAAAAGTGGAAGAGTTCAGCAACCTTCATCAAGAAGGATCAGTGTTCTTTAGTAGTCTTTGAAATTCACCAAGTTGTCTAAGTATGCCTCTTCTTTGGTGTGAAACTTGAGGGATGATTGAATTGTTTTGTGATGACAGTTTCTGATTAACTGGTGGAAGAGTGTCGTTAGTGATTCTTTATGAAAACATGGACGTTTTCGTTTGATGGTGCATGCTCAACAAGTTCAGGAGATTAGGATTAAGAGGAAGATTAGGCATGCTAGGAAGACGAGGTCTTATGAAGGAGGTACTTCTAAGGGTAGGTTGGAAATTAAATACAAACCTAAGTTCAAGAAGAGGTTCTCCAACCAAGTTCCTTCTAATTTGCCGAAGGCTCGTATGATAAGTTTTCTAACCCTAGGTCCCAAAGGGGAGAGGTGATGATTTACCAAGCGAAAAACCTACTTGTACAAAGTGTGGTAAGAAACATATGGGTGAATTTCTAGTTGGGACAGATAATTAATTTTGTAGTGGGAAGAGTGGCTATAAGGTGAGATATTGTCCTATGGTAATGGTTCAAGTGAAGGGGAATATCCAAGAACAAGCAAGCGGTCCTAGTTTTGATGCTCCTAAGAAGAACGACTTCTATGCTCTCCGCTCTACGGGTGATCAAAAGGATTCTCCTGGTGCCACTTTATCTTTTCTAACTCATTTAGTGGCCATGAAGTTTTATGTGTTACCCGATGTCTTAATTGTACCCTTTTTGGTTACTACCCTGGTGGGTTACTCCGTTGTTGCTAAAAAAGTCTTTAGGAGTTGTCCCATATTGTTGTACAATAGAGTTACATTGGTCAATTTGGTAGAACTTGATATGTTTGATTTTGATATCAAATTAAGGATGGATAGGTTACATGCTTGTTTTGATTCAACAGATTGTAGAACAAGGGTAGTTATGTTTCAATTCCCTAATGAATCTGTCTTAGAATTGAAGGGAGGAAACTCAATCCCTAGAGGTCAAATCATTTCGTGTTTAAAAGATTGTAAGATGATCACAATGGGGTGTGTCTACAATATCGTTAAGGTTAGGGACCTCGAATAAGAAGCTCCTCCTTTAGAGTCGGTCCCCGTAGTGAAGGATTTTATGAAAGTTTTCCAAATAATTTACTTGGAATTCCTCCCGAAGGGGAAATAGACTTCGCCATAGATTTGTTGCCAGATACAAAACCTATTTCAATTCCTCCTTATCGGATTGCTCTTACCACGTTGAAAGATTTGAAAGATGAACTCAAGGATTTTCTCGACAAGGGTTTTATTCAACCAAGCATATCTCCATGGGGTTCTATGGTATTATTTATGAAAAAGAAAGATGGTCCTACTAGAATGTGTATTGACTATCGACAATTGAACAAGGTCACTATAAAGAACATGTATACTCTCCATAGGATTGATTATTTGGTTGATCAACTCCAAGGAGCGAGTTAAATTTCAAAAATTGAGTAGGTCGGGATACCACCAACTTAGGGTGAGAGGTGAAGACATTCCTAAAACGGATTTCCGAACTAGGTATGATCATTATGAGTTCCTAGTCATGCTTTTTTGATTAAATAATGCCCCGTTGACTTTTATGGATCTTATTAATAGAGTGTTCCAAAATTACATTGATTCTTTTGTAATTGTCTTCATTGATGATATCTTGATATTCTAAGTGTGAGGATGAGTATATGGCCCATTTTGAGGGTTGTATTGCAAGTCCTCGAGGAACATCAACTCTTTGCTAAATATAGTAAGTGTGAATTTTGGTAGAGATTGGTTTCTTTTCTTGGTCACATTTTCTCAAGTGAGGGTATAGAGGTCGATCTAAAAAAAACATAAGTGGTTAGAAATTTTCCTAAAACTTTAACTCCTAACGACATAGAAGTTTCTTGGGTCTAGCCGGGTGATATAGAAGGTTTGTCGATGGTTTTTCATATATTTATTCTCCTTTGACATCATTAACTCAAAAGAAGGTTAAGTTAAAGTGGTCGGAGGCTTGTGAAAGAAGCTTCGAAGAGTTGAAAGATAAGCTTGTCTTCGCTCCGGTGTTGACCTTACCAGAGAATACCAAAGGATTTGTAGTGTACTGTGACGCTTCTCGAAAAAGTTTTAATTGTGTCCTCATTCAATATGGTAGGGTGATATATTATGCCTCTCGACAACTCAAGGCGCATGAGAAAAACTATCCAACTCATGATCTTGAATTAGAGGCCTTAGTGTTTTCTTTGAAAATATGGAGCCACTATATTTATGGGGTAAATGTGGATGTACTTAGTGACCATAAGAGTCATAAATATGTGTTCATTCTTAAGGAGTTGAATCTCCAACAAATAAGGTGGTTGGAACTTTTGAAGGATTACGACATGAGTGTCCTTTACCACCCCAGCAAGGCCAATGTGGTTGCGGATGCTTTAAGTCGAATGTCTATGGGTAGTGTTTCTCATGTGAAGAAGGTAAGAAAGAACTAGTAAAAGATGTCCATAGATTGGCCTAGTTTGTTGTTCGGTTAGAATATTCTCCAAAAGGTGGTTTCACAGTTCATCATAATTTCGAGTCGTCTTTAGTGGTTAAGGTGAAGTATAAGCAACATCTTAGTCCTCTATTGATTGAGTTGAAGGAATCAGTATTTAGTAAGATCTATGAGTCATCCTCCTAAGGGTGGGATGGGGTACTTAGGTACAAAGGTATATTATGTGTACCGGATAATGACGATTTCAGAAGACAAATTTTAGAAGAAACTCATAGTTCCAAATATTTCATTCATCTAGGTGCCACCAAAATGAATCATGATCTGTAAGATGTCTATTGGTGGGATGGTTTGAAGATTGATATAGCTGATTTTGTAGCTAAATGTTCTAATTTTCAACAAGTTAAGGTCGAGCACCATAGACCGGGAGGTTTAACTCAAGTGATGGATGTCCTTACTTGGAAGTGTGAAGATATCAATATGCATTTCGTAGTGGGTTTGCCTAATTACACTTGGTTATCTTGACCACTTTTTTATGTGTGTGGCATCACTAGATGTTTCCATGACTTTCATAATATCCCTCCACCCTCTCATTTATTGAAGAGACATTTTGCCTCCAACCTTTTCATGTTCATGGTTTTCCAAGAGCAACGTTTTCATCTTCAAGGTAACTCTTTGTTGTACTTATTTCTTCCTATTTTAATTTTTTATTGATTGGACTTCGTATGTTTCCGTCTTACATGTTTTTTCCTCAAATTTTCCTCGATTTCTATCTTTGGCCGAATAGATTTATAAAATTCTGATTTTAGATTTAATTAATGGGTTGATGATGTTTGAATGTAGTGTAGTTGAGACAACGTGGTTTTCCTCTGTTCCCAAAATTTTTTGATTAGTGCTTGTGTGTTCCTCGATATTCAATTTTATTTGTTGTGTTTTTGAGTTACTTTTATGCTTTACTCACCAAGTACAACTTCAATAAATAAACTTCTATGAGACAACTCTTTATGTCGAATTAGTTATTCGATTCGACATATCATTTTTTGCAAGTGTTACGATATGCATACTATCTTTTTGGTTAAATGCATAAATGTGTTGTTAATTAAGACGTGAATGTTTACTACCTGTTTGGTAAAATGAATGAATGAAGAGGTTTAGATGTGAAATGCTTGTTCCTTAAATGATCTATGTATTATGTGTTTTGTTGTTTATGAAACTTTTTTTGATTATCCTATAGCTCATGTAAAACATCCTTATATAAAAAATAGGGATAATGCACAAGTACCCCCTCAACCTATGCCCGAAATCCCAGAGAAACAATCTATACTATAGTCTTATTACCCTATGAACTTATTTTATAAATATTTTTCTACCCCTTTTTGGCCCACGTGGCACAACCTTGTAGGTCTAACGCTTGTTGAATTTTTTTCAAGCTAGTGATACATAAGCCAAAATGGGGTAGAAAATTGCTTATAAAATAAGTTCAGGGGTTAATAGGACCTTAGTATAGTATAAGTGTGTCTTTGGGATTTCGGGCATAGGTTGAGAGGGTACTTGTGAATTTTCCCTAAAAAATAACTACAACTAATACAATTGGGAGCTGAATATCTAATTTCATATGTCCCAATCTAAAATTTCACTTGAATACCTTATACATAACATTCACCATGAACTAATACAGAACTATCATCGAAAATATACACTTTCATTGCCAAGATATGCGTTATCAGTCATTAATACCTTATTATTTGTTTAGTTATTTTGTTTAGAATTGGTTATTTATCAATTGAACTAATAAATGTTGAACCTTTCTCTGAAGATTACAGATAATCATGTCTTCACTGGTAGTTTTCCTCATAAAAAATAGAATTGCTCTTAGCACTTAGATTGATGTGTTTTCTCATATTTAACTACCTATTGGGATATAGTTTTCTAGTACTTAAACTTTATTGTTTTTTTGCATTTTATTTTCTTTTTGGTGACTAGCTTTCTAGATATACTTATCAATTTGTCGTACTGTGATATACCTTTACAGATGGCGAGAGAAAGCTTTAGATAAGAATTTATACAAATTATGTTGAGCAAAATTTAGTACAACATTTTGAGTTCCCGTAAGAGCTCAGGAAGCAACACTCATTTGTGTAGTAGGGTATGTACCTACCCATATTCTAGTAGTCATATGTGGCCTTGTAATTATCCAAATCCATTTCCCATTTTTGCAACCTATATAAAATATTTGGTAGTTGGTCTTTGCACATTCTTTGTCAACTAAAATGTTGTAGAATTTTATCTCCAATTAATATAAAATATTGGTTGTTAACTAATGTAGTTAACACCTTTGTTATATCTATATGTATTTATATATATATATATATATATATATATATATATATATATATATATATATATATATATATATATGTATGTATACGTTTTGATTCAATTCGAATAATGTATTTGATATTTTAAATTTCAGGTGACTTGCAATGAAATAGAAAATTCAGTAATCTCCACCGGGAACAAACTCTGATCGTAATTTTGGATCAAGTGAACCAAATTTCCTCATATACTCCCTAGCCTCTTATAAATGTCTCATTAATAGACTGTAATATATTGATTTGAAGATGTTTGCATCCTCAAAATGATGTCTAGAAAAGAGAAAGATTTAATGCACTTAAACGTAAAAGATATAGAATTATTTGATGTGTTTTTTTGTTGAATTACTTCGTAGATATGAAATTGTGCATTACTGATGTATTAGTAAGTCTGTTTCTGTTCTCTTTAAATTTTAATTTGCATATTCTTTAATTATGATAATTTATAACTTATTAAGCAGTTATTGCTATTTAGAATTAATGCGAATTTATAATGTTTCTAAATCTTGGGCTCATGCTCTGCACGAGCATGCTTATCTAGTATACATATATATTACTTAAGGTCAAATAGGTTTTTTATTAATTTGTTCCTCTTATTTTTGTTCAACCATCTTTCTTTTGTTAATTATATAAACCATTTTTATTCTTTTAGCACGGAAGAGGGGCATGCACCTTAATCAAATCTACTTATTCGGTAGAGGAATATGCTAGATTGTACCTAAATGAGATGTGAGTTTACATGAGATCTCTTTGTCCATTCTCTCGGAGAGGTGCCCAATTAACTTCTCTGTTTTGGAGATATTTCTAAAAGGGGTTAGGTATTCAAGTGAAACTTAGTACTGCTTTTCATCCTTAAACGGATGGACAAGAGGAATGTACCATTCAAACCCTAGAAGATATGTTAAGATATTGTGTTATTGACTTCAAGGGTAATTGGGACGATCACCTCCCATTAATAGAGTTCTCCTACAATAATAGCTACCATTCCAGAATTTCTATGACACCTTTTCAAGCACTCTATGGTAGGATATGTAGATCTCCGGTTGGGTGGTTTGAGGTTGGTAAATTTTCACTCCTTGGTACCGAGGTAGTCTATGAGGTTGTGGAGAAAGTTTTAATGATAATAAATATGTTGAAAATAGCCTATAGTCGGCAAAAATCTTTTGCCGACAATAGAAGAAGAGATATTGAGTTTTAAATAGGTAATTGGGTACTTGAAGATTTCACCAATGAAAGGAGTATTGAGATTTATTAAAAAGGGTAAATATAGTCCAGGGCATGTGGTTCCTTATAAGATATTGCAAAGGGTAAGAAAAGTCTCTTATGAGTTAAAAATACCAAGTGAACTAGCTTCAGTTCATCCGTTTTCCATGTCACTATGCTTGAGAAATGTATAGGCGACCCTGTGTCTATTCTCCCCATTGAAATGTTAGGGGAGAACACAAACCTTTCCTACAAAAAGTTTCCGATTGAGATTCTAGATTGTCAAGTCAAAGTGTTGAGGAGCAAAGAGGGTTCCTCTGTAAAAGTTCTATGGAGAAACCATCTAGTTGAGGGTGCAACATGGGAGGCCGAGGCCGACATGAAGTCCCGCTATCATCATATATTTCCTTTTAGTCCTATTAAAAGTTGCGGTTAGTATTTTGTATTTTTTTAAAAAAATCATGAACAAAGTGAACTTAACTTATTTTCTAAGTATGTGTATATCTTCTAAAGGTTCATGTTAAAATGAGTTATCATGAAAAATGCTTTTATAATCTACTTGCACTTATATGAAATATGTGTATATTTGCATTCTTAAGATTGTAGTGAGCATGTTTTTATATGGTCTTGAGAATAAGAATTGCATGTTAACTCTTTGATGTACATGTTGAGGTCATGTTTATATTGGTAAGGTAGTTCCTCATTATGTGTTGTGAAATGTTGAGCTCTTATATGTGATGAATTGTTAATTGAGTTGCTATGTGTAATGCCATGATTATGTATTAAAGGGAGTTATGGAGTACTCCTATGAGTTATGATTCATAAATATATGCATGTTGATGTTGTTGGTTGGGCTGCTAGTGTTGAGTCTCTTTCTCTCCCTATAAAAAGATTTAAGTGTCATTTGGGGATAAATGTTTCTATGGGGGGAGAATCTAACACTCCGGAAGTTCCATGACTTAGATAGAGCCTCAGTTGATTAAATAAGCCTTAAAATAGTGTTTCTAAGATTAAACAAAGGTAATGAACTTAATAAGGAAGGTTTAGAATCAATACGTCAAGAAACAACCTCGATGTCCGGAGAGTTGTGAAAATCAACTAGTGTATCTTAGTGTGTTTCAAGGGTTTTAAAGAGTCGGAAAAGGGTCAAATTTTGGGGAAAGGCTTTAAATACATGTTAGGGTTTGTTTAAAGTCATAATGTCCAGGTAAGACTCCCCAAGAACCCCCTATGGGTCCTTAAGGAGGACCCTACATTTGACCCTCAAAACTGTCTTTTTCGCGTTGTGCAACTACAAGACAAAATGATGAGCCATCGTTTGAACGACGCTCCGCCAATGGTGATCGTTGTTTAACACTTAGCGTCAGCACAAAAATTAACCAAAATGCAGTGTCTGACCAAAATCATGGATTACCAGTATGATTCATGGTTTGGTTAACGGACCGTCGATGTGGACTCGTCGATACGACAAAAGTTCGCTGCCAAATTTAGTTTAAGTTAGGGAAATTAGTTAATTAATTAATTAGTAGTTAATTAAGTTAGTCAGGGATTATAAAAGGGTTAGACGTCATTAAATTAACTCATAACTTCATTATTTCCCTAACCCAAATAACTCCCACTTCTATCTAGTTTATCTCACAATTCCAAAATAAACCCATTGAAGACCAAGGTTCAATCATCATTAGGGATTCAAGACTCAAGTTTTCTTCCATCTTTATTCAAGGATTTTTATGTTATGTAAGATATTCACTCTTGGAATCGCTTTCCCCAAGAGGCTCTTCAAAATTGGTTTCCAGAGATGTCTAAACTTATAGTTTTCATCAAATTTCATGGTTTATTTCAAATTGGTTTAATGTTATATTTTTTTGATTTATATTGGTATATTGTGATTGTTTAATGGCGTATTGTTGTAGTCTCTTAGTCTTTGACCTAGATTCTCTAAAAGATCTATGAATGGCCCTTTTTCCCTAAACCCTAACTTTAAATTAGGCTTGTAGATGATTAGGGTCTTTGTAATTGGAAATGTTATTGCTTAATTTACTATTATATGATGATAGTGATTGGATTATTTGATGAATGTGGTGGAATTGAGGGTAAGATCTTGAAGGAGATTCTTCAAAGCCATTGATAAGATTATGAGATTATGGTTTCTCTACTTAAATTATGTTGGTCTATTATTGATGATGATGTTCAATTGACGTATGATTATGTAATTATATTAGGAAAATGTTGATGTGATTAATATGATGGCTTGTTATGAATATGTTGAATGTGATATAATGATAGGGTTATAATGATGCAAGGTTGAAAGTGATTATTGTGTACCTTATTATTGTTACTATGATGTGTTGATCTCACTAATGTTGGCTTGTGATGAAAGAAAGTTCTCATACTAAACCTAAAGATATATGATCATGATTATACAAGGGGTTACTCTCCTATGAACTATGTTAAGCATTGATGATTAAGAATGACTTAAAGACATTTCAATAAGGGACTTTAGCTTAGCACGAAACAAACTAAATATCAGAGGTGTAGCTTCCCAAGAGTGAAGGTAGGTTCACTAATGTTCTCATGATATGGAGACTACCATGAAAATGTGCATATATGAGTTTCTAGAAAATCTCCTAGTTCCTTAACTATGTTCCCCCATAGGAAAACTAGCTAGTGGATCCACCAATAATGCTATATTCATGTTATGATTCAACCTTTGTAAGTAGAGCACCTTCTTTTGGTGTAGGATTTCTTGATACGGGATCCCATGTTTATCTCACTTGGTCTATTGTTTGTTAAGGAGAATGTTTCCTAAGGTAAAATGAATAAATGAAAGTAATAAAGACTGAAACTAACTAGGCTGAATCAAATTGTACTAGTTAGTATAGGTAAGGGTATGAGACTTTACCTATACATTGCACAAATTGGCCTTGGGAGGAGGCATAGTAAGATGTTCTTATGCATTTATGTTATAAATGAAATGTATAATGTTTCCCTTATATGATGTTGGTTTCTTTTGATTCACATGATATTTGTCCTAATTGCTATGTATGATGATGACTACACATGATGTTTTGTTATATAAGGTAAAGGCATTACTTATGGTCTATTTTCTAGTTTACTTGATTATGTGGGGTTATGGGCCTTCACATGGGCATTGCACTTGTAGACTTGGGTAGGGATTGTTGGTAAGGGTCTGGTATGCTTTGATGATATGAACTTTAGAACATAAAATGTTAATATGATTTTATGTTGATGTTATCCTAGTATATGAATATGAACATGCATGTCTTAATGTTTTTGCAATACTTGACTTGAATATTCTCTTTTGTGTGTGCATAAAGGTTTTCCAAATGAATTAGTATGTTTTAAAAGAAAAGTTCCTTTTTTCACATCTTCAAAGGTTTTTATTGCATATGTTTTCATACATAGTACATGTGGTTTGTACTAACTCATATTTTTTTTTTATATTTCTACAATTATGTAAGTTTGTGTCATTGAAGATATTTGAAGGACATATCCAAGGAATATATTTCCCATGTTGTTGGTGAGTCCTCAAGTTCGAGGATAATGCATTTTTTCTACCTTCATTAGTATTGTCTATGTCTAAGACAATTATTCTTTCTTTATATTTGAGACTTTGTTGTAAGCCTATATGTGGCATATTCTAATAGTTTATGGGCTATGCCCTAACTTTGTAAATATCTAATAGATTGTTTAGTGTGAAACAATAATAGATTACTTTGATGATATTGACTATGTTGTTAAACGACAAGTCTATGTTAACTTCATATATGATAATTGAGAATCTAAGTATACTTCATATGTAAAAGTTCAAAAATTTCCGCATTTTATCTACCTATGATATGTCATGATGTATTCTAAGAGCTAATCTAAGAGTTTTTCGAGGAAAAAGGCACCAGTTACTTCTACAGGGTGCTCCACGGTCGTGACACGTTGTTCTTGTCTCTACTTATTATTTTGTGTTTACTGATTGTCATGGATCGTTAATGAGAAAAATTATTTATTGGGGTGAGAGTTGAGATTGGTTATGGTGCCTAGCTAGCCATCTCGTCCACTTCAAAAAATTTGTAATTGAAGTTTATTTCCCGCAATGTTCTCTACTTATGTGGTCTAGATTAATACATATATAGTTTAACATCGTGAATTTTTTATACTTTCTCCAAATTTTATTTTTTTGATGGAACTCAAGTGTATTAATGCGCCTGATATTATTGAGGAACATGTAGTCTCAATTCCTTAATCCACAATTCTTCCATAGTTTTTGGGTCTACCTTGGTTTTGGGGTACCTTTGATGTACACCAATAAGGAGGTGTGCCACACATATATTATTCAAAATATGTCTGAGCTTTTGTATGACATTCACGTTTTTAATATATATGTTTTTATATTCAGTATAACATCTTTTGATGCATCTTTTGATGGTTTGGCAACAATTAAGATATTCCTTATCAACTTTTTTCAGAGTGAACATAGTGAAGTAGAATGATTCATAGATCAATGTCACGTTTGAGAGTTGACAAAATATTTTTTTGGGATACGTTTCATATTTAAAAGTGTTTTTATGTGTTTCCCTTTGGAGGAGATGTAATAATCAGAGGTTGTTATGACAATTTAGTGACAATTTTTGTCAATTAGTTATGTTTTTATTCTTTGCAAGGGTTATTAGCTTTATAGTTGAATTAAATGTCTATTAGGTTGATTACATATTCATAACTAGAAATTTTCTTGCCTACATATTCATACAAATGTTAACATTTTTTTTTATTTATGATCTTCGACAAATTATGATTATTTATATAATTTAAATCATATTTTATGAAGTGTCGAACCACTTCTGTCTTTTTGTACTTTAATTCTCTACTAAAATTTTTTCATAAATAATTATTTATGTAAAATTTAATCATCAAAATTTTTGATTTGAAACATTATAATTATGAAGAATATATTTAACATGTACTTATATTATATTAATTACTTATGAATTAAAAAAGATGTGATATAAATTTTACTTTATTAATTAAAAGTATGTATCTATCTTCAGTTTGGCCAGGGCATAGCCCGAGTCCAATGAAACTAATTATATATATAATGGGGAAACATTAACTAGTTATTTTTTAGAGACCCTTTTCGGAGGGAAACTTCACCTTAACAAGAAATCTAATTTCATAAATTGTGACATTTAAAAGAGATTAACGAAGGGCATAAAGATTTTAATCCAATAGAGGGATTAGATTCATAACGAGTAATTTAGTAAAGGATGTGTCTCTTTCCCATTTAAGTATTTATTTGATGTCAAAAATTGATATGACACGGAATTTTAACTTATGATGATTAACTCATACAAAATCTTTCAAGCAAATAACCGACAAGATTTTTATGCATATATTATCCTCACACTTAAGGATGAAAGAACAAAAATATTACCAACTTCCGAGTACCAAAATCTGTCGGTTCATGCTTCACACAAACTTTCAAAATTTATGGTAAAATAGTATATTACAAGACTTGTCTTTACAACCCCAAAAAGATAAAACGTACAACCATACTTATATTACTACCCATGATGGCATGACCAGATCAACCCTCAAAGTTTCATGTAAATATACTACAAATAGATCTTGTACAAGTCCCAAGGTTTGTACAAATTATATATGCCTATATGCGAATATGATATTCCTTAAGACTTTCAAAATCTCCATCTTCAATGGTCAACTTCAAGCATCCTCTCGAACATTCCCTACGATAGAAACAACTATTGCTAAGCATATAACTTAGTGGTGTAACTCCTATAGGTTCGGAGCCCTCAGATTCAACAAGATACCTTTCTCATGTCATGGGAGACACATTTGAATAATAATTAAATAAAGTAGACAAAATATAAAGAGTATTAAGTTCGATATTTAAGGATCCAAATGTCAAGAATGCTCATGGCACAACATTCCAAGAGACTCAATAACAAGGATCGCCAATAGGTACCTCATGTCGTCACACCAAGACCAGCATGTATCAAGAAGGGCCGACACCCTGTAACAAGAAGCGCCAAAGACAATAATCAAGAGAACCAAGAACCATATTAAAAATGGCTTTCTAGTTCGTACTTAACATGGACAACTTCCATTCTTATGACGCACTAAAAATTCAAAGTCAAGATGACAAATGATCCGAATAAAGAGGCATGCCAATAGTGACAATGTCACAGCCACAACAAGGACAAGGTCCTAACAAGAGTGCCAATTGATCAAACAATCCATACAAGTAGGCGAGGTACACAAACATCTTAAATGACCACAACACGACAATGCAAAATGAAAAGAGGTAACCAAGGAATTATGAAATTTTTTTAAGATATACCAGCAGGTTAAAATAGTACATGTACAAGTTTATACACAAACCTTAGTGCTTTAGAAAAGAAACAATCCGACACAAATTTGCAAGTTCAGACCGTAGACAAACTAAAATTTCAAGGTCATCAACTTGTTCATGAGTATATACAACCTTAAACATACAATTAAGTAACTTCTTTAATTCCTAGCATCTAAATAATTTTGATGTAAAACAGGATTATCATAACAAGTAATCCTAGCCTATACAGATACGACTAAGCTCCGAAAACAATTATATTGTCAAACAAAAGCACTTCATGTCGCAACTTAGGTTTGAAACAGAAAACAGAAAAACTGGACTTTATATACTTGATATAAGATTTAGGTAAATCTCTTAAGTTTTCAAATAATCAGGAATCACCTCAGAATACGTTCAGTACAAAAAGATATAATCAAAACACTAACAGTTGAACATATATGATTTCTAATTCCAAAATCTGGACAGAACTTGTCATTTTGTTGGGTCCCTTATTTCTTATTCATAAAAGATAAATTAGATTTTAACATATTTATAGGAGTTGTAGGTATATAAAATATCTTTTCAAAACATATTTATTCACCTATATATGAATTCCAGAGGATGAAATATTTGAAAATTACTAACCACTACTTAGATAACAAAAGATTTCGACTACTCACTAATGATTTCGACTACTCACTAACGAGAAGGGTGTATCTCCAATTCCATCTAAAAGGACCAAGATCTTCTTGAAATTTTTTCGAGTAATATGGTTATAGGAAGTACTTACTAGATGCAGCCCAAAGTCAAACGCTTGCTGCCCAAAAGTAAAAAGTGTGCTTCCCAAAAGTATACATATTAACCAATATCTATATACCTTACTTCTCCTTTCAAGTTATAGATAATTCCAACTAGTATTTTACGCAAATATTCCAATACAATTTTTTAAATTAAGATCACAATTTATATTAAGCAAATTTACAAATATCACAACGTTTTAAGTTTCCAAAATGAGAGTAAAACATGCTCCAGTAATTAAGTAATGATGTAACCATATTCTACTCTTTATTAAGCATTTAGGGGTGTTACATATTTTTGGTGAAAATTGAAATATTAGTATAGTAAATAAAATAGGAAAATTACCGAACACAATATTTTTACTTCATTGCTCGTGTTACTTTTTAAATAAATACAAAATAAAGTGAAATTGTGCAATTTTATAACATAAATATATTTGGAGTGCGTTGTCGTTTGAGTTAGTCACCGAAAAATTGATATTGTTTCGCCAAAGATTAATATTATTGAAGAATTTCATAAAAATCTTTCTCGAAGTTTAGAATGATTTAAGAATATATCAATGTGTCAATTCAAAAAGTCGTGATTTTCTTTATTTGTCGATTTTCTGTTGGAGTTCTTCATTAAATACTACTCTCTATGCACAACCATATGTCATATATATGAAAATTGTATCTTGTATTTGTATGTATGGATACATTTAAGGAAGACTACTTGACACGTTTGTCATACATATAATTGCTACAATATATATGACTTCACATACACTTTTGAAGGAATTGATGCTCCATACTATTGATTAATGTTGTGTGCATATAGTCGAAAACCAAAAATATTAAATTCAGTTTGGCACACAAACAATTGATGTCTTCGTATACATGTACATCTCCATCTTCTACTTTAAAAACACATGCATACACATAATTGACCTAGCATGCATCTAGTTTCCTCTTTCAAAATAGAGAAAAGACATAAGACACCATCGAAGTTGTCCCATATTTGTATAAAGACACCTAAAATTATAAAGTGTCCTATAACCCCACTAAACAACTATATATCGTTGTAAATTTCCATTTTTACCCATTCCATCGTCTATGTAGTGCGCGTGTTGCTCACTCTCTAGGTAACCCGACCCGACCCTTTTTTTTTTATGAAAATTCGTGAACTCCTTTTCATTTTATTTCTCAACTTTTCCCTAAAATCAAATGAAATACACAGTGTTGATGTTGACGATAGTGTTGTTATTGAGGAACTCATTGTTGATCATTGTTGATCGTTGTTGATGTGTATTTTTGAAGACTCTTGGATATTGAAGGTCTAACAGGTTAGGGTTCTAAAACATATGATAAAAATCTTCACTTTTTTCGATTATTTTGATTTTATGGATTATTATAGTGTAGAAATATTAGAATCGACCTCCTACAGTTGCCATTGTTAGGATATTTTTGAGTATGTTGGGCAAATGACTTAGTTAGTGTAGGGTATTATGTTATTGACTTAGTGTGTCTGTTAGTGATTAGGGTTTTGTGATTGTGGTTTAGGTTAGGGTTAGATGTTATCCACTTAGTTCGAATATTATTATTTGTTTCTTATACATTTGTATAGTTCAATTTGTACATTATCAACTGCTATTGTTAGTGTTTTTATTTTGTTAGTACTGTTACAGCAAAATGTTAGTGTTTTTTTCTACTTTTGTTAGTTAGTGTTTCTGCTGTTATTGTTTGTTAGTGATTATGTTTTTTTTGCACAACTTGTTAGAGTTATTCAAATGTGTGTTTGAATTGTGTTTGTTGTTGTTACATGTTTTTTCAGGATGGCTTTTACTCTGATAACTTTAAGATGGTATCATGGGGGGGGGGGGTAATAGAATTTGGTCCACCACCTAAATATATTGGGGGACATGTGACAGAATTCCTAGATGTAGATATTCATAGGATTTCTTATTTTGAGTTGAGGGACTACATAAAGGAACTAGGATATAGAATAGATTTTGATTTTTTCATCAAGTGGGATAGGTTATTGGTCCTTATTGATAATGATAAGGTTATATTTGACCTTTTCAATATGATAAATGATGGGGAAACAGTGGAGGTGTATGTTTTTCATGGGGTTAGTGAAGCTAATCAGGCCCCACTTGAACTGGAGTTTGTCCCTCATGTGACTGAAAGTGGGGTAGGTGAGGAATCTTTTAATGAGACTTCTAACCCTAATAATCATCCTCCTACTTCTACTTTTCCTTTCATCCTTATAAGTGGTCCTTCTGAAACATCCAGCACTCCATTTGAAGCTTTGTCTTCTACTGTGCCTCCACCATCTCCTTCTATTATGTCTCCTTCTTCTACTGTGCCTCCATCATATCCTTCTATTTTGCCTCCTCCTTCATATGATTATCCTATAATAGATAATTATCCAACTGATGATAAAGTAGAAGATGAATAAGGATCTGAAGGCGATACTTGATACGATACTGAGGTTGAAAGTGATGTTCATCAATAGTATGTAGATATAAGGTAAACAAAGTGGCATTTCAAAAGGTCACAAAGGAAAAGTAGGGGAACTACTTCAGATCAGAATAATGTTAATGAGAAAGGTCCAGATATAGGGTATGATGAGACAAATAATGGTATTAGGGAAAGCTTAGTTGGTAAGCTAGGAGGTGATGAACCTTATTATCTAAGTTATGAAGTTACGAGCTTTGAAATAGATGATGAAGAGGTTGATCAAGTAGTGCATAAGCCTGTTAGGAGAAAGAAAACCCCAAATAGAGTTGTGTTTGATACAACTGCTGAAAAGATTGTTTGGGAATTAGGATTGGTTTTTGGAACTGTTAAAGAATTTAGAGTTGTAGTGACAAGATATGAGTTGTAGTGACAAGATATGCAATCCAAGAACATATTCAAATTGAAAAATATGTAAATGAGCATGGTAGAGTTAGAGTAAGATGTTGCAAACAGAGTTGTCCTTATATGTTGTGTGCAAGTAAGGATAGAACTAGTGGAGATTTCATTGTTAAAACATACAAACTTATCCATAAATGTTTGACATCAACTCATAACCTGTGCAATTCAAAGTTTTTGGCCACCAAATACAAAGAAAAGGATAACTCAACAACCAATCATCAGCATTGTCTTGTTGTAGGACATTAGTAGAAAGGAGTTGCATATTAATGTTGGTAGGACAACAGTGAGAAGAGATAGGAGTAGAGTGTTACAAGAGATCATGGGTGATCACATTATGGAGTATGGTAGGATTTATTATTATTGACATGAAATATTAAGGAGTAATCCAGGTAGTACTTGTGTAATGAAGGTTGGAAAATATTCTGAAACTGGGCAGAAATGTTTTTAAGGATTTTATGTTTGCTTCAATGCTTTAAAGAAAGCATTTTTTGGAGGTGCTAGGAGGTTGATTCGTTTTGATGGGTGTTTTCTCAAAGGTGTGTGTAAAGGTCATTTGTTAGTGGTAGTTTGTAAAGATGGAAACAACCAAATTCTCCCTATTGCTTGGGCAGTTGTTGAGGTTGAGAATAAGTATACCTAGACATGGTTTCTTGATCTAGTGAAGAATGATCTTGAACTTGGAATAGGACATAAAGTATCCATCGTTAGTGATATTCAAAAGGTAATTACTGATATTCATCTTACTATTTTATTGTTGTTGAGTTTTGAACTTTAATTTATTCTTTTTCTATTATGTTGGTTTGTTAGGGACTAGAAATTGTTGTGGATACTTTATTTCCACTTGTTGAATATTGAAATTGTGCAAGACATGTTCTTGCAAATTGGTAAAAAAATTGAAAAGGAGTTGAAAGAAGAAGAGTGTTTTTGAGGATTGCTAAATCCACATTTGAAGCTAAGATGAAGGACAATGTAGAGACAATCTGGAAATTAGGATAAGAAGGTTTGGATAATCTTTTATGGTACAATTTGAACACATGGTGCAAGAAGTATTTTGAAGAATATAGCAAATGTGATGTTGTGGACAACAATATGGTAGAAAGCTTTAATGCTTGGATAGTGTCTGCAAGGTATAAAACCATCATTACAATGCTTGAAGAGATAAGGGTAAAGATTATTAAAAGAATTGGTAATTTGAGAGATTTCTCAAACACTTGGATCACTGATATATCTCCTATGTCTTTGAAGATGTTGCAAGAAAACATTCAAAAGTCTATACAATGTAACTTGACTTGGAATGGAGAAAGAGGTTTTGAGATTAAACACCATGGATTTACACACACTGTGGATGTTGTTAATAGGAAGTGTAGTTGCAGATCCTGGCAAATTAGGGGAATCCCTTGTCCTCATGGTGTTGCTGCCCATCGTTACAAAAACATGGAACCAATCCATTATATGGCTAGTTGTTATAGAAAGGAAACCTACCTTAGCACATATGCCCATTTTCTTCAGCCAATGAATAACATGAAAATGTGGCCAACCTCAAATAATCCAATTGTAAAGTCCCCAAAGATAAGAAAGTTGCCTGGAAGACCAGGTAAGGTTAGAATAAAGAAAGCACATGAAAGCAGTAAAACTGAAAAGTTGAGCAAAAGAGGTCCTGTAATGACTTGTAGCAAATGTGGCATACAAGGACATAATAAAATAGGATGTCCTACAAGAAATCAAGTTGGTCCAAGTCAATCAACTGAAGCATGTTCTCAGTAAAGAAGTAATGGTCCAAGTTAGTCATCTGAACCATCTTCTCAGACACAGGTACTTTTATTTGTTACTCTCAAATGCATGTTATATGTAGATGTATATATATTGATATATCATTATACAGGCTACTTAAAGTGTTAGAGGAAAAGGCACAGGAAGAGCAACAAGAGGAAGAGCAAGTTCTAGAGGTTTTCCAGCTCAATCACATGGAAATGCTACAAATACAGAGGTAATATATCTAATTATTATATCATTGTCAAATAATATAGATATTCTTTAATATTTTGATTTCAAAGTACAGACTGTATATGGTAGAGGTACAGGTACATGTACAGGTAGAGGAGCAGGATCGGGGAGAGAAATGGCTCAAGAAAGATATGTCAATGAAGGACTAAGTAGAGGAAGAGGAATGACTCCACATAGTAAAATTAGTTCTGAAGCAAAATGCAGTGGAGGAGGCCTAGGAAGAAAGAAGAGACCATTAGAACATGAGGACACCAGTGGCGGACAAAGAAGACCTTTTAAAAGGCCAACAATGGTAGGTGTTGGCATATACCAAGCTAAAGATGGATTTACAACTCTCAATGTAAGTTTACAACTATCAATGCAAGTTTACAATTGTCATTGCAAACCTAATTGTCTAATATTTAAGTGTGTATTTATTTGACTAAGCAGCCTTGATTGCTAAGTAGAAGAGTCATCAATACTGGTACAAAAGTGACAAAGAGGGCTGACGTTGTCACTGGTGATATTGGCTACACACGAGTACGTGGATTAAAATGGAAGGGGGAAGACAACTATTACCAGTAGAAACCTGGTAAGAATGAGGGCTGAAAAGGTTATCCAAACTAGGTCTGTAGCTGCTGCTAATAGCCAAGGCCAAACAACTTCAAGTAGGAAGACTTTTATGCCTTGGAAGTAGGGCATTTTGTTTTTTTCTTGTTCATTCTGACAAACAAAATTTAACTATTCATATTTTTGTGTTGTTTTTTATTGGAAACAAATTCAGTTTTGCATGTAACCAAACAAACTTGAATTGTTCTAATCAAACTCGATTATGAAGTCTTCTTTTTAGTATGTTTTGTTATTGCCTTTTTAATTGTAATTGACATATTTGTGAAGTTTCTCAAATGGTTGTCACTATAATATAGATAAGAGAACCAAATACATTAACTAGTTGTTCAAACCATAACAATTTCGACAACAATAACTTGAACATTTAACAAATTCTATCCTTCAAGTTACACACACCTACAACTAGCAAGATCAAGACAATTATCTTCTAGGTACACACACCTACAATTTCAATAATTTGAAAGTAACTAAACATGTCTATGGAAATTTTGGTTGCACATACCTACAACTTCCATCCTTCACATTCCTGGTTAGACTTAAACATAGAAAACACACGATAATGATCAAGACGATTAGCTTCAAGTTACAACATTTAACCTTCTTTTTCACCTTCATCATGACTTGGTTACTTTCAGCACGACTTTCATAAGATGTCAATACTTCTTTAAACTCCTTAATTCTCTTTGCTAATCTCGGAATAACTTACTTGCATCGTATATCAACTTCTTATCGATCCCTCCATCTAAAGAAGTTGCACGCATCCTCCTAAAATACGCAAAACACATATTAAAGAAAAATACATAAACAAAAGATCTCCATAAAAGAATTAGTGAACATAAAGGATAGCCTGGACAAGACTAAAATCTTCGAGCTGGGTTATGCTCCGACCATGAAGTTTTCATTGATAGTAAGTCACCATGTTTGCATCGCAGTTTCACTCGCAACATCGGATCATTCTCATCATTACAAATACGATTCAACATTGCATTCGACATTTTCAATAAAAAACTAATCACAAAATTGGGAAGAAATTCAACCATAAAAAACTTCAAATTAACGTTTCTACTTGAAATTAAAAGAGAAAAGACGAATTCCTACCATATTTTCTTGAAGAAGATTATGAAGTCGTCAAAAAGAGAGCATTAATATTGTTCTTGCCATGGAAATCAAAATTTTTGGGGCTACCAACGGCTAATTTTGAGTTTAAATTGGGGAAGATACAACAATTGGTTAAATAATTAATATTAAAGAAAGAAAATTACATGTGGCTGTTTTAAATTGGTAAATAAAAATGAAAAATGGACCACGACGCGCATAACGTGCGTGTAAACAACCCAGATGAGTTAATGGGTAAAAATGGTCAATTTACAACGCTATATATTTGTTTAGTGGGGTAATAGGACGCTTTAAAAGTTTAGGTGTCTTTATGCAAATATGGGACAACTTCGATGGTGTCTTTGTGTGTTTTCTCTTTAAAATATATATAAAATAATTTTTTCAAACGATTTAGTTAGAATTAGATTTTATATGCACACAACTATAATGTATATTTCATTAATTTTAAAAGGAAAATACTATTATATTTTGAATTTTTAAAAACAAACCTCAATATATTTTATAAAAATAAGCACTATCGTTTGGTGTGATGGATAAGGAGAGTTAATACGGGATAAATTTTAAGTAGCCTTTAATCCTTTGTTTGGTTGCAGAGCTTGGGATAACTTATCTCATGACTAATAATTAGTACTGCTTTAAGTTATTAATCCCCTTGGGTGGTATAGTAATTGCGAGGTAAAATATATAAATAAAAAGTATGTATACCATTATATTAACCCATTTTCACATTTATGTATAACTATTTGTGGAAGTCTTCAACTTTCTGAATCTTAAATAATTCTTTCACAAAAAAATCCTAATTACGATAAATAAATAAATTATGTAAAACAAAATCATA
Organism: Solanum habrochaites; assembly: GCA_027704765.1. Taxonomy (NCBI): domain Eukaryota; kingdom Viridiplantae; phylum Streptophyta; class Magnoliopsida; order Solanales; family Solanaceae; genus Solanum; species Solanum habrochaites. The sequence goes on along the minus strand of JAKWJA010002498.1, from coordinate 12,947,046 downwards.
GTACATATCTTATTATAAATTTGTTTATGCACTAAACAAAAATAATAGTACATGTCCTCCCTTCATCCCCACCCCCTTTATTATTTTTAATACCATATATAATAATATAGGGTACTTGTGCACTTTCCCTTATTTTAATATCTTAATAAAAAAATTACACTATAATATAAAACATGAATTTGCGAGCCAGTGACATATAGTCTTTTTAGTTTAGACAATTGTTTTCACCACAAATTATTTTATTTCATTTTTCCAATGGGATACTCTTTCGTTCTTGTAACATATCACAACTTGAAATGGCTAAGAAACTAAAAATAATCCTTTTCGGAAGCAAAAGGATCTAGAAAAAAATTCTAAGTTGTGAAATTGAGTTTTGGTCATTTTCAAACGTCCATACCTTATTAGCTCAGAATGATTTAGGGGTTGTTCTTGATATGGTTGGAAAACCTTTTGAAAGATCTTTCCAACACCGCCTAGTTTGCACGATTTCTATATTGTGTGAGTAAGTTATGCCTTTGGAAAGTTGAGGTGTTGGATTGAGAAAAGTCTCAATCCCAATTTAGGGAAGGAAAAACCTAGTCTTTTCACCAATTAATTTCATATTTTTAGGGGTTTATGTGGGTAAAAAAATAAGTTTTAGATCAGTTTTGAAAATATAGAATTACACTTAGGTCTTGGAGAAGTGAGAAAAGAAGAAAGAAAGGGAGAGAAGTCTAGAATTTGTCAATAACGTCAAGCATTGCGAGTGAAAATCATTGGGGGATGATCTCTACCAAGGTATGTGAGATCTTTTAGTGTTGGGTATGTTCACCCACACACAAAACTTGTTTCAATTCATTGATTTTCGAGTTTGTTGAATGATAAAAAGTAAAGTTCTTGGACAACATTGTTGAATTCTTGTTGGTTGAGTTGTCAAATGCCTAGTGTTGATTTGATTCATGTTTCCAAGCTTTTTTTGAGTTAAACATATTGGTTATATAGGGTACTAATTATCTAAGTGTTTTAGGAAAGAACCATGAACGTTTAGAGGGTTTAAAGATGAAAAATCGAGGAGAAAAGTCGAGAACGCTTGTCCGTAGGACCTCTTGAGCCGTGCCTCCCATAGCCCCAAAAAAAAATCTATGTCAGTAGGGACTTGGGGCTCCGCGCCAGCAAGAGCACCCCAACTTGGCATCTGAATATTGGGGCATGGCGCCCTACACCTCCGAGAACTCCAAGAAGTCTAGTTCACCCCATTCTTTCCCCATCTTTTGGAACTAGTTTCTAAGTGATGTACCTACTTTTCCTAGTTTATTATAACACTCTAATGTACATCTAAACGTCATTACATCATCCATAAACATGAGATCATGAACCATGAATCCATAATTCAACTCAAAAAAATTTAAGATCAAAGTCAAAGAAGTTAAGAGTCCAGTCTAAAAGTTAAGAAGCAAGTCTATGTAAGTTCTCAAAGTTTTCAAGAGTCTTTAACAAACGTTTAAAATTTATTTTAAGGAATGTTAAGAAAATAGTAAAGATTTGAATTCATTTCTAAAATATTCATAAGGTAACTAAGTATTTCATAATATTTGAGTTGCAAGTTAGGCAACGAGTAAAGAGTTGAGTTCATTCCACAAAATTTTTAAGGGAACTAAGTATTCCCAAAGAGTTACAAATGTTTCACATTTTGAGAAAGAAAGGAAGCTGAGGCATCCAATAGAGCCGTTGACTAGTTTTAGTAAAGAGGAAACTATGATTTCCAAGAGTGTTTTTAAAGCTAGGTTTGAGCAATTACCTCAAACTAGAGAAGTTGTTTTAAAAACATATGAGCTAAGTATTTTTTTTTTGTGTAGTATTCAGCACCTATATGGGAATGCGAGTTCTATTAACTCAAGCCCATATAAACCATGTATTCTAGATGGACAAAATAAGGGTCATACTTTTAGATGATTCCTTAGTGTTTTTTAGCATAAACTAGTGGATCCATTTAATAGTTCAGGTTCTATACTGCCGACAAGGTATAGGACAGTCCTCTTGCAATGTTTAGTAAGACATTGTACCATCATTTAGGCTCATAATGATGTTTTTCAGTTAGAGAATCTCCCACACTATTGAATTATTTTAAGGAACTAAGTGTTTTCACTATTTTACAAGCATTTATATACATGTGTCTTATTTTTTTTTATATTAATTCATTTTATTAATGAGTTGAGTAGATCCAAGGTAAGTGTTGCTTCTTACTCTTTTTCAAGCTTAAGTTGTTGTTAGAATTCCAACTCGCATACTCGTACATTCAATGTACTGATGCAAATTGTCCTGCATTATCTTATGATGTAGAAGTAGGTAACTAGGACTATCATCATCCAGCGCCTCGTTGATCAAGTTGAGCACTCGCAGTCAGTGGTGAGCCTCCTTGCATTCTAGAGGACTTTTTTACTCATTTTTTAGTATTTTTTTTATAAGATGTTGTGGGGTCTATCCCTATATCCATCTTAGTATTATAGAGGCTTTATAGACAGTCAGACTTCACTTTTGAGTCTCTCATCTTTGTATCGCAGATATTTTGTTATGAGTCTAAAGTTCCATTTTGGCCAACTTATTATTCTTTCAGTTATTAAAGGAGACTATTTTATTGAGTTATGTCTTCCACTGAGTTAAGTAAGTTAGACGCTCGAAGCCAATAATGGTCTTTGAGTTCCGACTACTTTGAGGGTGTAGGCTCGGGTGTGACAAACATGGTATCAGAGCACAGAGTTCAAGAGTCTTAGAGAGTCTATTAAGTTGTGTCTGTAGAATCCTACTTATCGTTGTGAAGCGCGCCACATCTATATTTAGGAGTCTGCAAAATTTAGTATATTTCTCACTTCTTCACACTCCTTTCGTGTATTAGAATTTATCTCTAAAAAGTTCTTTCTAACAGGTGCTTACGCGTAACAGATTGTGAGCTGGGTTTTGTTTGAGGAGATCTTTTTGGTGGATTTATTTCCCCCGTGACCTAAGAGAATCTAAGAGATTGTTGTTGACATGAGAAGTAGAACGATTTTTTTTTATGTTGGGTTGAATCGTCTAACAATTAAGCAAAGTAAGGCAGAAATGCTAATAGGTGACATGGACACAACAAGATTGATGATCTATGCGCAACAAGTTGAGGAGGAAAAACTGAGGGATAGACAAGAGTTCAAGAATTAGAGTGTTGAGACATAATGAATGACTCCGAGCAACAAAGAAATAATGTGAATTGGTCTTCTTGCTAACAGAAGCAGAAAGAACCTGCTTCATCATCTTCTAGTGCTCCTGCACCAAAGAACCAATTTGTGTACAATACTCAATATTCTCAAAAATTTAGATCTATACATGCATATTCTCAAGATGATAAGGAAAAAAGGGGTACTTAGACTCCTGCATGTTACAAGTAAGGTAGGAGACACTCAGGAGTATGTTGCGACGACTTCAATAATTGTTCAAGTGTGGCCAGAGTGGTCATTTTATAAGATAATGTCCTAATAAAAGGCAGGGAAATAATAAAGATTGAAATAGAGTCCAGTATTCTTCAGTTTCTTCACTTGAAGTTATATCTAGATAAGCTACTCCATGGGCAGATGGAAAAGGAAACTGTCTTTGTACTATCACTAGTCGCCGAGAGTAAGAGGATTCGCTAGATGTTGTCACTAGTATGATCCAAGTATTCAATTTTTATGTTTTCTATAGAATCATCTTGATCCCTTCATTGTTTTTACACCTGTTGAAAATTCTATTCTAGCAGAAAGAGTCTATCGTCATTGTACCATGTTCTGTCAATCACTAGAGTACCATGCTGACTTAAGGTAGTTCGACTTGGTAGAGTTTGATGTTATTCTAAGTATAGATTGACTTCATGCCTATTATTGATCAATAAATTTCGCACTCGAGTAGTCAAGTTCCATTATTCAGTGAACTAGTCATTGTATGGAAAAGCAATTCAGCAGTGCCTATGGATCGTTTTATTTCGTACCTTAAGGAAAAAAAGTTAGTTTCCAAGGGGTGTGTATATCACTTAGTCAAAGTTAATAACTCAAGTGTTGAGATGCCTCCTATTGAATCAGTTTCAGAAGTAAAAGAGTTTCCAGAAGTCTTCCTCGTGATCTACCCGGAGTCCCTCCTAAGAGAGAAATAAACTTCGGCATAAACATCATGCCATATACTCGTTCTATCTCTATTCATCCATACAGAATGGTACCAACAGAGTTGAAAGATACATTAAATAAAAGTTTTATTCGACCAAGTGTCTCACCTTGGGGCGCTCCGGTCTTATATGTGAGAAAGAAAGATTGTTCCATTAGTATGTATATAGATTACCGCCAATTCAATAATGTTACCGATTACCATAAAGAATAAATATCCTCTTCTAAGGATCGCTAATTTTTATGACCAGCTTTAGGGTGCTTCTTACTTCATGAAAATTAGGCTACCATCAGTTGAAAGTTATGGAATGTGATATTCTGAAGACAACATTCAAAACCAAATATTGGCATTATGAGTTTTTGGTATCCTTTGGGTTGACCAATATTCCTGCAACATTCATGAATATTATGAATATGGTGTTCAAACCTTATCTATATATGTTTGTTATCATCTTTATTGATGACATACGAATCTATTCAAGGAATAAAGAAGATCATGCTAGTCACCTAAGAATAGTCCTTCAGACTTTCAAAGATAAGGAGTTATATGATAAGTTCTCTAAATGTGAGTTTTGGCTTAAGTATGTGGCATTCTTAGGCCACATAGTTTATGGAGATGGAATTAGAATTGATACCCAAAAGATAAAATCAGTTCAGAGTTGGCCTAGACCACATCTCCAACTGATGTAAGGACATTCTTAGGTTTGGCTGGCTACAATAGAAGGCTTGTTAAGGGGTTTTTTTTTCTATATAACCTCCTTTGATCAAGTTAACTCAGAACATAGTTAAGTTTCAATGGTCTAAGCTTGTGAAAAAAGCTTTCAAAAATTGAAAAAAAGGTTGACTATTGCCCACTTTTGACTTTACCAGAATGTACTTAAGGTTTTGTAGTGTACTATGATGAATCTAGAGTTTGTTTGGGTTGTGTTCTAATGAAGAAAGGCATGGTTATAGCTTATGCCTTCAGATAGTTAAAAGTTCATGAGATGAATTATCCAACGCATGACTTAGAATTGGTTGTTGTAGTTGTTGCTTTAAAGATATGGCGATACTACTTATACGGTGTTCATGTTGATGTATTCACTAATCACAAGTATCTACAATATGTGTTCACTAAAAAAAAACTCAATCTCTGAAAAATAAGATGGTTAGAATTGCTCAAGGATTATGACATAAGAATTATTTACCACCCAGTTAAGGCTAATCTGGTTATTGATGCCTTAAGCAGGTTGTTTATGGGTAGTACCACCCATCTTGAAGAAGAGAATAAAAAACTAGACAAAGATATGCATAGACTTACACGCTTAAGAGTCCGACTCATGGATTCCACAGAAGGAGGAATAATAGTGAGAAATCAGGCTGAGTCATCGTTAGTGACGAAAGTGAAAGAGAAGCAATACCAAAATCTCATTTAGCTTGAAATAAAGGAAAATGTTCATAAGCAAAGAGTATTAGCTTTTGATCAAGGGGGAGATGGTGTATTGATACATTAAGGTAGCTTATGCGTACCTGTGGTGGATGGACTCCAAGAGAGGATCATGGAGGAAGCTCATAGCTCCAGATATTCCATTCAATCGGGTTCGACAAAGTTTTACATAATTTGAGAGAAGTATATTGGATGAAAGGTATCAAGAAAGGTATTGTTGAGTTTGTTGCCAAGTGCTCGAATTTTCAACAAGTTAAAGTAAGAAACCAAAGGCATGGAGGTCTGGATCAGAGTATAGAACTTCCAGAATGGAAGTGGGAGTGATTAATATAGACTTCATCACAGGGTTACCAAGGTCTCCCCGGCAGCATGATTCTATTTAGGTGATTGTCGGTAGAATGAAAAAATCAGCCCACTTTTGCCGTTAAAGACTACTCACTCAGCAGAGGGTTCTGAAAAGTTTTACATTCAGGAGGTGGTGAGACTTCATGGAGTCTCAATTTCGATTATTTCATAAAGAGATGCACAATTTACTGCACAGTCTTTTCAAAATATTTTGCATTCAAAAGTGAACTTAAGTATTGCCTTTCATCTTTAGACTAATGGGCTAGTAGAGCATACTATCTACACCTTAGAATATATGTTGAGGTTTTGCATATTGATTTCAAGGGGAATTAGGATGATCACCTACCTCTCATCGAGTTCGTTTACAACAAAAGTTATCACTCGAGATCCAAATGTCTCCATACGAAGCTCTTTATGGTAGAAGATGCACATCTCCTATTGGGTGGTTCGAAGTTTGTAAAGTAGGGTTGATAGTGCCAGATCTACTTCACAAAACTATGGAAAAGGTGAAGGTGATTCAAGATAGATTTAAAACAGCACAGAGTCAACAAAAAACATATACATATGTTAGGTTACGACCATTGTTCTTTGAAGTGGATGATTGGGTATACTTTAAGGTTTCACCTATGAAGGGTGTATGAGGTTTTGTAATAAGGGGAAGCTTAAGCCCCAATATATTGGACCTTATTGCATAGCCAAAAGAATTGTCAATGTAGCTTACGAGTTAGAGCTACCACAAGAATTGACAGTAGTTCATCCGTTGTTTCACATCTCTATGTTGAGAAAGTGCATGTGCTATCCTTCATTGATTCTACAAACTGAAAATGTTGGGATTGAGGATAGCTTATACCATGAGGAGATTTTGAGTCAGATTTTAGATAGCAAAGTTCCCAAGATGAGAAGAATAGAGGTAACGTCAGTCAAGTACCTATGAAGGAACCAATTTGTTGAAGAAGCTTCTTGGGAAGTTGAAAATGATATGAAGAAAATATATCCACATATCTTTGAATTGGGAAAGATTTAGATAGAGGTGTTAATTCTCCTCTTAGTACTATATAAACTATGAGTAATCATATTGTTACATGCTTTTGATTATTGAGTGTTGAACTTGAGGCTACTATTCTTAGCTTAGTGAAGGAAATCTGATTTGAAGGCGAATAATCCCAAGGGAAAGATATTGTAACATCTCACAACTTAAAATAACTAAGAATAAGTTCAAAAAGTAAAAATAATCAATTTTTGAAGGAAAATGGAAAATATGGAAAAAAAATATAAGTTAAGAAAATGACTTTTGGTCATTTTAAAATAGTGATAACTGCTAGCTTAGGATTCTTTAGAGTTATATCTTCATATCGTTGGAAATACTTTGGAAAGATTTTTCCAACGCCGCCGAGTTTGCACGATTTCGATATCGTATGGGTGAGTTGTGCCTTTAGCAAGTAGGGTTGTTTGATTCAGGAGAGTCCTAATCAGGATTTAGGAAAAAGCTAACAAGTATTTTCACCAATTAATTTCCTATTTCGTTTAGGGGTTGTTGAAGTAAAAAAAACAAGTCTTAGATCAGTTTGGAAAAGTTAGAATTATCTTAGGTATTGAAGAAGAGAGAAAAGAAGAAAGAAAGGGAGAAAAGTCAAGAATTAGCCAAGAATGTCAAGATTTGCGAGTGTAATTCGTCGGGGTGATTCCGATCAAGGCATGTTGATCTTTTAGTGTTGGTACAGTTAACCCACACACCACAAAAATTGTTTCAATTCATTGATTATCGAGTTGGTTGAATGATAAAAAGTGAAATTCTTGAACAACATTGTTGAATTCTTGTTGGTTGAGTTGTTAAATTCATAGTGTTGATTTGATTAGTATTTCCAGATTGTTAAAGTTAAATCTATTGGGTATTGAGGGTAATAATGATCCTACATGTTTGGGGAAAGGACCATGGAATTTTAATGGTTTAGAGATGAAAAACGGAGGTGAAAGTCGAGAGCGCATGTCCGTAGGACCTTGGGGCACCACGCCTCCCATAGCACCACAGGACAATCTTTGTCTGTAGGGCCTTACGGCGCCACACCAGCCAGAGCACCTCAACCTAGCCTCTGAATATTGGGCTCTAGCGCCCCACACCTCTCAGAGCACCAAAGACACTAGTTCATTCAAATCTTCCCCCATCTTTTGGAATTAGTTTCTAAGTGATATATTCACTTTTACTAGTTGATTATAACACCCTAAGGTACGTCTAAACACTATGAAATCATTAATAAACATGAGATCATGAACCTTGAATCCATAATCCAATTCAAGGAAAATTATGATCAAATTCAAAGAAGTGAAGAGTCAAGTAAAAAGTTTAAGAATCAAGTCAAAGTAATTTCTTAAAGTTTTCAAGATTCTTTCACAAACGTATTAATTTTGTTTTAAGACTCAAGTTGCAAGTTTAGCAAATAGTAAAGATTTGATTTCATTACCTAAAAGTAATAAGGGAACTAAGTATTCCATAAGAGTTGAGCTGCAATTTAAGCAAAGAGTAAAGTGTTGAGTACATTTCTCAAAAGTTATACGGGAAATATCCCCTAAGATTTACAATATTTTCATATTTTGATCAAGAAAAGAAGATGAGACTTCTATTAGACCCTTTTTCTAGTTTTAGTAAAGAGGATGAGTTCCCAGAGAGCTCTGAAAGCTAAGTTTGAGAAATTACCTCAAACCAGAGAAGAAGTTGTTTTAAAAACATATGAGCTAAGTATTTTTTGGAGTAGTATTGAGCACTAATATGTGGACGCGAGTTCATATTAACTCAAGCCCGCATAAACCATGTAGCCAACATGGACAGAAGAGGGGTCATAATTTGTAGATGATTCCTTAGTGTTTTTTAGCATAGACTAGTGGATCCACTTAGTAGTTAAGGATCTATACTGACTACAAGGTATAGGATGGTGCTCTTGCAACATGAAGTAAGACGTTGTACCATCATATAGGCTCATAGTGATAGTTGTCGATTAGAGAATCTCCCACTGAAACTATATTACTTCATATATAAGTAAAGTTGAGTTTGTTATTGCATTTTTCTTTAACGAACTAAGTATTTTAACTAATTTACAATTATTTATAAATTGCATGTGTCTTATTTATTTTTAGTAAGTCAAGTTATGTATGAGTTGAGTAGAGTCAGGGTAAGTGTTCGCTCTTACTCTTTTTCAATCTTAAATGGTTGTTAGAATTCCAACTCACATACTCGTACATTCAATGTACTGATGTCAGTTGGCCTTCATCGTCTTATGAAGCAGATGCAGTTAATCTAGATTATCATCCACCGCCTCGTTGCTTTAGTTGAGCACTCGAGTCAGTGGTGAGCCTCATTGTATTATGGAGAACACTTTTATTTCCTTTTCAGACTTTCTTTTATAGGATGTTGTGAGGTATGTCCCAATATCCATCTTTGTGTTATAGATTCTTTATAGATGGTTAGTTTTTAGTCTATCATCTTTCTAATTCAGATATTTTGTTATGAGAGTTAAGTGCCATTTTGGACAACTTATTATTCTTTCAGTTATTAAATGAGACTATTTTATTGAGTTAAGTTTTTCACTGATTTAAGTAATTAGACCAAGGGTCCGCTCGAGTTGATTAATGTTCTTCGTGTGCCGCCAAGTCAAGGGTGTAAACTAGGGGCATGATAGTGCTACATCAGATGAAAACTTTCTATTTTATATAGTTAATAAGATGTTTTTAAATAAATTGATCAAATTTATTATTTTCCCCTTAGTTTATATTAATTAGCCTCTTAAAAAAGAACTTTTTGATCTTCTGTAACAACCTAGGTTGAACTAGAGCTTCACCTGTTTTTTAAAGGCTGTTAACTAGATAATTTAATATGTGAATGAGTTTATAGATCAGTACGGTTGAGTTTGAAGTTAAACGTCAACGAACGACCAAGACGTTCGACTACTACTCATATATGTGCTTGTGTGTATTTTAGTATGCCTTTGAATGTTTTAATGTTTGTTTGGCGTCATATATCAGTGGAGGTGACTCTAGGGTTTTTATGATCAGGTTTTGGGTCAAAATATTTGAGTACGACTCCTCGAGGACCACCTTAAGGGTCCTTGAGAAGGACCCAAGACTTGTCCAAGGGGCTGACAAGGCAGCACATAGACAACCCATATTTGGAGTCTAGGGCGTGATTGAAGCTGGCACTTTAAAGGAAAAAATTTCCTTGCGACGCATACTTGTGACGAACCATGCTGCCTCAAAATAATTTTTAAAATCAAAACATGGAGTTGCCTCCGCGACGCGCAATTACTGCCCAGTTTTAGTTGCGTCGTTTTAAAGTCAAGTTAAACTTAATTAAAAGGGTCCAACTTAAGTAGGGGTGGTTTGGGTATTTTTGGAGTGTATTTTATACTAACTCTAGGCCATTATACAATCATTACCCTATCAAAAACCCCAAATCCTCAATTAGAAATATAAAATTTCAAATCTCTCAAAAGTTCTTCTCTTCTAAAATTCCCTCAAACCTCCATTGAAGGTCAAGGTCTTGGAGCTAACTAGGAGGGATTGTTTCAACTGATTTCTTCTCAATTTCATTGTGTTCTTAAAGAATAAGGCATGAGAGTTCTTTATCCAAGGCTTGCTATAACCGTAGAGAAAATTTCAAAGTGATTTTAAAGTTTATGAAAAATTTCAATTTTCACCTCTATGTCATAAGTTCTTAGATGAAAAATTTTCATATTATTAGATATGATATTATTGATGTCAAATCGATGTTTTCCAATGAAAATCTCCATGAATTATTTTTTTCTCAAATCTCTAAAATTGGCTTATGAATGGGTGAATTGTTTATGATATATTGATGATAAGGTTGAGTTTAGATTATATAGTAATGTTGATTTCTATGGTTAATTATGATGGAGATGTTAAGGAATGATCACGGGTATTGGAAGAAGGTAAGTTGACTTCATTTATTTTGTTAATGTATAATTCATATAGAATTGTTATTGATTGTATGGTCCATTTATGGTGGGGGTGCTTATGTGTTGTATATGATTATGATCATGGCCTTGTCGGAATCATTATGTGAATTGTAGTAGTATCATGTTAAGGTTCATGAGAAGGTATAATGTGAAGTTGGTTATGTGAAGTAATGTGACTATATGCAAGGTTTTACAACTTAGATGAATGTATAAAGTGAAGGATGATGTGATAAATGTGTGATCTTGTATAATATGTGTAAAGTGAAGGTGCACATGTGATATCTATATGATCTTGAATGAGTGTTATTATGTTAGGATTCTTCTATAATTGATGATTATGATGATGAAGGACTAAGAAGTGTCCTTATATAATGATGTTGTGTGATCTCTTGACTTGGTAGGCTTAGGAACCTTTGTCATGAAAGCTAAGTGAATGTGATCTCTTGACTTGGTAGGTGTAGGAACCTTTGTCATGCTGTGTATGAATAAACAAAAGAATGAAAGGAAGTCTAGGATCTTTTGACCTAAGTTGGTGCCCTTCTATGAAAGACTTATACAGTAACTTGAATAAGAAAAAAAGGTTAAGAATGTAAAGCCTTGAATAAGAAAATAAGGTTAAGAATGTGAAGCCTTGAATATGAAAACAAGGTTAATAATGAAGCCTTGAAGTGAAAGACTGTAACGGTGTCCTTCTTGAGATGAATGATGGACTTAGAGGTAGTTTAGTTGGAAAGTCATGAAACCATCACTAAGAAATTCACAAGAACTATCCTTATAAACCTTGAGTGGTACCCCTAGTGGACCCATTCTTGGTAGTGGTATTGTGAGTTGGTATAACTAAGAAATGGTACATTCTGAATTACCTTTATGTGAAATAAAGTACTCTATAAGAACCAAGGCAAAACACCCAGTGGATATGCTTGTGGTAGTAGTTCTACTTAATTATGATAATAGAGTAGAAAGAATCCCTTGATATCCCTTAACCATGTGGCAACATGGGATGATTCCTAGTTCTACCTTCGGCAAGTACAACACCTTCCACGGTGTGGGGTCCTTATGACACCGGATTCCATACCTAGCTATTATGGTCTATGTCAGTTATTGTCTATTATCATCAATGTGCGCTGTGACTCTAGTATTTGATGGATTCTACAACATTTAGTTAGTGGAATAGTTTCTATCTATACATGGAACGAGTAGTCCTTGAAGATGCTAGAATGAGTTCCCTAGGTCCTTCAAGATCATTATGTGAAGTCCCCTAACTGATTACTTGTCTCTTAAATGGATTTAATGAGGAACTTTTACTTAGTTAAAGAACGTTGAATAGAAAGGTTCTTATCTAGGGTATCTTTGAGGATTGTTTAGGTGTGCTTGAAGAGGGTGTATGGTATGTCTCTTCATGTCTTACCTAGGTGAGTCTTATATTAAAATTAGGTAGAGGGTCTAAATGATGTAAAGGCTTATGTAAGGAATATGGAACTAAGTGTTATGTGATGGATACGAATATCATTACTTTAGGTAGTGTTAAGGTCACCTAGGCGTGTGTGAAGGGATTGTATGAGCTGCCGCTTGATATCTTACTTAGGTGGGTCTTACGATAACCTTTTGTAGGGGGTATATTTGCTTAAATGGATTCTAAGATATTATGTTCATATCTTGTGGATTATATGGGTATCGTCTTATATGTGATTGTTGACTTGGATTATGTTTCTTAAACTTTTATTATGAATTTTTTTTATCAAAATGTCATGAAAGCATGTTTCTATACTAAATGTCCCTTTTCATGGTTCTCGCATGACTTCCAAACTTAGTGTATTAAATGTGGTAACCCCTTCTTTTCCCTTTTTGACTTAAGTGTAGGGATTGGAAGTCTTGATATGCCATGGATAATGGATAGGTTTCTAAGGGTTAAAGATGAAGTTTTGGTCAATCCTCAGAGATTCAAGAACAAGACCCACATGTACCTTTTATGTCTTTTAGTCTTTATTGCATGTCTTGTATGGGCTCTCCCAAATGTTGTACTCTAAAGTACAGATGGTTTAATGAGACATTGTAAAGGTAGAATGTTTTTAAAAGTCTTTCGATTGCTAGTTAATGAAATTATTCTTCTTGTTTGAAGAATGTTTTAAATTCTTAATTATTTTGTGTATCATATGTGATGATTGATACATGTGGCATGTATGAGATCTCTGAGAGGTCGATTACGCCTTGTAACCAATAGGGGTGCTCCGCTGTCATTACATCTTCATCTTTATTTAAACTTCCAAGCCATATTAATTGTTGGAGAAAGTTGAGAAATAATAATTAATTCTCTCTGGGTTTAGACAAAATAGACAAATGTCTCCCTAACCTATTATCTAATTTTCGGCTACACACTTACACTTTGCGGGAGTCCTTTTACCCCCTCCCCCCCCCCAGAGTTTTTTATAACAAAATGTATACCACCCTAACACTAGACAACCACATTCTCAATATGTAATGATTCACACTCGCTCTTGATGTTATTTTATATTATTTATATTTTTTTTTTTATCTTTATCCTTTTTTTTCATTAATCACAAAAAATATGTATACTCTTTTTATTGTTCCTCCTCCTCCTCCTTCTTCTTCTCATTATACTCCTCCACCTCCTTCTTCTCCTCCTCCTCCTCCTGCTTCTTCTTCTTCTCTCTTTTGTTTTTCATTCCATTCTTAAAAATCATTCACCCACAAAAAATCGAAATTATTTTACCATTATTTTTTCATCTCTTTATAACATCCTTCAGGCACCTTGACAAACTTGATTTTTTTTTAATTATTTTATTATTTCTTTATCTCCATGGCACCAAATTTATAATATTTATTACGTATTGTCGATGGTTAAATTATTGGGTCTTCACCAAACAACAATAGAGATTAAAGAAAAGATTTGATGGTTGACGTATGTTACTGACCAAAAATCGATGAGAAGGTAGATTAATGATGTTGATATTTTGAACTAACTTGACATTGATAAAAAATAAAACAAGTTGGAAGACGACACAAATAATATACCCAAAACTCATGTTTAGTTTGGTTTTTGAAATTCATGATCGAAAAAATCTATTTATAGTCATAATTGTTTTAATTTACTCGATCCTCCAATAATTAAAAAAGTTCAATGATAAAATAATTTTTTATGATGGAGAGTGTTTCATAATTCTAATTTTTTCTGGTTTTATTTTCGATGATTTGCGACGTTAGTTTGTAGAAACTAGTGAAGCAAATTGTAAAAATTTATTAGAAGATGGACTACAAACTATTGAAGCAAATTATAAAAATATATTGGAAGATAGGATAAAAAAAATGTTGTTAGTGCAGTGACTGTTTTTCAAGGTCGAGGAAATGGTGGTGATGTGAATGTTAAGTAATGAGAAAGTTAGGAAAAAAGAAAAAGAAACAAAAAACCTAATGAGAAAAATAAAAAAATATATATCTAATAAAAAATCAAATTTATAATATTATTATAGTATTATTTATTAATTCTTCTAACTTCCAAAGCCTCCAAGAGAGTGAGAACACTCTCTGTGCCATGTGAACATTTAAGGGTGTAATTATTAAATAATATAGGGGGTGATATGATAGTCAAGCATAACTGTGTAGTTCGAAATTCGATATTAAGTGCAGGGGGAATTTGACTATTTTCTCCCTCATTTAGTAAGTGATCAATTTATATGAGACAAATATGCCCATCTAATACGGGACAAATCATTTTACTATAAATAGCATATTAAAATAGTCTCAGATTATTACATATTTTTAAATTTTATCTCAAAAATTATTATACCAAACTAAAATAGGTCTCAAAGAAAGTTTAGTGATATTTTTCTCATAAAAAAAGAAATATTTTACATTTTATTTATTACAACACTATAAATAAGTTGGAAACTGAAGCAGGTGTTACTTTTGTGAGTTGTTGAAATTGTTGGATAGCAATGAATATACACTCATCTTCAGTTGTACAAACATTTATACATAAGTTTAATTCCCATTGGATTATTGCTTATGGGGTTCAAGTTTTAGTTGCTGCTACTTTATTAAGTATTCCTGGTGATCTAATATTTGCTATAAAAGATGGTGGAAAAATCATGCTATCAGAAAAAAATAGTCCAATAAAATATTGTTTGACACTACCTAGATTGAAAGAACTTGGTGACAATTGCTTTTTCAATGTTGTTTTACAGGTAAAGTTTACATCTTTTCTTAGCTTGATGAATGTTTGTTTTTTTAATCAGATGGTAGGGGTTTACCAAATTTGGTGTGGGGTTTGTTTGATTTAACATTTTCTTGATTTCTCTCCCAAAGACTTCTTTGACCTACCTTTACCTTTTCTGATACCCTCAATTGCCAACCTCTCATACCTCCTCAATGGGACATGTGTGCATTTTCTCTTTACATATCCTAACCATCTCAATTCATTTTCCACTACATAGGTCACTCATATCTTTTCTCGAATAACTTCGTTCCTCTCTTAGTATGTCCACACAATCATCTCAACATTCTTATTTCTGCTACTCTCATCTTCTAGACTTTTGAGCTCAACCAACACTCCGCCTCATACAACTAGCAAGTCTGACCTTTTATAAACTTACCGAAGTCTACACATTCTTTTGTATCGTATTTCAGATTTCATTTCATCCACCTCGCTCCAATACAATGTGTAAAAACTTCATCAATCTTCTAATTTTTTTTATTGACACAAATACATGAAACTTCCTTACTGGGGAGTGATTGGTGTTTCAATCATTAATTGTACATCTGTCACGTGAATTACGTCACTGAACTTACACTCATAAGTATTCTGTATTATGCTAAATATTGTTTTAAGAGGAAGATGACGGGTACTATCGACTTCTGACATCTTGGTTTTTATTATCAAAGTAAGGATCCAATTCTGTTTTACAATCTTGATCACACTTATTGCTTGTTTCAACAACACTCTCTACTTGAGTACAAACTTGTTTGCTCTCTTTATTTCTTACTTCACTACACCATTTTCGGCCTATATCAACACCACGTAAGTGTATCCTAAACTAGCAAAAAGTGTGGCCTTTGATAAAAGGCTACACTTTTGGACATTTAGCAACACTTTTTAGGGGCTGCCAAAAAGAAGCGTAACATTTGACATTAGGAAACACTTTTTAACTGTTGCCATCTTTGGCTACACTTTTAAAGCGTAGCCAAATAGGTATAAGGGCACGCTTTGAAGACGTGCATTAGCAACACCTATTTTTTGTTAGACTACACTTAAAAGCGTTGCCTTTTCAGATTTATTGGTCACACTTAAAAAGTGTTGCCTTTTATTGGTCATCTATTGCAACATTTATAAAGTGTAACTTTATATCTCATCTATTGCAACACTTATAAGATGTTACCTTATATGTCATCTATAGAAACACTTATAAATTGTTACTTTATATCTCATCTATATCTACCTAGAGCAACACTTTCAAAGTGTTACATTTTATCGACCTAGAGCAACACTTACAAAGTGTAACTTCAATATTTATAAGCCTACATGTAGCACAAATATATATACTATATTTACATACATACAAGTGACCTAAAACACAAAATGAACTAATTAATCATTAAATTGAAGCTATTTATTTCAAATAAACTTCAAGAAGTATTTCATGTACAACCATAACATAGAAAGTGATTGCTTAAATATCTCTAATACCAACAAGTTCCAAAAATCCAAAAGAGACATTCAAACGTATATGACAACAACACAAAAAAATTTTCATATTTTGCCACAATGGATCGAGTTTACTTCTGGCCAAATTCAAATTCAATTACCTGCATTTTCCTGCACATTTAAAATAAAATTATAAGTTTGTGAATTAATTGTGGAAGTGCATAATCAGAGAGAATTCACTGTAAGACAACCAATCCAAATCTAAATACAATTTCAATGTAAAAATTAGACATTATAAGGACTACAACATTTGTGCAGTCTTCTGTTGTTGGCTCTCAAAAATTAAACTTCAAAAGTTTAATTTGTGCAGTCTTCTATTGTAAACTTCAATGTAAAAATTACATAAGTAGTTCAAACAAACCAGTGATGACCACTGGAAACAAGGTTCATAACATAGTTTAGAATTGTCCACAAAAATCAATACATAACAACATGAACATGATATTTTCAAAGAACTGTAGCATAGGCCAAGGTTCATCATCAGACTGCATCTCTAGTGCATACAAAAAAGACACAAACATCATCAGACTGCATCTCTAGGGCAAGTTTCATCATCAGACAGTGAACAAAACAGACACAAACAAAAAATAGAGGAGCAGGCTGCAGGCATGCAGATTTTCCTCTCCAATTTTCTCTGCCTTGTCTGTAGTTTAAACAAGTAACCATTAAGGATCTATCAAACATAATAAATCTACCCACAAGATCACAGGCTGCACCACATAAATACTAACAGCCACAACCAACCTAGCTAACAGACACCAATATTAATTAAATAGCAATAGCTTCATAAAGGTGCAGACAGACCATTAAAAGACCAGCTACAATAGCCTTTACAATGAGCTGGATTCAGAAGCTAAAGGTAGAAAATAGTGTCATCATTTTTTAATTGAACACCATTGGCATCTGCCATAAAACATAATGTGTTAGCCACAGACTCCTCAATTGCACAATACTAAAAGAACAGTTATTCAACTAACGATTCGAATGCTTAAACAAAAAACAAAAACATTCTTAACAGTTATAAATTGATGGACTAAACTTAGAAAAGTAAAAATAAGTTTTGAATTTCATTACCAAGAACACCAACTAAACTAGAAGAAAAATAATATTGACACTATTAACAGAGAATTTGAATTACAAAATACCTTTTGAAGAACCGAATCTTGAGCTGACCCCGAAGAATATGGAAGATTTGTGCCTCTTATAGCTTGTGCACTGCTTGCATCAATAGGTGAAGCAAGGTTAGATCCAACACACCCTGGTTTATCTTGAAAATTCAATCCAGGGTTGTTTTGCAGCAATGAGTGAATAAATGTCGCATTTCTTCTCTCAATTCATCTTTTTTAGAGAAGTGATTTCATCGGCATGCTTTTTTTTAGATTGTTAATTTCCTCATCTTTCTTCAAAAAACTTGTTGTCCCTGATCTACCATAGCACCTAACTCGACCAGGCTGATCCTTTCCAAACACTGCCCTAAATGCATCATCAGGTGTTTCCCCAGAATTTTGGCGATTTTGAAGTTCAGCCTATTGAATAAAATTGGCATCCATAGTGAATTGTAAGTACTATTTTATTTCCAATCCTATGATATCGATCAAGCATTAAAACATTATAAAAGTTTTCATAAAAAATAATTAAACAATGTCGACAAATAATTGATATCTCCTCGAACTTGCACAAGAAGAAGAAGAAGAAGAAGAAGAAGAAGAAGAAGAAGAAGAAGAAGAAGAAGAAGGCATACGTGATTAAAATTTAATGTAGTCAAACTCCCCACAATATAAATGTTAAGTCTGAATAAAGTTCACTAATAATTCTCTTTGAAAAACTTACTATTGCAACTTGGTTATCAGCCTGGATTTCCTTTCCCGTCTTCGTACGAGTTGCAATAAATATTTCAGGCTTTGATGGTTCTTCGTTGTTGTCTTTGGCTGCACGCTACAGATTATATCAAAAGAAATTTTAAAAAATCAGTAAGTTCTTATAAAGTACAAAAAAATGAATTTGTATGAAATGGCAGCTAAGAATTACCAATGCCACGCGTACTCTAGCAAAATTTCGGGATGTGGTGACTCCTCTTGCTAAAATGCCATATGCTGATCAACTGGAGCAGAAGAAGAGCTCTTTGACGCGAACTCTCAAAACACTTACTCGAAATGCACGTAAAGCTTGCCCGAATGGTGTTCCACTTCCAGAATGGATTCGCAAAGCTAGGGAAATAGGTGGTCTTCCATGCGAACTAGAGGGAATAATTGAATCGCCACTTATCACTGGATATCGAAACAAGTGTGAGTTTTCTGGAGGATTCTCTGTACTAGGACAGCCAACTGTTGGATTTCAGCTTGGAAATTTCAGGGAGGGTGTGACAGCTGTTGAGGAACCCGTGGACTGCCCAAATGTTTCCAGAATTGCCTGTAAATATGCTGCCATAGTTGCTGATTTTTAGCTCCGGAATGTCGAGTTTGGTCTAGTTTGACCCTTCTTTCGGGTTTTGAGGTTTTTGATATTTTTTCGAGCCCTTTTGTGATTCGGACCTAAAATGGCCAAGAAATCACCTTCTAAAATTTCCCAAAACTTGTGCTCGAAAATGAGCTAGACAGCAGTTAAAACCCAAAATTTACCTCAAATCGGGTCCCCAAATCAGATTCCAAGCTCACCAATGCGTTGCCCTCGAAAAATCTCACAACTTAGCCTTTTGAATCGCCCAATTTGGAGTTGTATAGCTCAAGATATCAAGATTCTAAAGTAAATAGGTCCCATTCGATGCCTCCACTTTTGTTTTTTCCTGTTTTGAGAATTCATCTCGTATATAGCCTATTGTTAAAAACAAAGAGATAATTGAATTGATATGCATAAAAAGAATAGATATGACACAGAATTAGTCGATGAGTGGAAATGCACCATTTTAACCTTACTTGAACAGTTGGATGTTTCCAATACTCGATCAACTTGAGGAATTGATTATGTGGAATGCCATCATGACATTTTGCTAGCATATCCTCAAGGGTACTGTTTTTATCAAAAAAATTATTTCTAATTTTTTGCTTGTGTCACCTCCAAGCATCAGGAAGACCAGTCATCACCCACTTCTTTCCTTCTACGGGAAGTAGAAATTTGGACTATGCAAAATAAAATATATTTAGTTTCAGTAAGTAAAAAAAAATATGAATTCTCAAGAGTGGTTGTTCTTACATTGACGTATTCCCACATGCGCTTTTTAGTATCCTTTGCCACCACATGCCAACTAGTGTACATCAAGCTGATGAATCTAGGATTCCTTGCAATTGTTCCTATAAAGTTGCTTAATTGTGACATTATCGTATTAGTTGGTCCCACCGCTTGTCCTTTATCAAATGTCACCTCCTTTCATTCTTCCAAATTTCTTGCATGAATATCCTTACATGTTGTAAGTCCTTGAACTTTTTTTGGCTTCGACATTTCTAGATTGATGTAATAGAAATGAAATAAGATATTTCTTTTATAATGAGTTCTAAATCTAACAAGGTTTAAAACATACCTTTTGTACTACAATCAATGTCAATTTCCTTTTCGACATCACATTTATCTTTACTGAATTCTTCTTGTTCCACACGATCATCCAATCCTTTGTTATGTTCATTAATAGTAGGAGTATGCATAAATTCGACATCACTTGTTGTGTTGTTGTCACATTTTGTTTCATCATCTTTGTGTATCCCTTGATCTTTTAGAAACTGATCAAGAGTACTAGCTGGTATGACCGGCTTCCTCTTTACCTGTTTGCAATTCGGTAGATCAAGAATATCATGTCATGCCTCTCCATTACCTAGTGTTGTTCCAGTCGCATGTGCTGAAGCAGTAACATCTTTCTTGAATGACGTATGGAACCTAGAGTTATTCATAGGAAGTTTAGTTCCATTATCTTGAATGGACTCTTCAAATTGAAATAACCTCTGTTTAGTTTGTCCTTTCCCTGCAATCATACGTGAAGTTCTAAGCTCTTCCCTTGATGATGATTGAATGACTGATTTGTGCCCAAGCAATTTACTCTTTCCTTGTTGTGGAATGAAATCCTCAAAATTCTTTCTTTTATGTGATATTGGTGTCTGCTCTTTCTTAGCTTTATCATTGCGTTCATTTGCAAGTTGTTCTCTCTTAATCTTGAATTTGTTGGCTAATTCAGCATTTGATCGGTATTGCATATCAACATCCAGATTCTTCAATGGACTTTGAGCTTTGTTTGGATTCAAACCCTTTTTCTTTAGCAATGTTGATTGATTCATTGTTTTTGCTTTGTTTAAATCTCTTCAATTTCTTTCCCAATAGTAAGTAAACCTACAAAATAATAAGATTGTTTAAGTGAAAGAAGTAGCAGCAATGTATTTTGATATAACGTTCACAGATGGATAACTTATTATAGTAGATTGCAACATTTGAGTTTCGAAAATTTTCAGAATTTCTATAATTTCCAGAACTTCCAAAATTTCCTGAATTTATACATTAAGGTACTGTATAATATTGCAGAACTTATACAAAACAGTAATGTAATTACAGAACTTATTTTAAATCACATAATAAGTCAAACACACATACGTACAACAATCTAGGTGCAACACTATAATGAGTAAAGGTGCTAAAAGAAGAAGTAGACATAAAATCATACACACAGAGTCTGGATCTCTCATATAAAGGATTCATATATGCAATACCAACTAACTGAAATAAAGCATAATTGTTGATACACTTTAATTAAGTTAGGTATTTGTTATAAGACTCATTAGTCTGCATATAGACTTAGATAACAATGTGCATGTGGGATTTAGTGAATCTTTTGTAAGACATAACTCAATATTGTTATGAAATGGTCTCTAATAAAGCAGAATGAATATTGAGGATTCATAAAATTAATCCCAATTATTTAGGGATTGAGGAGCAGTTGATTGAACATCTATTACACTACCAGGTAGTATGAGTAGAGCAACTTCTGCGATGACCAATGAAATATGCATAAAGATGTCACTTGTGTCTTGTGAAAACACTCACTCCCTCTATCCCTATTCAATAGAGTCATGCTTCTCATTACTTCCCCTGATTTCCCCACTTGATGAAAATGCAGAACACATTAGTATTAGCAACTGACAAATGGACCTTAAGTAATCTCTATTTATCAAATGCAAAATCAGCTATTCGAAGTGAAAACATCCTTGTGCCTTGTGTAGCTGAATACCACAGTAAAATAGGACGTATTCAAATTGGAAGAACTACATGAACAAGCAGAAAAAATTGATAACATATGAAACCAGATAATTCAAACAACTGCAGACGCGACTGTATGCCATTATTATTGTTTCCTATTTGAACAAGTTCGTTAGCTATTTGCGTCACATGCCCAATGTTTCCAATCCTGGGTGGGGTTCTTCCCTCAATAGAGGTTGTTGACTGCATCCACATTTAAAAACTGGAGAGCTTCTTATTACTTAAATTAATAAAAGGTAAAGAGTTATACCTCTCTTAGAGCGACAAACTCGGGACAACGACCAAACCAGAAGCAACCTCAAACTACAGAGTTGAATGCCTCTAATGCCAACTGCCTGATAATAAAATGAAACCAGAAAGTATATAAATAATAAACAACCAAATCAAGCAAAAATCAGCTAGAAGTATAGGTTCCTCAATAAAATAATAATCAGATAAGAAGGCAACATATTACATTCCACAGATTAGATATATTAATGTGTTTTACCAAAAAAACTATTATATTACAAAAACAGTGAGTGAGCACTATATGATCATCACAACAATAATGAAACTCATGGTGTGTCTTCTTCAGACTCTTCTTCAGACTCGAATTCATCATCAGACTCATCTTCATACTCATTTTCAGACTCGTCTTCAAACACATCTGAAAACTCATCTTCAAACTCATTTTCAGACTCATCTTCGAACTCATCTTCAAACTCCTCTTCATACTCAACTTCAAGTTATTGATTGAAAAATTCCTCCACAGGCACATCAATGATTGTTTCTGGTAAATCAGTCCTTGTTAAGAGTACTTCACCATTATCTTTTGGTATAGATGGACCCTTCAAATGTTCAGATGGCTCATTTTCATAACTTTGTGGGAGATTAGATTCAACTTCATCACTCATGTTAAACAAGTCTCTTGGAACAGTCTTCATAACATAATGTTTATCTTGATCATATGGATCTTGCACATTGAAGCATTGGTGTACTTGAGATACAAGCACAAAAGGCTCTTCTTGAGAGCATCTCTTGTTAAAATAGACATAAGTAAGGCCATAAACATCTTTTTCAACCTCATACCAATCACACTTAAATAAAACAACCTTAAAATGGTTGTAATAGTTTAATTCAACAATATCAACTATTCTACCATAATAAGTCAAATCTTCAGCAGTCGGATTTTTATCCTTTGAGCTTGCAAAGCTTGTAGTTGAGGCAATCAGTGTAACACCACTATTTTGTGTTTTAAGCCTTGAATCAAGCTGCCTAACATGGAATCTATATCCATTTATGAGATACCCAGAATATCTTTTTGCAACAAAATTGTGTCCTCTAGACAATTGTTTTATCAAATCAGACACATCCTCTTTCAAATCACGAGTTTCAAATCATTGAGAGAAGTTTTGAAAATGATTCTTTGCTTTGCTCCATTTAGATCTTCGTGACTGATTATTAACCTCTTGCTCATGATCTCTACAAAACATTTACTATATTTGTTAAAATAATAAATTAAATAAGATAAAAATTAATTAAACAAAAATAATGCTATATTCAAATTAAGGTACCTAATATATTCTTCAACATCATCACAATTTCCCAATAAGTATGCATGTGCCTGACTTAGTGACTTGTCATCTAAAATGATTGGATCAGTTTTCTTTGCTCCTAAAGGAACTCCTTTGTTAGAAAAAAAACTCACAGGTTCTGCGTCACTTGGGTCACATTCATCATTATTTCGCGCTCTCCCTATTAAATCTGGTATGCACACCCCGATGCAGATATTTTGAGAATAAATTCATGCAATCTATTCCCACTCGTGTCTCTGCTATGCAACCTTCTGGAAAACGCCTATTGCGAATGTATGATTTGAATGTACCCATTTCTCTTTCAGTGGAATACATCCATCGATTTTGCACTGGGCCGCCTAATCTCACTTCATTCACCAAATGAATAGGCGAATGAATCATGATATCAAAAAATGAAGGAGGAAAAATTCGCTCCAACTGATTTATTGTTTCTATGATCTCTACTTCTAAGCAATCTAGTTCCTCCAATGTGATTACTTTTTGGCACAAACGATGGAAGAAGAAACTTAGACGAATCAAAGAAATAGCCACATGATCAGGAAGAATGCTTTTAATTGGTATTGGAAGCAAGTAATGTAACATGAAATGAGCATCATGGGTTTTATAATTAGACACCTTTCTTTCATCCAAGTGCACACACCTAGATATATTGGAGGCACTACCATCAGGTAGCTTGGCTGTCTTTAAAACTCCACAAAAGATGGATTTCTCTCCATTTGTCATTGAGAAGCACGCCTTTGTAAACTTTGTTCTCTTACTATCTTCTGTATCTTGTGGATGAAGGTTCTTTCTGATTCCCATATCTTTCAAATCATATCGTGCTTTTGCATGATCCTTTGTTTTTCCTGAAATATCCAAAAGAGTTCCAAGTATGCTATCAACTATGTTCTTCTCTATGTGCATTACATCAAGGTTGTGACGTAACAAGTTGTGCTGCCAGTAAGGTAATTCAAAAAAATTGACCTTTTTTTCCATGGGCCATCATTTGATCTCTTTTCTTCTTCCCAAACACATTTTCAAAATCACGTAAGCTATTAAGAACATCAATTCCCTTTAAAGGAGCTGGAGGAGGCCTAAATTCAGTTTTTCCATTGAATGATCTTTTGTTTGATCTCCATGGATGTTCCATCGGTAGAAAAACACGATGATCCATATAGCACATTTTCCGATTATGTTTAAGATAGAGAGAATTAGTGCCATAGTTACAACAAGGGCAAGCAAACTTGCCTTTTGTACTCCAACCAGATAACATAGCATATGCAGGAAAATCACTGATTGTCCACATAAGAGCTGCCCGCATTTGAAAAGTTTCATTTCTGGAAGCATCATATGTTTCAACCCTAGAATCCCATAATAATTTTAACTCGTCTATCAATGGTTATAAGTAAATATCAATGTCATTTCCAGGTGATCGCGGTCCAGGTATAAGTAAAGAAAGTATGGAATATTCAGATTTCATGCACATCCAAGGCGGCAGATTATAAATCATCAACATAACTGGCATGTGCTATGTGATATACTCATGGTTCGAAATGGATTGAATCCATCACTTGACAAGCCAATTCTCACATTGCGACAATCTTGTGCGAAATCTGGATGCACCCTATCAAAGTCTTTCCATGCTAGACCATCAACGGGATGCCTTAACTTTCCATCTTTAGAACGTTCCTCTTCATGCCACCTCAAAGAATCTGCCATCTTTGAGCACATAAATAGCCTTTTGAATCTAGGAATTAATGGAAAGTGTCTCAAAGTCTTTGCAGAAACTCGATGTTGTTTTTTTGAAGACTCAAGCTCACTATCAACTTTAGGAGATCGAATATATCGTGGAGCTCCACAAGTATGACAAAATTCGTCATCCTTATGATCATTCCTGAACAACATGCAATCATTTGGACATGCATCAATTTTATCATTATCCAGACCAAGATTCTTAACCATAGACTTGGTTTTATTGTAAGACTGAGGAATGTTCAACTCGGGCATCGCCTCTTTTAATAAATCTAGAAGAGAAGTGAATGATTCATTGCTCCATCCATGTAAACACTTCAACAAATATAAGCGAAGTGTGAATGATAATTTAGAGAAACCTATACAACCAGAATATAATTCTTGGTTTGCCTCTTCAAGTAAGCTATAGAATTTCTTGGCATCTTCATTTGGACCATCATAAACTCCTCCAGCCTGTGCAACATCTCTAAATTGATCATTCAACAACCCATCAATATCATCACACGAGTAATCCATATCATCATAAACATTCAACTTGATATCCCATTCCCCGTGATTGATCCATCTAGTATAGCCTTTAACGAATCCATGGCATATTAGATGATCATACACTACATTCCTTCGGTTCCAAAGAATATTACAACATTTCGCACATGGACATTGAATTTTCTCTCCATGAGGATCTCCATAAGAGTAAGCAAAATCTAGAAATGATTCAATGCCGTCAATATACTCTTTGCTATACCTTGCTAAATTCATCCAATCCTTGGATGGGATATGTGAACTCCTAGAAGAATATATCAATATTTAGTCTTTCAGTAATAATCATTAACCAGTTAACAAATAAGTTTTAAAAGTCACGAGTAATCTATCAGAATCATGTGTTATGAGATGATAAAAGTTTCTTACCTAGTCATGAGGCTTTCGCTATGTCAAATCAAACCTTTAATCCTCCACAAATGTTTTTCAATTTTGATGATACTGTAAATGAAAAAACAAGTACAATTAATAGGATATACATAATTAAGAAAGAAAATAAATAAATATAATTCAAATGATTAAAAGTTAAAGTTTTGTAATTGAATTTGGTGCTTTAGTGCTTTTAGAGTTTTATGAGCTTTTAGAGTTAAAGCTTTAAAATCTCATTCTTGTGCACACCAAATCAGAGAAGTATCAAATATCTAATACCATGTTTAAAAATTCAAGCAAACATTCTTATGATCCTATAATAGATATTCGATCAACGACTTATGAATGTCGCTTTGTATTAGAAATACAATAATTTTTATATTTGTTGTCTTAGTAATAAAAAAGTTTCCAAATTTCACTGTATTAGTGACACAAGTTTTTTTTATTTCTGAACTGTTGTATCAGTGATACATGAAGAAAGATCTTTTTTATCTTTTTTATCCTTACTTTTTTATTTCTGAACTGTTTATATTTGATGTACGTCCTATATGTTCTGTTTTCCTTTGCAGTTCTCTTACAAATTCATTAACTATATTTCTGAAACTTAAAGGATGTGGATTTATCTTATTATGTTTTAACCCGTGCAACCGAGTAAGCACGTCAAAACACTCCTTTAATGAATGTTTTTCCAAACATTTTTCAGATTAAATCTTATCCAGACTTAACCATGTCGCAGTACAGGGAAGAAAATATGTGGACACTGATCCTAAGGAGAAATATTAATGACTGGCAGTTGGAAAAGGTTCTTAACCTTATGCCTACCATTCAGACTAGTGCAATCAATAGTCAATGCAGGGTCAAACTTATCTGGAGACATAGCAGGGACGGATCCTACTCAGTTAAAGCATGCTACCTTCAAAAAAACTATAAGAAGACCTTAACTAATCAATTTCCATGGAAATTAATCTGGAGAACTAAGTTGACACCTAAATTTATTTGTTTCAGTTGGACTATTCTAAAATATTCTTGCTTGACACAGAAAAATTTGTTTCAGTTGGATTACCATTAAAGTAGGATGTTTGATTACTCTTTTGTTGTTTTTATGGCTCTCCCGTATTTAGTGTGGATTCTTACCTAGAATTTATCATCACTGTTGTTAACTGTTTGCTTGACACAGAAAAATCATTCTTTTGTAATCTGTGCATCTGCTTGATGCTTTATTAATGACATCCTTCTTACTTCACAAAAAAATATGTCTATGCAGATGTGTTGTCTTATGAGCATATCTGTCATATAAAGTGGGAAGAAACACAGACTCTTATGAGCATATCTGGCATGTACAGTAGGGAAGAAACATAGACCAGAACAATCCACAAAATAATTCTGAAAATTATAGACAACAATAAAATGGTCTCAAACTATTCTAATTTGCTCTGAGATGAGTAGTTAAGCTATCAAAAAGTTTAAGTCTGTTATCAAAAGTAAAATCAAGTCTTCAAACCACAATGTGCACTGGCAACCTAACTAATCTTATTGAAATAATCGTATTATAGTCTAACAAACCACATAAGAAGTACGAATAATTATATAACATTAGCATATATAAGATAAAACAAAGATATAACCATGAAAAAAAAATTATATGGTCATCGCCTAGTACACATATAATCACTCAATACTTAACGTATTCATCATTTGAAAAAGACAGAACTTCATCAAAATCTCAAGATCCAATAATTTCAAACAAAATAAAACTTTGATACTTAAACATCCAATAAATAAAAGAAGATAAATCAAAGCATCTCGACTCGGCAATAACAACTCTAACCTTGTAATAAACCTTACCAGCGGAAGACCCCATAATGAGATTACAAAGTGAATCTCTAGCAATCTTAATGTTCAAAAACGATCCCAATATATGTATCTTTCTATCTACAATTACTATCCTAGTCTTCGTCGCATTTTCTATAGCAAATTTTTTCACTATGCGATTGACTATATAAAGGAAATGGATATCATATCCAACATATATCGTGACAAAGAAGAAACTTTCACATAATTTGATCAAGGAAAAGGATAATATTAAATGTTGTATCCATCACTTATTTTAATTCAGTATTCTTTTACATACTTGATGAGTTACTTCATGTCCTAAAAGTGAGAGATGCTAGTTTTAAAACCTTATTTCTACTATGTGTCCTATAAATTAAAGATATTCAAGAAGTTATATATTCATGTTTACATAAAAATTCATGGAGAATAAACTGACCTCAATATACAAAAATGAGATGATTATCTCATTAGCACATGCTACACTTGTCAAGTCATATTTCATTATATTTTTTTCATCAATTCATCTGATCCATGGATGTGGTACAATTCGCAAGTAAGATCAGCGTGGATCAACGTTCAAACTATAAAAAAGATATCCAATAAGTACTCGGTAAGTAACATAGCATGAATCATCTAATTAGAGCTTTTGAATTCACTATTCAACAAGAAAATCGTGAGGAGAAGAAGTGTAAAGAACAACCCCAAATTTCTCATTTTTAAATATGTCCTTGGCTGGAAGAGTTAAAACATGCGAAGGAGCAGAAGTGTAAGTTTATGTATGTATGACAAATTCATATTAAAGAGGAACAGAACAACAGGAGATAGCAGAATATGCAGTCTTAAAAGATGATTTTTAGTTCACTTTTTCGGACAAAGTAGACTTAGCTAGTGAAACTCAAATTTGGAGAGTCCGATATGTAGTTCACTTTTCAGAATATGCATGGGTGTGATAACATATTTGGAGAGTCCGATAAACATAGTTAAAAAGTGAGAAGGTTCTCTATGATTAGGAATGTAAAGAAGAGAACAACATTGTTTTCTAATGTTGATTCTTATATGTTAAAACTATTTATTTATTTAGTTTCATCACGAAGATGAATACAGATATGGTCACAAGTTTCAAACTTGAAAGCGTACAAATTACAACATGTTTATTCTTCAAAAATTACAAAAGAATAAATGTATTTTAAGCTCTTCAGTAGGCTTATTTGTGTTCACTACTAACTGGAATATCCATAGTTTGACATAGACTAAAAGGAAAGGCATCCGATCAACTGAAGTCACAGAGAAAAAGTGTTGGTGGATACCACCATAGGTCTCTTCCCCCTAAAGCTCAAAAGAAAGATCAGTTTGTGGAGCATAACAGAACCATTGAAGTCAATAGGAAGGAGAAACATAAAGTTAGTGAGGAAAAAAACACTTGACCATAGACTGTCTTTACAATTCTATTTACTACTATTCTATATGGAAGAACTTGACATGTAATTAAATTGGAAAGTTACAAGCTATTTTCTCATCTGTTGCATCTAACTCATCATATAGGTCAGACTTTAGCATCATACAAAACTTTCTCTCCATTTTGTTTGCACTAACTTCTCCTAATTCGTCTAAAACAAAGATGAAGCAAGCCTCACTTTCAACAATATCCAAAACTCAACAAGTTTTCCATACCACAAAAACAAATCTTCTACTTCTATTCTGTCAATGCTAGTAACAGTTAGCAGAAAAGACTCTCACAAGTTACTGCTCCCTCTCCACTCATTCTAGACTTGAAAAATATATTTGATATCTCCAATCTCTAAGGCATATGATTTATTTTCTATATAGTGCAACTCAAACTACAAAGGAAGTTTAACAAATTCATACTACGAGCTGATCCCAAAACAACTAAGCAACATTGAACTAATGTTTCTGATCTATACACGAAAAATGCACTAGACAAACAACAAAATGACTTCTAGACACTTCAAGACATGTAGTCAAAAAAAGAAAAATTTTACCACCAAATAGCTACAAGACAGAATCAATGTTGTTAACCAAGGAACAAACCAAGCTTAAGACGAGCACAATCATGAACTCAGGAAGACTAAAAAAGACAAAAAAAACAGTGACATTAAAACATACATTAAAACTTTTTCAAATTCATGTAGAGTAGCTACTTACACTTGACGAAATCTGTATTAGGGACAAAATATTATAGGTATTGCCAGCTTCAACACTTCAGTTCTTCGAAGAAAGATAACTTGTCTACAACTCAGTTCTTCCGATACTTTTGACTTAGCTTCAGCTTCTACATTCAACATTCAAGAGAAAAAATTACTCTGTCAAAGATAATCTTCCCATTTATACGTCATACAACTACAAACTAAACTCCCTAAATTAATAAAATTCGTATCAATAACACAAGTCATAAAAACCCTAACTTTAATTTTTGACTGACACAAAAGAATATCAAAATCTTAGAGCTATAATTTAGACTTTTGAAGATAAAATATCTTACCTGATAAACTCTATTCCAACAACCCTAAAGCTTTAAGCTATGAAGCAAGTTGATTTGTGAAGCATTTTCTTTCAACTTTCAAAAGGAAATCTGATGGAACAACAGTTTGCCCAAGAATCTTTTAAGAAAATCGTCTTCTTCAGCTCTCCAATCTTGAACAACGAAGCTTTGAGAGGAGGATCGTCTTTTTCAGTTCTCTTTAGAGAAATCACATTGCTCTTTGATTCTTCGGCTGAAAATGGTGTTCTTCAACTGAACTTTGACAGAATTTGTGACGAAAATCGATTTCTTCCGTTCTTCGATCCTCTTTTTCAGATCTTTCAAATGGGTTCTTCAGTTCTGGACGAAAATGTGTTCTTTAGCTTAAAGTGAAAGTTTCAGCTGAAGTTTAAGGAATGTTGCCCTTTTGATTGTTTTAATGTTTTATTCATTTTAATATTTCTTTAATGTTTTATTTTTTTGGCCAAATAAAAATGGAGGGTGATCAAATTTTAATGTTAAAATGTTATAGGGAATATCAAATTTTGGGGAAAACACTAAGGCCACACTTTTCATGTGTTGTATTAACAATTATAAAAATAACACACTTTAAAAGTGAGGCCATTTATGTAAATAGTTGTTGCCAACTATAACAACACTTATAAAGTGTAGGTTATCCCATTAAAGAGTACACTTTAGAAGTGTTCCTAATATTAGTGTAACTAAAAGTCAAAATCTTTAGCTACACTTTAAAAACGTCCCCAAAAGTATTTTAGGCAACACTTTATAAGCGTTGTCCAGATTTAGTGTTGTCGTAGACCTAAAATGGTGTAGTGCTTACTTGCTTTGTTACTAGGTTTGTTAATTACTTGGTTTTAATTTAAATGACCACCTCCATCTATAGGAGGTGATGGAACAATCTAGATAAGCATATTTTTCAACTATATTCTAGAATATTCCTTCAACTACTCAATTATAGAACTACCCTATCTAGAACATTTCTAGACTAGTCTCTCTAGAACACTCATTCTAGAGATCTTTCAATTATCTATAACTCTGGAATATTCTAGATTTTTCTTGACTTGTCACAAGTACAAAATTATGTTGGTGGTGAATGCTTAACCTTCCCCCTCAACACCAACTTAATTTTTCCTCTGCATTCATTGTGAGAGATTCTTGCTCTACAAGCATCATGACGTCCATGCCCTTTGAGAATCTCCTCCTTTATCAAATTATTCTGATCCCTACTCTTTGAAGTCTAATGTTACATTTATATACTTGGCATTTTAACATTCCAATCGTGTCTTCCTTCTTAGTTGGGGTTGCAGAGCTTCTTGGACTTTTTCTTCCAATAATTCTGGAGGTTCATGAACTCTTGTTTACCATGATTTGTTATTTTCTCATTGTGAAAATATTTCATATATATGTGAGTTATATTGTTCACATACCTCGTGTTCTTGCTCAGTCTCACTTCTTTGTCTTTCCTCTTCAAGTTCATATTGTAACTCTTCCTCCAATTTACTTAAATCTGGAAAGGAGACTTCGTTGTACCACCATGTTGGTGCTTCATCAAGTACCACATAAGTTGTCTCTTTTGACATGACGTTTATTAATTTGAACCGTCTCCCTTTCATTATTGGTATGCTTGTAAATTTTAAGTTTCAATATACTTTTACATCATTTGGCCCAACAAAGACACATTACCAGAATCTGTTAGTTGTGATACAGATAATAAGTTTTTCTTCATACCCGGAACATGGTTGATTTTTTGAAGTTTCACTTGTCTCGAGCTGTGATTAGGCATGGACACCATTTTTCTAATATGAGGTATTGGTATTTTTAAATTATTTAAATTCACCACTACTTGACCTCCTTTTATTCACTTATTGATGAGCTTCTTCTCATCACCGACTATGTGATCGAAAAATCCTGAATCAACGATCTAATCATGTTTAAAACATACTGATTTCTCACTTATAGTTATAAGTGTGATCTCCACTTGTTTGTTAGAGTGACAGGGCGAATGATTCTCCCTTTGATTGCTTTCTTCAACTGTATAAAAAGTTCAAAGTCCATTATTCTTCTTTATCTTGTTGGTTTTTACAAGAAGTAGCTACATTAACTTCAACTTTCTTATATCAACAATCTCTAGCGTAGTGTCTTTTCTTACCAAAATTGTAGCACGTCTCCATTTTCCGATTTTTAAAGCCTTTCACCTGTTTGTTTTATCGTTGAATTCTCGGATATTGATTCTTTTGGTCTATCTCTGTCCATGTTCTTCTCCCCGCTTCTTTCTTTTAATAGTCTTTCCCTTTACTGAAGAGTGTCTTATAATTGTATTTTATAGTGAGACTTGATAATGGATTATCCAAATCTTCTTCAATTGCCAAAAGATTTTCCAACTCAAATAAAATTAGTTCTATGGCCGACCCCCAGTGGCTGTTATTATTCCATTGTTCTCCGTCGTTAGACCATGAGCAATGATTCTTCTAATTTGTGTCTCTGTGATAGAATTATTAGGATCTAATTATGATATATCATTAGATAAAGATTTTACCTTCTGAAGTATTAGTTGATCGTCATATTCCGTTAAGAGATCTACAGAAGCTCATTCTCAAGCATTTGTAATCTCACACCATTTTTCTTTGTTAAAATCGTTGTCGAGGTGACCCATGATTCTTAGGGTGTCTTGTCATTCTTAATTCGTTTTAAGAACTACTCCTCAATTGTTACAGTGAGAACAAACATGGCCTTTCCAGCTTTGACCTTCCACCTTTTTGCTGCTTCAACATCTGTTCGTGGTATGGTGTCTAATTCACTAATGATATCCCATAATTTTGGCCGAAAAAGTAATATTATTTTCTCGTGTTCCATGATCCGTAGTTGCTTGCGTTGACCTTCTCAACACTATTGAGAGTGCTCGCATAGTTTGTCATTAATAAGTGTCTCTCAACTTGTAGCCTTTTATAGTACCTTGTAGGATCTTTTTTGAGTTCTTACCTAACCCTTATCAACCAGGCTCTGATATCAGTTATTTAATATTGTTTTTGGTTAAAAAAGACGAGCACTATAGACTTCTGACAACTTGAGTTTTGATATATTAAAGTAAGGACCCGTTTCGGTCTTATAATCTTGATCACACTTGTTTCTTGCTTCAGCAACACACTCACTTGAGCACACTTGTTTACTCTCTTGCTTTTTTACTTAATTGATTTGTTAGTTGCTTGGTATCAATTCAAATGGGCCACCTCTATTTATAGGAGGTGATGGACAATAAGCATATTTTTCTACAATATTCTAGAATATTTCTTCAACTACTTAATTCTTGAACTACTCTATCTAGAACATTTCTAGACATAACTCTGGAATATTCTAGATTTTTCTTGACTTGTCTCACTATAAAACGAACCACAATTACCAACAAAAGAATTTGTTGGTAAATTGATCAAATCGGTTGGCAAATTGAGTTACCAAGCAAATGTCAACTTATATTAATTCGTTGCTAAAAAGCTCACCCATAAATATTCCCAACCGATTTTAATTTGTTGGAAAACTTAACAATCAATAATCAGTTGGTAAACACCCAAAGATATTGTTATAAAACTTTGAAATACGACCCTGAAATTTTCTTGGTAAATTTACCAACTAAGTTTTTGTTAGTATATCGTTAGTACCTTTACTAACAAATTGAAATGGAGTTAGTAGTTTTTTTCCTCATTTTTCAATTCATACATTTGTAATTGGTTAGTAATTTTAGTAACAAAAAATATGTGTTGGCAATTTGCCGATAGATTTTAATAATTTTCATAATTTTTTTATTTTGATTTTCCATCCGGTGTTTGGTACTCACATTAGAGCCCGAATAAATCTAAATTCAAGTCGAAAAGTCCCACACTGGGTGGTAAAACACTCCCTAGCAAAAATGATTGAATGTACCCAATGAGAAACGAACCTGAGACCTCTTGGTTAAGGATGAAGGAGTACATGAGCACTGGTTAAATAAATCTATCATATTTGAATGAAACAATGCAAATCTATGATAACAAGTTAAATTAATCTTAATATGACACATATCATTATATCTATTTAATTTGAGCACGGCTAAAACATAAAAGTTAAAATGCCTAACAACACAAACTGAAAATAAAAGCCTCAAAATATAAAACAACCATCGTGTTAGATATAAAAATTATCTT
This sequence comes from Solanum habrochaites, assembly GCA_027704765.1. NCBI lineage: Eukaryota > Viridiplantae > Streptophyta > Magnoliopsida > Solanales > Solanaceae > Solanum > Solanum habrochaites. The sequence goes on along the minus strand of JAKWJA010002498.1, from coordinate 12,912,496 downwards.
TCAAAGTTAATCGCGCTGACAAAATTTACATCAGAGCACGTTTACATAAATACTAAGCATAATCAAATTTTTTCCAAAAGTTAAAAGTTAAATCTCCTAACGGTACAAATTGAATATCAAAACCTCAAAATCCAAACCAACCATCGCATAAAGCGAAAAATTACCCTCCATAACTAGCCTTGCTGAGGAAATTCAAATTTAAGCATGTTTCCCAAAAAAATGACCTAATTCAAATTTTACCCAAAAGATAAAAGTTAAAACACTTAAGGACACAAAATTAAGGTAAAAGTCTCAAATTCCGAACCAACGATCCTATGAAATCAAAACTGAACTTATATGGCTAACTACGGTGACAAAATTTCAATTTTAGCACGATTACCAAATTGACTAAAGTGAAATTTTTACCTGAACATAAAATTTAAAATGACTAACGACATAAACTAAAAACGGAGCCTCAAAACCCGAACCCTCTATCGTATTACATTAAAAATGACTTTTCGCATCTAAGTGCACTGACGAAATTCTTATCTGGGAACGTTATAAAATATATTGAACAAAGTTAAATTTTAGCCACAATTTATATGTTAAAACACCTAATGGCACACAGTAAAAATGAATGCCTCAAAACCTAAATCAACCATCCTATTAGATAAAAAATGATCCTTGGAGTTAATCACGCTAACAAAATTCTCATATGCGCATCACAAAAATATTGAGCGAGTCAAATTTATGCCTAAATTAAAATTTAAAACACCAAATGCCACAAACAAAAACTGAAAATCCCAAAACATGAACCAACCTTCACGTTAGATAAAATGACATTTCGAAGCTAATGACAGTAACAAAGTCTTAATCTGAGAACGTTTATAAAAAATATTGAACAAAATCAAGTTTTGGTTAAAATTTAAAATTTAAAGCGCGTAATGAGACAAACTTAATATGATAGCCTCAACACTGACGCTGATTTACCAAAAAAATATTTTCGATTGGTAAATTTACCAACTATTAAAATATAAGTTAGTAATTAATAATTTACTGATAAATTTTATCACAATTGGTAATTGTTCTAGTTCACTAAACATTCATATGTAATATTTCAAACTAATAATTAATATGTTGATAAATTTTATCAAAGGATTAATGATGTTAGTAATTTACTAACTACAATCTTTATTTGTTGGAAAATATTTCAACTAATTTGATATTTGTTGGCAAGTTTATCAACAAATTACATTTCGTTACTAATTTACAAACACATTTATCTTTGGTTAGTAAATTTAGCAACACAATCTTATCGATGGTAAATATTTGGTTAGTAATTCATTGGTAATATGTTAATAAATTATATAAACATTGTTTTCATATTTACCAACCGATATATACTTCGTTGGCAACATGACCAACAAAAGGTGTGTGTTAGTAATATTTCTGTTGGTAATCCATTAATAAAAGGTTTCCAAATTTAGTGCCATTTTTTCTCGCTGTATTTAACCAATGAAAATACTTAATTAGTAAGATTTATGTTGTTTATCTGTTAGATTCATTGTTAATTTTTAAAATATTTTTCAGTTACAAATATGTTGGTAATTTGATAGTAGAATACTAACTAACTTAAGTTGTTAGTTAAATCTGTTGGCAATTTGAGGTTTTTTCTAGTGTCTTAAGTACACAATTAACTTACTGATGAATTCTTAACATATGAAACCTACTCAACCTGAACCCATTAGGTCCCAATTATTGTCTCTAAACCTCCAACCTATTGTTTACTCCTCGCGCTTCTCGCCAATCAAAACTATATCATTTGCAAGTAACATATACCATGACAACTCTCCATGGATATGTCGTGTCAGTTCATCCATCTCCAAGAAAAGTAGAAATGGGATAAGAGTCGCTCCATTTTAGTGAATTATGTATTGATGACGCAAACCTCAATATTCACATAATGGTTATACGTTGAAGGTGCGGCAAACTTTACAAAGAAGAAAATAAATGGTTGTGGCTATATGGAGACCAAAAAGCTGCAAATTGGAACATGTGAGTTGTACTATTTATCTGATTTTCGCATTTTATGTTTGATTTGATAAGGATAACAAGAGTTCATTTCATTGAATTTGGTGTTAACTCTATAAATAATCATCTTATTCCGAAATAGTTATTATGATGAAGAAAGTTGTTGTTCTCGAGGAAATGTAGGAGGTATCTATAGATAACTAGATGTGGATGTTGAAATATATATATATATATATATGCACAGTGAAAGCATATCATAAATAATAGATAATCAATACCGTTTATGCTAGAATACATTAACATATTGAAATTTATTTCAAAAGAATTATCTCTCGAAGCATGATTGAATACCTTTAAGAGAATCCACAAGATAGACAAATCAACTATATACATCAACTATGGTCTTCTATAGTGATCCTAAGTTTACATCTGAACTCTCTCTACACTTGGGTGCGAATGTATCGAATAGAAAACTACTTCCTCTCTTTTATAGGTTAGGAGAATCTCTATCTATAGAGATTTTTTCCTAATCCTAAAAGGACTAGAAAATCTAGTTTTTCTAGAAAACTAGAAAACCCCATATTATTCTTCCTTCTTTCCCATAGAAATAGGATACTGAGTTCAAGTAAATATGGGCAATATACAGACCACTAAATAAATTGTTGGTGCTTCCTATTATGAAAATAATTCCAAATAATTAGTTTTGAACTATTCTTACCATAATAAATTACAAATCATTTCACTAGAAAATCATAATTGCACTCCTCTATTTATATTTCGCACCATGTTAATATTTTAGATACTTATCAATAAATCAAATCACAACCGAATTTAACGTAATGATTAATTTCCTTTAGAGCACTGGTTAACTTATTTCATGTATCAGATTCATAAATCCACTTGCAAGGTTTGACACAATGAAAACATATAATTTTCTCAAAAAGGTACATCAATCAATCTCTATAATGAGACATGGAGTCCATAAACTAACTTATTATTTCACCAGTATATCTTATTATCATCAAACTTACCAGGCATACTGGCTCATCTCAAAATCACACTTTTTAATAAATCAAAATGATACTAATAGATAGAAATCATAATAGTTATATCATAATTAAAAATATAAGTACATTTAATAGTTTAGGGAATATGGTTTTGTTAGTCAGTATAAGAGAACTATCTTTACTTGATCTCGTTCAATACATACAAAATGCATTAGCACAAGAGGTTGAAACTATTGCGTTCCCATAATTAAGATAAACTACATAAAATCTTGTTCTACAATCGTACCGAATGACATGTCCAATTTTCATCCTAGATTGTGAACAAAAAACTGTATACGTATAGGAACTGATGATTTAATCCTTTGTGTTTAAGATGAAACTCTACGCACTAATGCATCAACTATATAAGTAAAAGACACGATAAATTAATCTACAATCTATTAAAATTGGGAAAATATTTATTCTATAATAAATATTATATCTTAACATATGGTTCGTAGTATATATATCCCAACAATATCCCACTTAGACATTTAAACATCACAATTGTTATAATGTTCTATATTTAAATGCATGGTTAATAGTATATACCCTAAAAATCTCCCACTTAGATATTCAATAATTGTTAGAATACTATGTCTAAGCACATGACTAATAGTATATACCCTAACAATCTCTCACTTAGACACTTAACTATGCATTTGTAACTTTCACATGTATTCCTTTATTTCTTATTGAAAGAAATTTCCCGATATATATTCTTTTGCAATTTTGTCTAGTACTGCTTCATCGTAACAATTTTATTTTTAATAGATTTTGAAAGACCTTATCAGGAAACCCTTCAACAATGTACTTCTTTTCAGGAGCTCTACCATAAAAGTTCTCAAACATAGAAATTTAATCAATCTTCGTTATGATTCTCCAACTATGATTAAGTACTACTATTATAATCATACTTTCATGATCTTGAGTTTTAATATTTTCTTCAAAATCATTCGATATTGAAATATTAACGACTTTTTATGAAGTATTTTTTTAATTTTCTCAACATCACTCCCACTACTTGAGATAGTAGTTTTCTTATGTCTAGTAACGTTTCTCCCACTACTTAAATGCAATGAAACGTCAATTTTGACATACCCATTAGATGTTCTTGAGCATCTAAATTTATAACTGACTTTTTTGTTATTTCTTTGTTCAATTCCTGTAAAACTAGTTTACTGCTAGGAACATGGTTTACTATATAATTGTTTTCTAGAAATCAGACAGTTGTGTTAACAGTTGCCTTATTTTCTTTACGACAATATAATAAATAAAATTTATTCTTTAGGATATCCAATTAACACACATTTCGTTGTTAATTCAATTTTGTTGTTCTCCCACTTAGTACATGCGCTGGATAATCTCATGTCTGAACATGTCACAGATTAATTTTACGTCAAATTTAACTAGTTCTACAGTTGTTCAAGGTACTGATTAGAAAAAAATAGAATTCAGAATGTCATATTTACTTATTACAATCTATCACAAAAGCCAAAAAAAAAACTAATAATAAGTCAATAATTAATCTTATCATCTTCATAGAAGTCTATTTCTTCTCTCTTCTACACCAATCTTGTAAGCAACAACCGGTGTAGACAATTTAAATGCAATTATTATATAAGATGAGTGACTCATGAACTCTGTAAAGTGGTTTACGTCACTACAATCAGATTGCAGTGACTTTTCTATATATTTTTCCTGATGCTTTTTTCATTTTTCTTAAATATTTTGATTAGTTTATATAGACATACAGACTAACAAAACATCAATAAATATATATTCATATCATGAGTAACCGTTTTTGAAAAATCCAGAATACTCAAATTCGCCTTTTGTATGAATGTTCATTTACTTCAAAAATCAAAATAAAATAATTTGAACTTTATCAGTATAACTTTTTCCTTTAAAAAGGAAATGTCTCTTAGTTATTTTTCTTCTGAACAGAACTCACACGTTGATAGTGATCCCACTTTCAATAAATCGTTACGTCATTCCATTAACCAACCTTGAAGTTCTAGTCAAAATAAATAACGTAGACTCTAGTGTACAATAGGTTTCATTCAATCAAAAAAATATATTCTCTTATGATATATATTAATAAAATTCAGTTTATGCGAGATAATATCAATGAAAAAAATCACGCATCAATATATCAAATAAATGAAATATTCATCAAACTCAATGATAGGAGAGTCACAAACAAATGTATCAAATATTCATCTCTTATCTAGTTAGAAACTAATTTCTTCAAACATAAGGTATATGTACAATGCATTCTATGAATTAACATCTTAGCTCTATCTAAAGAAAAGTTTATGTAGTACTATGTGTCTGCGTGAACTCTATTCAGAATATGAGATATAATGTATTAAATAGATCATAATACTTCGAATAATTCCAAATAACAAAATTCAGGGCTCATTTATACTTATATATCCATGCATCTCGAATAATAAGTGGATGGGATTGGAGAACTACCATGCAATACATATGTATAGTGACCGATTATTTACTCCATAAACTTATGCAGACCTAACTCAGCTAGATAGTCTACTATTAGTGTAAGTCAAGTAAAAATTTTCTATTTACATTGATCCAATTTTATATTACTCTATTTAGGAGAGTTAGTATAAATTATCAAAGCTAGAAGATTAATTATGTAGTGACTTGTATCAAATTCATCCGATGGGGAGGAAGTCCTAAGCCAATGTATTAAACTAATAATTTACTACTACTTAATCGAATATGACCAAAAACTCATATAATGATTCAAAAAAATTAATTTCTTACTAGGTCGTTCTTATGAATCTACAAAAATATAGATCAATCAGATTTTTTTTTTAATATTCCAAAACTATGATCAATTTGGTTGAAAATGTTATATGGTAAAAATAGAGTTAAAGATTTTCCATTTAAAAATTCGTATCACATGACACATATCATCATTTGTGAAATAGATACACAAATCAAGAACCAAGAACAAAATTCTAAAAACTGTTTACATTATATGTATAATATTTTCCAAAAATCCACATGGTTATAAATGCATTGAATGTAAAATTCAAAACACACCTCATAGATATCAATGCATATTGAACAATAAATTTTGATGAAAAAAGGACTACTCATGCAACATAGATATGTGATGTTAGGTATTCACTTCAACAAATTTATAACAAAATCCAACTCAGATAGAGAGTATATGTTGAATTAAGTCAAGTGAATATCCTTATCCATAGATACATTGATCCAACCAAAAATAAATATTTCTAGGAGAGTCAATAGTCTAAGGGTGGCAGCGGTCCAGAACCGGGACTATCGGACCGGTATTAACCTGAACCGCACGAAACTGAGAATCACCATCCGTAATGTACCAAAACGGAGATGAACCGATACCGGTATTTTATACATGTACCCGTCCCGGTTCGCCAGTGAACAGTTACGAAATCGGATCGGATCAGATCGAATTCCAAGACTGGGCGGGATTGAATTTTAAAAACAAATTATTAAAATCAATTAAAAATTAAACAATAAAAAATTATTGTTTTAAATTTAAAAAATTATACTTTTCAAAGTTTTAAAGTTAATTTTTTATACTTTATAAACTTCAAAGTTTGAAAGTTTGTAAAATTCAAACATTCAAATTAGAAATATATAATTTAAATATTAGTTTGAAACTTTGAATATAACTTATATTATATAAATTTAATATTTTATATTTTTAGTTAATATTTTAACCTTAAAAGTTTGAAAATATAAATTTCAAACATTAAAATTTTGAAAATTAAAATTCAAAAGTTTAATTTCACAATAATAAAAATTAAGTTTAAAACAATAATAAAAAAAATTAAGGCGAATAGACTAGACTTTTATTAATATATATTTGATAGAACAATTTGATCTACAAAAATATTAGTAGAGTATTAAAAGATCTAATCTACACAGCCACCTTCTAAGAAGGGTTTTGTTTGAATAAGATCTCGAGTTATCATACTCATACTAATAGACAATTAAACATTTAAATTTAATAGTCAGTGCTACGATAAATATATTTTCTAAAATCATTTAACATTTCTATAGCAAGATGATCGCGAATTGGTTGAATAGATAAATCCTCCAATGCTTCAATGTTATCGTCACTATAATCTTGCATTATTTCATCAACATCACTTTGAAATTTGGTATGTAGTGGTTCATGACCCCAATTTCTTCTCTCGGCATTAATCCAATCTCTAAATAATACCGATATTTCAAAGCTATTGCTGCTAGTGAATGTCTATGCTCTACAATTTGAAACCTTGCTTCACTAAAAACTCCTTTCGAAGCTACTAAAGATGCTTTAATAGCTAATATATCTCGATCCATCGATTGAGGTTTTGGAAATTCTTTGTTGCGATTTCTCCACCATGCCAAAACATCGTTAGTAGATTCTTTATTTTGATTAACATATGCAGCAAAATCATTTCTATTAATGTGAGTTTAAATAGGAATTAAAATAATCATCAATATTATCTTCATTAAGTCTAATCCTAGAACTTTTAGGTTCTTGATCACTTGACACATTTATATAAGTATTATATAAGTCATACAATTTTCTAGCTTCAATTTTTATGCTATCTTTAAATTCTTGACATCTAGGAATTTCATCTTTTTCGCTATCAATATCCAAGTTAAAATATATTTTATCAATCATCTTATATGCACATACATCTTTGTAATGAGGGTTTAACAAACAAGCGGTCAAATAAATTTGAGGAATAGGAATAAAATATTTTTAAAACTTTTCAGTTATTTTGTTAATAATTTCTTCAAATATTGGTTTATTTTTAGATTTATAAAATTTGAAAGAAATCATACAAATATCAGGTAAAACAGTGCAAATGATGGATAATAAAGTGCACATATTTTTTTGGTAGTTAAGTAAAAAACTTTTAGGAAATCTAGGAGTTCATGTATGTCATGTCAATTACTATCATCGAGTCTATATGACATATATGAATTATGAGCATTCTAAACCATTTGTAAGTTTTTTCTATATTCATAAGCGACTACAAACATTTCTTATAAATAATTTCATCTAGTAGACATTGTTTTTGGAACTTTTCAAGGTGGAAGATTATATTCAAAACAACGATTTTGAAAATCTCTACGCCTAGACTTAACTTGACATTTAAATATAAAATGACATGCATTTTCAACTTTCGTGCAATCATTATCATACATTTGTATACCATCTGTAACAATGAAATTATATATGTATGCAGCACACCTAAGAAAATAATCATCACCATAAACATGGCAAAGAGAAGGTTTTAGAAATTGAACAACAACTGTATTATTTGCAGCATTATCTTAGGTGATATTACTTATTTTATCACATATTCCATTGTTTTCTAAAATATCTAAAATTGTTGAGCTATATAACAATAGGTTTTTTTGCATATGACAACATTTATTAACCTAAAATTATTTTTTTATGCTCCAATTTTCATCAATTCAACGTGTAGTTACAGTCAAATAATCATTATCATTTATACTACGGTCCATATCAGAAGTAATGGCTATTTTACAATTATTATAACAAAATAAATAACGAAGATGTTTAAAATATTGTGCTTGATAATCAAATACAGCTATTTTAATTGTATTTCTAGAAAAACCTTTAAATGTGGATTATACACAATTTGTATATAATGTATAAATTCGGAATTTTCAGCAAAACTAAATGAAAACCCATAACAACAATCATTTTAGCTGATTCTTCAAGATCTTTTTCTATATTATATGACCATGGTAAACTAGAGCCAGAAATATTAGAACGATTTAATTGTGTTTGGATCATGTTAGAGCCGCCTACTCCTGCAATTTCACGAAGGGGGGTACAATTATTTTTAGCTTTAGCATCCAAAAATTTCATTTTTACAATGTGACATTAAATGATTACTCAAATGTCCCGTCCCACCTTGTTTCCAACAGTATTTTGATTCAATATATGTTTACATTTATTACAAATAGCTTGTGTTTTATCTTCATTTTGTGTCATAAATTGTCACACAATTGATTTTTTAGCACGTTCTACCTTAGGCCTAGGATGTACGGGAGAACGGAAGCAGGAACATAAAAGGGAGCGGTACTAGGAGCTTGACTGAGAGTACTAGTGTCATAGGTGTCTCAGTTTCATCATCATCATCAAAATTAGGTGTATCAATATAATCATCAATATCATTATCACGTTCATCATATTGACACAAATCCTCATTAAAATTACCAAACCGGCTTCGAAAATGTTCATGATAACGATCTAATCAAGAATTACTATCAATATTTAAAAAGTATCATTACCATGTGTATAATCCTCTGTATTCGTTCTTACTATAGTAGATTTTTTAGTTTCAGATCTAGAAGATTATCGGAGGATGTAAAGTTCAACACATTTTGAACACACTCAAGTGCACTTTTTTACCTTTTTGAACAACATTTTTATCGGAATCCATATTCAAATATTAAACGTGAATAGATTATAGATAATATGAAATTGTAATTTTAACAAATAATTGATCACAAAGAAATAAATAATTATTGCAAAAAATGAGCTTCAAATTATAAGTTGGAATGAATGTACCGAACGTCTACTTAAAAAAGTAGACCAGTATGACCGCCGAAAGCTGAAAATGAAAACTTAAAAGTTCAATTTTGAAGTTCCAAATGCAATTTTCAAAGACCAAAACGAGAATTTCAACAATTTTAAGAGATTAGAGAGTAGAGAAGTAGAGTAGAGAGTTGAGAGAATAGAAGATGATTTTGTGAATTTGTGACTGAAAAGAATGAAGATTTAGGGGTATTTATAGATAAAAAAAGGGTTAAAATGCATTTTTTAAAACTTTGAGGTATTAAAAAAGTTTGGAATAGGGGTAGAGGGTGTAATGTGGAGTAAAAAGGGGTAAAGAGTCGTTGGTGGGCCCAACTAGCAGTTACCCAATGACTCTCAAATGGTGATATGTCAAAAATTTTAAAAAAATCATTTTAATTTAACCGGACTGGACCATGACCGGGACTAAACGGTGAAGTCCGGTTTCCTTCCCTTTACTTGTCCCGGACTGTGTCCATACAGGGACTAACCGGAATGGAACCGGGATGGAACGGGAACGGTTCCGCTGCCATGCATAGTCAATACTAATAATGAAAACTAGTGATTAAACTTCAATGACTTGCATTAATTTCATCCCTTATGGAGGAAGGTCTAAGTCAATACATGAACTTAATACTTCACTAAAATTTATTCATGACGACTATCGAGAACAAACTCTATCACCACTATATCATAGTTAAGAAATTTTTTGGTAAAATAAATTTTTCAAGATATAAAAATTTATATAAAATCATCATCTGAACGATCTCAAATTACCTAATCACTGCATAACAATGAGTCTTTTAAATTTGATCGTTTTTGATAAACCTACAAAATTTCAAATCAATCATAGTTCAAAAATAATATTTATCTCCATAGCTATGATAAAATTTAGATTGAAACAATTTAAGGAAAAATAACCAGATCTACATCCTTATTATATATCAATTCTTGTTAATTCATTATGTGTAATGATGTACCACATATAACATAAATAAAACCGATATAGAGGATGTCTTTCATAAATAACATTTAATTTCAAAAAAATAACTTTAAAATCATTTTAACGACCTCAAAGAAACATAGGCACAGAGCAAATTCAAATTTAAGTAATTTAACTATCTTTAGAAATTGAAACAAAATGACCTACATTCTTATATCAAGTCATGTCAAGTAGCCATGTGTAATCATGTTCAATATTTAACATAAACATAATTGACTTAAAGAATGATCTTATCATATATTCAAATCAAATTTAATTCGACAAACTAGCTTATCCCAACTAAACTATTTTTAATGAAACATTCAAATTTTAAGTCAATAAGAGATCATAAAATTCATGACCACTAAACTATGACCAAATTTGAAAAATAACCATTTCAGACATAGTTAAAGATAATAATAATACAATTAAAAATTTCATTCTCTTTAAATAATTATCTCATGAGCATAAAACATATTGTTCTCTTTAAATAATTATCTCATGAGCATAAGACATATTGTGTCCTTCCTTTTGTAAGACACACAAAATCTCCATATATATCGAAATTTTCCTTTCAATTGATACATATGAATATTCAAGATATTACATTTTTTGCCCATGAAGACCGGAGAAAACCTTTAATATCTCTGTATGAATTATTGAAGTATTACTAGTGTCTATATGTAAATCGACATTCATGTAAATAAATGTTTACCATCAATATTCACATAGGACAAAATATACATGATCCATTGACAATATTGACTCAAATAAATAGATCACTTTTGGAAATCCTATTTTATCAATCATAATTCTCAATTCATTTAATATAATTTCACTTGAATAATTTCTATTAATTTTTTTAATGATTTTGAATAATAAACCACTCAGATAGTCATTATTTATAAATAATTAAATTATTAATTTATACAATATTATATACAGGTAGGGAGTTAATATGCCCGTGATAGTAATAAGTTTGCCAATTTGTTTCTGAGTTTTGTTCCATTCAACACAGAAATATGGAAAAAAATATTCATATATATTGCGATTAAAATCGGCAAAACTATACAACATTTTATCTCTTTTTTTATTAAAAAAAATTATGCTCAACCACAAAAAGAGTTGGAATTAAAAGAAACATTGGTTCCTACTGGTTTGGCGGCAATACCCGTTTTCAAAAACAAATTACTATCAATCACCAATAATTCCTACTGTCTCCACTTCACCAATCAACAATTAGAGAGATCTATGGTCAACCGTTATTGCATAAAATCAGCCAACCAATTCAGAAAACACGTAAAGTCATGGATCCCAGCTTTTCTTTTCTCATAGCTTTTCCAACGAGGATAATTTATGAAATGCGTGTATAAACTAATATATACTTACGTTGTCTAGGTTATTTATTAGACATGCAAGCATGTCTCTTGATGACAATTGTTGGTTAAACATATATAAGCACAACGGAAGCATATCAAGACCATTACTACTTAAATGAATAATAGATAACCAATACGTTTATGCTAGAACACATAAACATACTAAAATTTAATTCAAAAAAATTACCTTTCGAAGAGTGATCCATACCTCCAAGAAAATCTCTAAGATAGATAGACATTCAAACGAATCTACAGATATATATCAACTATGATCTTCTACAGTAATCTCAAGTTCACATCCGAACTCTCTCAACACGTGGGTGGGAAAGTAGCGAATAAAAGACTAATTCCTCTCTTTTCTAGGTTAGGAGAATCTCTATTTATAGAGATTTCTTCCTAATCCAAAAAGAACTAGAAAACCTATTTTTTTGAAGACTAGAAAAACTCATATTATTCTTTCTTTTTCCCGATAAAAATAGGATCCTGAGGTCTAGTAAATATGGGCACTATAGGGAGCACAAAATTAATTACCGAGGCTTCCTATTATGAAAATAATTCCAAATAACTAATTTAAATTATTCTTACCATGATAAATTACAATCATTCCACTAGAAATTCGTAATTGTACTCCTATTTTTATTTAGTAATTTCCAATTAAACATTTATGTAATTTTCAATATTAAGATTTGAGATATTAATCAATAAGTTAAAGTACTGACGAATTTAACTTAATGATGAATTTCCTTTAGAGCACTGCTTAACTTATTTAATGTGTCGGATTCATAAATCAACTTGCAAAGGTTTAACACGATGAAAGCTTATAAGTTTCTCAAAAATGCATATCAATCAATCTCTATAACAAGACATGGATTCCATAAACTAATTTATTATTTCACTAATATATATTATTATCATCCAATTACCAGGCATATTGACGTAGCTGGGAATCTCATCTTTTAATAAATCAAAATGGTAATTAATACACACAGATCATTATAGTTATATCAAGATTAAGAATATTAGTACATTAAATAGTTTAGAGAATATGGTTTTGTCTGTCAGTATAAGACAACTATTTTTACCCGGTCATGTTAAATACATACAAAATGCATTAGCCCTAGAAGTTGGAACTATATCGTTTCCATAATCAAGATAAATTACATATAATATTGTGCTATAATCATACCCAATGACATGTAAATTTACATCCTAGATTGTGAACAAAAAGCTTTATACTTATAAGAACTGATGATTTAATCATATGTGTGTAAGCTAAAATTCTACACATTAAATCATATGCTATATAAGTAAATGGACACCTTTAATGAATGTATGATCTATTGAAACTGGAAAAATATTTATTCAACAATAAATATTGTCTTAACATATTATTAATAGTACATATATCCCAACAATTTTTCTTTGTGTTTGTTGTGACAGTTTCTTGCAAGCATCAGGACGTCCATGCCATTTGAGAATTTCCCCCTTCATTGATTATTCCGATCCCTACTCTTTGAAGGCTTTATTGTAAAAACTCTCTGCTAATATTGCATTTATATACTTGGCACTTGATCATTTCAATCGTGCCTTCCTTCCTAGTTGGATTGCAGTGCTTCTTGGAGTTTTTCTTGAAACAGTTCTGGAGGTTCATGTACTCTTGTTTTCATGAATAATTATTTTCTCCTCCTGAAAATATCTCATTTATATGTGAGTTATATTGTTCACATAACTCATGTTTTTGTTCAGCCTCACTTCTTAGTCTTTCCTCTTCAAGTTTATATTGTAGATTTTGCTCCAATTTTCTTGAATCTGGCAAGGAGACTTCGTTGTACCACCATGTTAGTGTTTCTTCAAGTAATAATATAAGTTGTATCTTTTGGCATGACTTATATTGATTTGAACCTTCTTCCTTTCATTCTTGGTGTTCTTGTAACTTTTAAGTTTATATATACTTTTACGTCCTTTGGCCCAAACAAGACATAATAACAAAATATGTTAGTTGTAATACAGATAATAAATTTTCTTCATACTTGGAACATGGTAGACATTTCGAAGTTGCACTTGTCTCGAGCTGTGATGAGGCATGACCACCATTTCGTTAATATGATTTATTGGTATTTTTAAATTATTTAAAGTCACTACTACTTGACTGCCTTTATATTCACTTATTTTGATGAGCTTTTCTCATCACAAAATATGTGATCGAAACATCATCAATCAACGATCTAATCATGTTCATAATCTACCAATTTCTCACTTAAAGTTATAAGTGTGATCTCCTCTGCTTTGTTAAAGTCCATTATTCTTCTTTATCTTGTTGGTATTGAGAAGAAGTAGTTACATTACCTTCAGCTTTCATATACCAACAATCTCTAGGCGTAGTTTTTTTCTTACCACAATTGTAGCACTTCTCCATTTGCCGATTTTTAAATCATTTCAGCTGCTTGTTTTGTCGTTGAGTTTTATGGTGTTGTTTATTTTGGCATCTCCTTGGACATGAGCTTCTCCCTGTTTTCTTTTTTAATAGTCTTTTTTTTTCTTCTGAAGAGTGTCTTATCTTTTTCTTTTATAGTGACACTTGTTAATGGCTTCTCCAAATCTCTTCAATTGCCACCAGATTTCTAACTCAGATAAAGTTGGTTCTGTGGACCACCCACGCGTGGCTGTAATTATGCCTTTTTACTCCATCGTCAGACCTTGAACAACGATTCTTATCATTCGTGTCTCTGTGATAGAAGTCTTAGGATCTAGTTATTATATTTCATGAGATAAAGATTTTACCTTTGAGAAGTAGTAGTTGATCTTCATATTCCATTGAGAGATCGACAAAAGATCATTTTCAAGCATTTGTAATCTCACACCATTCTTCTTTGTAAAAATCGTTGTCAAGGTGTCCTAAAATTCTTTGGGTTTCTTGGAATTATCAATTTATTTCGAGAACTCATCCACAATTGTTGCACTAAGAACAAACATCACCTTTTCAGCTTTGCCCTTCAACCTTTTTGCTGCTTCAACATATGTTGGTGTTGTTGTGTCTAATCCACTAATATCCAAAAATTCCTGTCCGAAAAAGTAATATTGTTTTCTCGTGCATCATGATCCGTAGTTGTTTGTGTTGAGCCTCTCAACACTGTGGAGGGTGCTCGCGAAGTCTGCCATTAATAAGTGTCTGCAACTTGTAGCCTTCGATAGTAGATTGTAGGATCTTCTTTGAATTCTTGCCTCACTTTTATCCGCCAAGCTCAGATACCACTTGTTGAATATTGTTGTTGGTGGAAGACGATGGGCACTATAGACTTCTGACAACAAGAGTTTTATTATGTCAAAGTAAGGACCCACTTTGGTCTTACAATCTTGATCACACTTGTTGCTTGCTTCAACAACACTCTCTACTTGTGAACACACTTGTTTACTCTCTTGCTCTCTTACTTACTTGATTAGTTAGTTTCTTGGTTTCAATTTAAATCGACCACTTCTACTTATAGGAGGTAATGGAATTGTAACACTCTGAAATTCCAACACGTAATATATAGCCTCAGATGAGTGTCTAAGGTTTGTAACACTGTTATGGTTAGAAATAATGTTTATGAGTCATGTAAGATGTTTCTGAGTCAAGAAACGTCCATGACGTCCAGAGACTAGTGAAAAAGGTTCTAGTGTTTCTTAGCTTATTTCACGAGGTTTTATTTGTCAGATATCAATGAGATTTGGTTGAAAGGTGTTAAACTAGTATTAGCGTAGTTTTAAAGTTAAAACGTGTGTGCACGACTCCCTATGGGCCACCCTAAGGGTCCTTAAGGAGGAACCTTCCATTTTGGCTAAAAGCTGTCAAAAAGCAGTGGCAACCTACTCTTGCCATAGAAAGAGCGTAGGTTGAAGGATGGGGCATCAATGCCTCCGTCATTGGACACTTATAAACTTTTCAAAAAGTGTCCAAAATCATGGTTTCTTACCAAAACTACGGATGTGCAGTATGGGGGCAAGGGAGGTCGTCGACTGACCTACGGTCTGTAGGTCAGGCCTACATTTCACTGTGAAGTTTTAAGTGAGTCAATTAATTATTTTATTAATTAGGGTTTAAGGGGTGATTAATTAAGTTAGTTAAATGACTATATAAACTACCCTAAGTCTAAACCCAACTTAACACCCACAATTCCCAAACACAAATTACTCTACCTCTCTCTACTTTCTCTCCCCCAAAGAATATAGTATTGAAAGGCGAGTTGTAAGGGTTATAGGGATTCAATAAGATTACTTTTCTCCATAAAAATTCAAAGATTAACATGGTATGAGAACCTTTTACCTTTGGGATTAATTTCCCCAAAGGGCTCTTCCAAAATTGGTTTAAAAAAATAATTTCATATATGAATTTCTTTCTAATCCGAATTTGATATTCTAAGTTGTATTGTTTATGGTTTCCTTTGATTATTATGATTAGATTATAATGAATTATTTTTCAATTATGCTATTTCTTAATCATTTAACCTAGTATGTGGAATAGATCATGAATTGACCCAAATTCCCTAACCTTAGGTTATGAACTCCTATTGAATTGGTTAGTATTGATCAAATTGACTTAGTTATTGAGTTAATTACTATTGAATTATTTCATTACACCTATTGATGGATGATATTGTATTGGTTGAGGGTAAAACCAATAATGACGGATATTTAAGGAGAATTGGTAAAACATTGTGATCTTGAACCTTTACTTCAATTATAATGGCTTATACTTGGTGATAAAGTTCAATTGAAGCATATCTTGTGATTTTTTTAAGTAGGTGTTGGTATGATGATGTTATTGAATGTCTTGCTTGTGTGAAGGTTTGAAATTATGTTTAAGATGTACTGATATAAGGTTGGTTATGAATTGCCTATGTGCCTTATTATGACATGATGATGATAATGTGTTGATCTCACATATGAGAGTTGTATTGAGAGGATATTCTCATGCAATTCCTTATGATATAATGACTATGAATACACAAGGTGTTAGTCTCATATGGCCTAATCTAAGTTATGATTGTTAAAAGATGATCTAAAGACATTTCAAAAAAGGATTCTAGCTTACAACCGAGTGAACTAGTAGTGAGGAGTGTCCCTTCCCAATGTGGGAAGGTAGGTTCACTATTGTACTCATGAGATTGGAGACTATAATGCAATGTGCATAAAGAGGGTCCCAAGCATATCTCCTAGTTCTTGAACTATGTTTCCCCTATAGGAATACTAGCTAGTGGATCCACCTAGAATGTGATGTTCATGTTTTGGTACTACCTTGGCAAGTAGTCCATCTTCGTTGGGTGTAGGGTTTCAGGACACTGAATTCCATATTTATCTCATGTAGTCTATTTCGGTTAAGGTAAATATTCTCAAAAGTAAAATGAATTAATAAAGTGAACACTAACTAAGGTGACTTAAGGGGTTTGACTTAGTCTAGGTAGGGGTATGGGACTCTACCTATACATTGCTCTAGTTGTCCTTGAGGAAAGTCCTATGAGGTTGTTCTTATGTGTTGTACAGTAAATGTTGTGCAGATGTTGACTTTACATGTAGATGATCTTATACGATGATAGTTTCACTTATGAACATGTTATTGTTCTATATTTCTATTTTGATGATGATTGCTCTTAATGTAGGTTATGTGAGTCTAGATATTGCTGATGGTCCTTCGTTGGGTTTAATTGGTTGAGTAAGGTTTTGGGGCTTTACATGGTCATTGCACTTGTGGACTTGATGGTGGGTTATGAGTAAGGGTCCTTATACATGATTTGCTGTAATAACATGATGTTGGAGTTGTATTGATTATGTACTCAAAGATGCTATTAAACACGTTGACTTGCTTATACTTGGTGATGTTGGTCTTGTGTTTTATATGGCTTTGTCTTAAGGAATATGTGATTATTGGATTATATGGGTTCTATATTGTGCATAAGGCAACTCAAAGTAACTTGTCATGATTTTATACAAATATCCCATTTAGCATGATTTTAAATGTTTTATGTGCATATTTTCATACTTAGTACAAGTGTGTACTAACCCCTATTTCTATGTTTCTACAATTATGTAGTTTCCGGCTGTTGAGAGTTTAGAGGATCATTGAAGATAACTTGAACTCTCATTCTCCAAGTTTGGTATGTCCTCACCTTCTGAGGACGATGCCACCATCTAGCTATTTATTTTTTTCTAGTCTCAAAGATAATTTAGTTCATTCTCGTCCATTTAAAGACTATTATTGTGTATAGCTATATGTGACTTTAGTTGTAATGAAGTATGGGAAACGCCTGAATGTTGTACTCGATCTAGATAGTTTAAATGTGGAAATTTCCTATTAGAATATATTTTTATATTATGTATGTGAAATAAAAGTAGAAGTCTATGTAATGCTTCCTATGCGAGGAGTCTATGTAAACTCCTTATGTATATATGATGTGTAAACGATAGGTCTATGTAAACCTCATATGATAGATGTACATGAAAACTTGTAAAGTTTCCGCAATTTAACCTATGATATATAATAACGAATACGAAGAGGTTTGTCTTAGTCCTCTCTGAGGACAACAACACATGTTACGTCTAGGGGGTGCTCCTTGGATATGACATGAACAATCGATCTGAGCATATTTTTCTACAATATTCTAGAATATTTCTTCAACTACTTAATTTGTGAACAACCTCATCTTGAACATTTCTAGACTATTCTCTCTAGAATACTCATTCTACAGATCATTCAATTCTCTATAACTCTGGAATATTCTAGATTTTTCTTGACTTGTATTAAATACATAATTAAGTTCGTGATGAATTCTTAACATATAAATCCTACTCAACCTGAACCCTTTAGGTTACAATGTTTGTCTCTAAACCTCCAAACTATCATTAACTCCTCCGCCCGTATCGTCAATCAAAACTATGTCATTTGGAAACAACATATACCATGACATCTCTTCATGGACATGTCATGTCATTTCTTCTTTCTCTAAGACAAATAGGAATGGTCTAAGAGACGATCCATTTTAGTTTATTATGGATTGGTGACACACAACTTAATATTCACTTAATGTTTATACGTTGAACGTGCAATAAACTTTACAAAGACGGAAATGAATAGTTCTGGTTATATGAAGACCAAAAAGCTGCAAATTGGAACATGTGAGTTGTACTATTTATCTTATTCGTGTATTTTATGTTTGATTTTGATCAGGAAAACAAGAATTTATTTCATTGAATTTGGTGTTAACTCTACAAATAATCTTCTTATTCTGAAATAGTTATTATGATGAAGAATGTTGTTCTTCTTAAGGGAAGATAGAAGGTATTTATTGATAACTAGATGTGGATGTTGGAAAACATAAATATGCACAGCGGAAGCATATCATGATTATTACAACTTACATGAATAATAGATAATCAATACCGTTTATGCTAGAACACATAATCATAAATAAATTTATTTCAAAATAATTACCTCTTGAAGCATGGGCGTACATCTTCAAGCGAATCCCCAAGATAGATAAACGTTAAAGCGAATCTACACATAACATCAAATATGGTATTCTATAGTATCCCAAGTTCACATCCAAAACTCCCGATACTTGGGAGAGAAAGAATCAAATAGAAAACTAATTCCTCCCTTTTATAGGTTAGGAAAATATCTATTTATAGAGATTTCTTCCTAATCCTTAACGGACTAGAAAATCTAGTTTTTCCAGTAAAACTAGTAAAACCCATATTATTCTTCCTTTCCCCCCATAGAAATAGGATCTTGAGTTCTAGTAAATATTGGAACTAAAGGGACCACAAAAGTAATTACCGAGGCTTCCTATTATGAAAATATTTAAAAATAATTAATTTGAATTATTCTTACCAGAATAAATTACAAATAATTTCACTAGAAATTCGTCATTGCAAACCTCTATTTATATTTCGTGATTTTCCATTAAACTCTTATGTAATTCACCATGTTAAGATTTCAGATTCTAATCAATAAATCAAAATACTGACGAATTTAACTTAATCATTAATTTTGTTTAGAACAGTGCTTAAGTTGTTTAATTATCGGATTCATAAATCCACTTGATAGGTTTGACACGAAGAAAACTTATAAGTTTATCAAAAATGCATATCAATCAATCTCTAAAACGAGACATATTTCATCAACTAACTTATTATTTCACCAATATATATTATTACCATCCAACTTTCCAGACATATTTACCCATCGCATAATCACACCTTTTAATTAATCGAACAGATAATTAATACAAACAAATCATAATAGTTATATCGAGATTAAAATATAAGTACATTTAATAGTTTAAGGAATTCGTTTTTGTCAGTCAGTCTTAAACAACTATCGCTACTTGGTCTCTTTCAATATATACAAATTTCACTAGCACAAGAAGTTGGAACTATACCGTTCCCATAATCAAATAAATTACATATAATCTTGGGCTTCCATCGTACTTGATGACATGTCCAATATCCAACCTAGATTGTGAACGAAAAACTTTATACTTATAAGAACTGATGATTTAATCCTCTGTTCATAAGCTAAACTCTACACACTAAATCGTCTACTATATAATTAAAAGACACCATAAACAAATGCATAATCTATGAAGACTGGGCAAATACTTATTCTATAATAAATATTATATCTTAACATATGGTTAATAGTATATATATCCCAACAATCTCCCAAATGGAATTTTGACCATCACAATTGTTAGAATGTACTACATCTAAATGCATGGATTATAGTATATACCCTAACAATCTTTTACTTAGATATTTAATACTGAAAATTTTGAGAATACTATGCCTAAACACATGACTAATAGTATATACCCTAACAATCTCTCACTTAGACTGTTAACTATGCATTTATAACTTTCACATGTATTCCTTTATTTCTTATCGAAAGAAATTTATCAAGTTATATTCCTATTTAATTTTGTATAGTAGTGCTTCGTCGTAACAAATCTAGTTTTAACTAGATCTTGAGAGACCTTATCATGAAACCCTCCAAGAGTGTACTTCTTTTCAAGAGCTTTATCATAGAAGTTCTCAAACATAGTAAACAAATCAATCTTCGTTATGATTCTTCCGTTACGACTAAGTACTACTATTATAATCATTCTTTCATGTTCTTGAGTTTTAATCTTTTCTTCAAAATCTTTCGATATTTAAATATTAACAACTTTTCATGTAGTGTTTTTTAATTTTCTCAATATCACTCCCACTACTTGAGATAGTACTTTTCTTATGTCTAATAACGTTTCTCCCACTACTTAAATGTGACTAAAAGTCAATTCTAACATACCCATTAGATGTTCTTGAGCGCCTGAATTTATAATTGAGTTATTTGTTATTGCTTTGTTCAATTCCTGTAAAACTAGTTTACTTCTATGAACATTATTTACTGAATGATCCTTTCTAGAAATCAGACAGTTGTGTTAACAATTGCCTTATTTTCTTTAGGACACTATAATAGACCTTCTTTCATTCATTAGGATATCCAATTAACACACATTCCCATTACTAAAAAAACAGTTAATACCGACCTTACAATTACCAACCTCAAATGATGTCGGTATTTTCCGACCTCCGGAGGTCTGTATTGTTAAAAATAATAAAACTAGTTGGTTTTAGGCAAAATAATGATGTAAAAAATTACAACCTTAAACGGTCGGTATTTTTTGCCGAAAAAATTAATTACAATAAAAATTGACTTCTTGACGTAGGTATTAAATAAAATAAATGAATAAACATATTTTATTTTCGGTATTTTTATTTCATTAATATCCAAATACCGACATCATGAGGTCGGTATTTTTATTTCATCCAAATACTAACATCATGAAATCGTTAATTTATCGAAATACTAACATCATGAAGTCGGCATTTTTTTCATCCAAATGCCGACCTCATGAAGTCGGTATTTTTTCTTCATCCAAATATCGACCTAATGAGGTCGGTATTTTTATTTCATCCTAAATATCAACCTCATGAGATCGGTATTTACCTTTCATCTAAATACCGACCTAATAAGGTCGATATTTTTATTTAATCCATATCAAAATACCAATATATGAGGTTGGTATTTTTATTTCATCCAAATAATGACATCATGAAGTCAGTATTTTTATTTTATCCATATACCGACCTCATGAAGTTTATATTTTTTCTTCATCCAAATATGAACCTCAAAAGGTCGGTATTTTTACTTCAACTAAATACCAACCTCATGAGTTTGATATTTATCTCTCATCTAAAAACTGTCCTAATGAGGTCCTTATAAATACCGACCTAATGAGGTCGTTATAAATACCGATATCATAAGGTCAGTATTTTTATTTCATCCAAATACTGACATCATGAAGTCGATATTTTTATTTCATCCAAATACCAACCTCGTAAAGTCTGTATTTTATCTTCATCCAAATATCGACCTCATGAAGTCGGCATTTTTACTTCATCTAAATGTTGATTTCATGAGATCGGTATTTATCTTTCTTCTTAATACCGGCCTAATGAGGTCAGTATTTTTATTTCATCCATATCCAAATTACCGACATCACGAGGTCGACATTTTTATTTCATCCAAATACTGACTTCATGAATTCAGTATTTTTATTTTATCCAAATACCGACCTCATGAAGTTTGTAATTTTTTTTCATCCAAATACCGACCTCATGAAGTCGGTATTTTTTCTTCATCTAAATATCGATTTCATGTGGTCAGTATTTTTACTTCATCTAATACCAACCTCATGAGATCGATATTTATCTTTCATCTAAATACCGACCGAATGAGATCGAGTATTTTTATTTCATCCATATCCAAATATCAACATCATGAGGTCGGTATTTTTATTTCGTCAAAATACTGACATCATGAACTCGGTAGTTTTCTTCATCCAAATATCGAGCTCACGAAATGTCCATATAATACCCACCCCCTTCACCCGCCTCTCTTTCTTTCCCTCATCTCTTCTACCCTCGGCGTGCTTTCCTATTTTCCTCCTTCGAACGGATCATCAATGAGCAGCAGCCCCGCCGACTCCTCTCTCTCCCTCTCGTCTTCCTCTTCTCCTCTTTCCGTGACCCCTCTCTTTTTCCCTCACCCTCTCTTCTTTAACTAATTAAACTGAGAAAATCTTTAAGTTCTCCAAATACTTATGTGATTTAGTTGTTCAATATTGTGTTAAATGTAAGTTAAACCTAAACTAATTATCCTTACAAAATCTTTAAGTTCTCCAAATACTTAATGTGATTTAGTTGGTGAATATAGTGTTAAAAGTAAGTTAAAACTTAACTCATTAGACTTAAAAAGTTGTTAAGTTTTCCAAACAAGTAATGTGAATTCGTTGTGAATAGTGTTTGAAGTAAATTTAAACTTAACTAATTAAACTAGAAAGTCTTTGAGTTCTCCAAATACTTAATGTGATTTAGTTGGTGAATATAGTGTTAGAAGTAAGTTAAAACTTAACTAATTAGACTTAGAAAGTTGTTAAGTTTTCTAAACAAGTAATGTGATTTCGTTGGTGAATAGTGTTAGAAGTAAGTTAAAACTTAACTAATTAGACTTACTTAACACACATTTCATTGTTAATTTCAATTTTCTTATTCTCCCACTTAGTACATGCGTTGGACAATCCTATATTTTAACATGTCATAGATTAGACTTACGTCAAATCCAAATAGTTCTATAGTTGTCAAGGTACCGATTCAAAAAAAATTGAATTATGAATGTTATATATAGTTATTACAATCTATCCCAAAAGAAACAAAATAAATAATAATAAGTCAATAATTAATCTTATCATCTTTATAAGAGTATATTTCTTTTCTCTTCTACACCAATCATTTATGCACTGTCTGGTGTAGACAATTGAAATGCAATTATTCTATAAGATGAGTGACTCATGAGCTCTGCAAAGAGTTTTATGTCACTACAATTAGATTGTAGTGGATTTACATATAATTTTTATGATGTGATATTCGCTTTTCTTAAATATTTTGATCAGTTTATACAGACATTCATACTAACAAAACATCAATAAATATATATTCATATCATGAGTAACCACTTTTGAAAAACTCGGAATACTCAAATTCACCTTTTGCCAGAATGTTCGTTTACCTCAAAAATATAAATAAAATAATTCTAACTTTATCACTATCACTTTTTCCTTTTTACGAGGAAATGTCTCTTAGTTATTTTTCTTCTGAACAGAACTTACAAGTTGGTAGTGACTCCACTTTCAATGAACCATTATTTCCATTCATTAACCAACCTCGGAGATCTATTCAAAATAAATAAATTAGATGCACAATAAGTTTCATTCAATCAAAAGATACTTTCTCTTAGGAGATAGATTAAATAAATTCAGTTTACGCGAGATATATCAATGAAAAATAACCACAAGTCAATATACCACAAGAAATGAAATATTCATCAAACTCAATGATTAGAAACTAAAAATAATTTCTTCGAACATAAGTTATATAGAGAATGCATTCTTTGAATTAACATCTTATCTCTATCAAAAGAAAACCTTAATTAGTACTAAGTGTTTAACACCTTGAAAATCCAAGACTCATTGTAAAGTCTAACATAGGTATCATAAAGTCTAAACACTTTTTCTAACTCCATTTTTAATGAATATAGGTCATTTATGAGGTTTATGAACCAAAACGTCTAAAACATTCGGGAAGTTGGTCAGAGGGATGTTAGTGTGCCTTAGCCTTTCTGACTAACTTTTAGGAGTTAGAAATGTATAAAAATTGGTGGAAAGGTAGTCAATAGTTGTTTGACTTGTTCCATGGTTGAAAAGTCTGGGTATGACTCAGCAAGGACAAACGAAGGACCCTTGAGGAGGACCCCTGTAGTTTGATATAACACTGCCTGGCAGTGTGCATCGACGGGACAGAAGATGGCCCGTGTGGATCTATTGACTAAATCTGCTCGCTTTATTCCCATCAAGTCTTCATATTCAGCGTAGGATTATGCAAGAATCTTCCTAATGAGATTGTGTGCCGCCATGGCATTCCGTTATCCATCATATCAGATCGTAGTGCACAATTCACATCTAGATTTTGGAGGTCGTTCCAAAAAGGATTAGGTACTACGGTGAAGTTGAGCACCACTTTTCATCCCTAAATGAATGGTTAAGTAGAGCGTACAATACAAACCCTTGAAAATATGATCAGAGCGTGCATTACTGATTTTAAAGGGAGTTGGGATAGGCATTTACCTTTAATGGAGTTTGCCTACAACAATAGTTTTCACTCATCCATTTCCATGGCTCCCTATGAAGCCTTGTACGGTAGGAGGTGTTCTACTATTCGATGGTGTGAAGTGGGTGAGCCATGACTTCTTTGTTCTGAGTTGATTTATAAGACTTTGTAAAAGTTTCATATAATAAGGAACCAGTTACAAACGGCCTGTAGTCGGCAAATATCTTATGACAATAATAGTAGAAGTGATTTGGAGTCCTCCTTATATGGGTCGATATGAAATCTTTCAAAGGGTTGGTAAGGTTTCCTATGAATCGAAACTTCCTAGGGAATTGGCTTTGGTTCATCAGATTTTCCATGTTTCTATGTTGAAAAAGTGTATCGGTGGTCCCGAGTCCATTCTTAATATTTATTGTCTTGGTGTTAAGGATAACCTCTCTTATGAGGAAGTTCCGGTTCAAATTCTTAATAGGCAAGTAAAGAAGTTGAGGAATAAAGAACTGATATCCGTAAAGGTGTTATGGAAAATTATCTAGTTGAGGGTGCAACATGGGAGGCCGAGTTTAACATGAAATACTGTTACGCTCATCTTCTTGAGAATGAAGGTCATTCATTCTTTTTAATAATATAAATATGACTAGAAAATTGAAGTTTCTTGATTTTTGGGTGAAGTTTTGCACATTATGCATTTTTGAAAGAACATAGAGTGTAGTTAGTATTGCTATTAAAAACTTAAAATTTTACCTTTTGCTTGTTTTGAGTTATGTTGTGCATTTTGATATGGTTAATCTTCATGAAATGATAGGTAGCATGTTGTTAAGTTGAACTTTGTGCTAATTGACTCATGTAATGTATGTTGAGCTCATAAGTGTTATGACAAGGAAATGCCTCATGATGAAGTGTTTTGATCCTTATGTGTGGTAATATGTGTTTTGATATTTTCCTTTTTGAAATGACATGATTTATGTTGACTTGATATTTTTGATTGGTTGTGCTGCTACTCTTGGGTCTATTCCTTCCTTCAAAGGAAATTTAGTGTCATTCGAGGATGAATGTTCCTAAGGGGGGGGGATTATGTAACACCTTGAAAATCCAATACTCATTGTAAAGCATAACATAGGTGTCATAAAGTCTAAACACTGTTTCTAAGTCCATTTTTAATGAATATAGGTCATTTAGGAGGTTTAAGAACCAAAACATCTAAAACGTCTAAGGAATTGGTTCAAAGGAATTTTAGTATGCCTTAGGCTTTTTGAATAACTTTTAGGAGTAAAGAATGTACAAAAATTGTTTGAAAGGTAGATAATAGTTGTTTGATTTGTTCCATGGTTGAAAGGTTTGGGTATGACTCACCAAGGACCAACAAAGGGCCCTTGAGGAGAACCCATGTAATGTGATATAGCACTGCCTGGCAGTGTGCATCGACGGGAGAGATCACCGCCCGTGTGTGGATCGACAGGTCGTCGATGCCACCGTCCTCACACACATAGGCTGGTGCAGAAGCTCCCTTTACCTGCACAGTCTCTGGACTCATCGACGGAGTACAGAGGTGCAGGCTACGGTTCGTGCGTGAATCGAAGGGGCATCCATGCCACCGTCATCCCACACTTAGACAAATTGGAGGAAGCCCTCGCCTGAAAAATCTGTGGCCAAGACGATGGAGTGCACGATGGAAGGTGGATTGTCCGTCGACTAACAAACGGATCGTAGATTGGGGTCTCAACTGTGAAGGTCGAGTTTCACTGTTAAATTTGAATGATTTTATTTATTTAATTAAGTGCGTTAGTCATTAGTTTGGTGATTAAAGGGAGACTAATTAATTGATTAAGTACTACTATAAATACCCTCAACCATCATTAACCTAAAGACAACTCTCAAAATAAACTCTCTTTTTTATCTCTTATTTCTCCCTCTACATGAAATCACCATTGAAGGCTAGCAAAAACTAGGGTTTGGGCGCTGGAAAGGGAAGAATTTACCATCAAATCGTTGACAAATCATTAAGGTATGAGTTCTATTCACCTTTGAGATCCTTTCCTCAAAGGGTTCCTTCAAAATAGATTTCAAAAAGTTGAGTTTTCTTATGAGTTTCATTCAATTACGAAATTGAAGTTATGGATTGAGTTGTTAGTGAATCTTAGGGTTATATTTAGTAGATCAGCGTGTAATTCGACTTGTTTATTGTAATTGTTGATGCTTTGGTCTAAATTGAAGAGTATGATCCTTTATCCCTAACCCTAGGTAGTCTTGTTGATCTATATTGTATTGTAATCATTCAATTAAGTTGGTTGTTTATTTGATTACTATCCTATGGTGATATTATGATTAAATTAAGATGAATTATAGGTCTATCATTCTAGTTCTTGAGATGTTATTTAGGTTATGAATAATAATGTGAAATTAGCCTATGTACCTTGTCTCAAGTTATGATCTAAAGATGAATTGTGTAATAGATATGCAATTAGCCTTGTTATCTTATTGGTAATCATTGTGTGATGATATCACTCCCCTAAATTGTTAAGTCATGGGTTGATGGTAAGACCTTGATGATAGACTATGAAGAAGACTTGGTAAGTCTTACAATCTCTATGTTTACTTCCCTTTGTGATTAATTGTTGTTAAGTCATGAAATTACATTGGAGTATGCCTTATACTAGTATTATAGGGTGGTATGATGTTGAATGAAATGTCTTCTCTATGTTGTGAGGTTGATTTAGGTGTATGTGCTATAAGGATGGTGAAAACTATCAATGTGCCTTAATATGTTATGAAATGCAAAAGTGTTAACATCACTTATATGAATTGTGATGAAAGGACTTATACTCATACAATTCTTATTGAGCTTTTGGTGATGATGATTATACAAGGCAATGACCTAAATTAAGTTATGATTGATAATTAATGTCTTAAAGACATTTCAAAAAGGGACTGTACCTTAGCACCGAGTGAACTATATAGAGAACTGTCCCTTCCCACATAAGGAAGGTAGGAACACTACATTAATTTTGAGATTGGAGACTATAATACATGACACATAAAGAGGTTCCCAAATAAATCTCCTAGTTCTTGAACGATATTACCCCCATATGAATACTAGATAGTGGATCCACGTTGTTACTATGATTCATGTTTTGGTACTACCTTATCAAGTAGTGTGCCTTGTTTCGGTGTAGGGTTTTATGACACTGGATTCCACACTAGCTCATGTAGTCTATGTCGGTTAGGGCAAGATTTTCCCAAAAGGTAAAACGGATTAAAGGACTTGAACTATAACTTGGATAACCTAAGGGGTCTAACTTAGTCTAGGTAGGGGTATGGGACTTTACCTAGACATTGCACTAGCTAGCCTTGAGGGGACTCTTTGGAGGAAGTTATTATATATGTTTATGTTATCATAAGATATGATGTATATATATTGACCATGGAAAATTGTTGATACTATATGTTTATTAGTTAATTTATAAATATTCCTTGGATTATAATGATTATATATGATGAAATGCAAGTCTAAATGTCATGATATGTAAAGTTGGACATTGATCATATTTTCTTGTTGAGGATACTTGATTGAGTAAGGTTATGGGGCTTTGCTTGGTTATTGCACTTGTTGACTTGATAAGGACTTCTGAGTAGTTGTCTTGCTTATTATGATATGTTTCGCTCTTATTCATTCTTGTGATATTATTTGTTGATGTTAGGGTTGTAGTAAACCATGGTTTCAAGTATGTTGGGATAAGTATTTCTTGTATGAATGAAAGCATGTTAGTTGATCGATATGACTTACTTGACCTTGCATTAGGTCCCTAAAGGGGTAAAATGGCATGTTTTGATAAAAAGTCCCTTTTAGCATGTCTTGCTTGTGTATGTGCATAAGATCTCATACTTAGTACATGTGGAGTACTAACCCCATTTTCTTCCCTTTTCCACAAACATTTTATGTTCTAGTCGTTGAATAGTTTTTGAAGGCATCATTATTGAAGGCTTGGATTCATCCTTTCATCCAAGTAGGGTAGGTCCTCAACTCTCGAGGGCAATGCCATCCTCTAGCTTTGGATTTTGTTATGAGCTTATTGACTCTATCATTCCTTTCCTTATTATTTGAATATTGTACTTTTGTACGACCTATATATGGTCTTGTTGAACTGATGTAAGGTCTATTTCCATATTGTCATATTCGTTTAGGTGGTATGAGATGAGACAATCATTGAGACTATTTCTATATTCTTATATATGTATGTTTAAAAAAAGTAGAAGGCTATGTAACCTTCCTATATGAAGGTCTATGCATACTCGATATGAGTATATATTATGTTTATGTAGAGGTCTATGTTAACCTCCATATAGTGATAATGAAAGTTCTAAATTTTTTCGCATTTTTCAACCTATGAATGTAATGAAATGTAACTAAGAGTCTAGTATTTGTCCTTCAAAAGAATGATGACGCTGGTAAACGTCTAGGGGGTAAACCCGGAGGTGACAAAATTTGTATCAGAGCATGAGGTTGAATATCATTGAATTATGTCTCTCTCTCTACCACATCTATGTAGTTTTGTATTCATAATTGTGAAGCGCGCCACACTTATGAGTAGGAACCTATATGATGCTTAGGAATCACTCTCTTTCTTGGAAATCTTATCGAGCCAATAGAGTATCCTTATGGTGTGCTTTTGCATCTAATCCTATTGTTGTTCTTATAGGAAGCATGAACACTCGAAGGAATGAGGCTCGAAGACTTTAGGAGGAAGTTGCTAATGCAGGATATTGCTCCTAAGCTAATCGGGATATTGCTCCAAGTGCTCATCAACAAGTCAATACTATGAATTCCCATGTAAGGGAGTTCTCTCAAATGAACCCTCCTACTTTCTATGGGTCTAATGTTGATGCAGACCCTCAAGAATTCATTGATGAGGTCTAAAAGATAATATACGCTATGGGGGTGTCTTCAAGTGAGAGGGCCTACTTGGACACATACCAACTCAAGGATGTGGCTCAAACATGGTATGTGCAATGGACGAATAATAGGCCATTCAGGGGTGGTCCGGTGACTTGGGAGATCATTAAGGCAACTTTTAAAGATTGTCTCTTCCCTATATAGATGAGGAAGGAGAAAGTGACGGACTTCATCAATATTCGCCAAGGAATTAAGTGACCATGAGTACTCTTTGGAATTCATTAAGTTTTCCAAATATGCTCCTTCTTTGGTCTCCGATGCTACAGACCAAATGAGCCATTTTGTGATGGGGATGTCGGAGGACTTACAAGAGGACTGCCAATCGGCCATGTTACATAACAACATGAACATTTTCAAGAAGGGTTGAGGAGGAAAGGGCTAAGCGAAAAAGTAGAGAGGCTAAGAGGGCAAGGTAATTTGATGGAGGTTCTTCAAAGAATAAGCTTAAGATTCAAGACAAGTCAAAATTGAAGAAGTGGGTTTCTAATCAAGTCCCTTC
This sequence comes from Solanum habrochaites, assembly GCA_027704765.1. Taxonomy (NCBI): domain Eukaryota; kingdom Viridiplantae; phylum Streptophyta; class Magnoliopsida; order Solanales; family Solanaceae; genus Solanum; species Solanum habrochaites. Next base: position 12,881,756 of record JAKWJA010002498.1, on the reverse strand, counting down.
CGAATTCCCAACAGGTAGAGGTAATAGTGTGTCGAACCCTAATTCAAGAAGGGAAAAGGTACAAAATGAGAAGCCAACTTGTGGAAAGTGTGGTAAAAAGCACTATGGTGATTGGCTTATGGGGACGAATAATTGCTTTACTTGTGTCAAGAGTTGTCACGAGAGGAGAGATTGTCCAAACTTGAAGAGTCAAGAAAAGGGTAGTGTCCAAGCTCAATCAAGTGGTTCTAGTGATGCTCCATAGAAGAACCGCTTCTATGCTCTCCGCTCTAAGGGTGAGCAAGAGACCTCTCTCTATGTGGCGACCGGTATGTTGAAAGTTTTCTCTCTTGGCGTTAATTTATCATTTGTTACACCTCTAGAAGCAAAAAAGTTTGAAATTTTACCCGATATTTTGCTTGAACCCTTTTTATTATCTACTCATGTGGGTTAGTTGGTTGTTGAAAAAAGGGTGTGTAGAAGTTGTCCTATAATGTTGCCCAATAGAGTTTCATATGTTGATCTGGTAGAACTAGGTATGCTTGATTTAGATATTATATTGGGTATGGATTGGTTGCATGCATGTTTTGCATCCATTGATTGTAGGACAAGAGTGGTGAGGTTTAACTTCCAAAATGAACCCATTGTTGAGTACAAGGGGGAAACTCTAATCATACAGGTCGTATTATTTCTTGTCTAAAAGCATGCAAAGTGATCTCAAAAGGTTGTCTTTATCTTATAGTAAGAGTCCAAGATCTAGAATATGAAGTTCCTCTAATTGAGTCGGTACCCATAGTGAGCGAGTTTCCGAAAGTCTTCCCAAATGATCTACCCGGTATTCCTCCAGAACGGGAAATTGACTTTGGCATTGTTTTGCTACCGGATACAAATCCTATATCAATTCCTCCTTATCGGATGGCAACGACCGAGTTCAAAGAGTTGAAGGTTCAACTCAAGGATTTACTAGATAAAGGTTTTATAAGGCCTAGTATTTCTCTTTGGGGTGCTCCGATTTTGTTTGTAAAGAAGAAAGATGGGTCCTTGAGAATGTGTATATATTACTGCCAAATCAAACAGGTTACCATTAAGAATAAGTACTCTCTTCCTCAGATTGATGACTTATTTGACCAACTCCAAAGGGCGAGTTACTTTTCAAAGATAGACTTGAGTTCGGGGTATCATCAGCTTAAGGTGAGAGGGAAAGATATACCAACGAGACTGAATACATGCATGCATTTACATATAATACATTGCAGTAGTTCCCATGTTTGTTAAAATGGCAGATGCATACACATCAAGTTTAAGGTGCAGTTCAAATTCGAGATCTGTAGGTCTTTAGACTAACAGCTGATTCCTCTTTAGCTACTCTTAGATGATAGAAATTATTTATATTGTTCATCTAGAAAAGTTTGGGCATACATAGGAAAACTTTAATGTGGATGTATTTACTATAATAGAAAAAAGGGGATTTCACTTGGCTCATTAGACATCAAAGTTTCTACTTTGTAGCCAACCAAATAATTCTCTTTTGCTGAACCAAACAGATTCAATATCTCCCTAATAATTACTGTGTGATCAAATGTGCTCATTGTAAACCCTGAACTTTTGCTTTCCATCATTGTGATTTCTTTTTGCAATCAAAGTTCAATCAATTTTATGATAGCAGGAAGTTTATTCAAGTCCCTGTTTGTAAAATTTAACTTTTTAAAAAATCATCAAGGAAAAGTTTGTGAATATGAAAACAATAAGTTGTAACGGGAATGTTCTACTTGTCTTCGACTAGTGTTCTTCTGCAAAGATTCTACAGAAAAGAAAGAGTAGAGAGCATCCTTTCCATTCACAAAAAGGTCGTGAATCTTGCTTAACAATTGGGAATATAAAACTTTTGCCAAGCAAACTGGTTGAAGATAATTGTTCACTTATTTCAGTTTATGCAGTTACAATGTTAACTTCTTTGGAACAGATGGATACTTATATAGAAGCAGGGAGGATTTCCATGTTATGACTTACTCTTTTCCATCTTCATTTTGTTTTCATCCATTTGGAGGTTCTTTTCCTTCATTGAACCAACATACTCACATTCTAAGGATAAAATAGAATATTGTGATGTCTACTTATAGTGCTGTTAATTATAATATATTTGGATAGTGTAGATATTATAATCTTTATATATGGTATGATTAAACAATCTAGATATGAGAATATTCTGTAATCTCTTTAATTAGGTATTTAGGTGATTGTGTAATATTTTATTATTTTCTTTACTTATTTACATTATACGTAATTGCTATGTATTCCCATCAACTTGAGGGAATGATCAATCAATTCAATTTCCAATATTTCTTCTTCTTCTTCTTCTTCTTCTAAATCTCATCGTATCAGAACTATTATTTTAGCGCTCCCTCTAAATGTTCTTCTCTGAAATAAAGTAAATAGAGGGATTGATCACTGATCTTCATCTCAAGAACAATGAATTCATGATTTTGGTGCTTCTCACCATATTTCTGATAACAAAATCACTTTCTCTACTCTTACTACTCCTTCTACTCTCTCTGTTGTTACTATGAAGAATGGAGCAAAGACAATTGTAAAAGGGATAGGTATTGATAATCCTCTGCCTTCCATACCTTTAAAATCAGTCCTTTTTGCACCTGAATGTCCATATAATCTTATATCAATTAGAAAATTAACAAAAAAATCTAAAATGCGTTGTAAACTTGTTTGATGATTCTGTTCTTGTGCAGGATTGAAGTACGGGAAAGGTGATTGGAAAAGGACAAGAGTCACAATGATTGTACCTACTCTCCATCCCAAAACCACATGTTGCTTTTACTTCTGTTCTTTCTTCTGAATTTCTCCACAGTCAATTGGGTTATCCGAAGTCTCTTGAAATTTAAAAAGATGGTCCCAGTTTATCTAGTTTATCTTTTTTAGAGTGTGAATCGTGTTAGCTTGGTAAGAACACTTGTTCCTCATTTGCAAAATGCATTAATAATAGGGCCACCTCTATGTTTGGAATCATTCATTTGGATATATTAGGTCCAAGTTGTATATGTTCTTCCTTAGGCTTGAATTATTTTGTTACTTTTACTAATGACTATTCTCGATGCACATGGTTATTTTTAATGAAAAAATAGATCTGAGCTATTCTCTATCTTTTGAAATTCCATGTTGAAATTGACAATCAATTTGGTATTTCCATGAAGAAGTTAATCATAGATAATGGTTGAAAATACTTCTATACTTCTTTCTCTTCTTCTTTTTAATCCCATGACTTATTGCATTTGTCTTGTTGTGCACATACTCAACAAAATGAAGTTATTGAGCGAAAGAACAAACATCTAATTGAAAAAGCTCTAACATTGCTCATTCATAATCAATGTCCCTTTACATTTTTGAGGGTGATGATGTTAATACTGCTTTCTACTTAATCAATCACATGCCTTCATCTGTTTTGCAGTACCAGAGTCCTCACTAAGTCCTTTATCCGTACAAAAATTTATTTCCTCTTGTAACACTACGGAAGGCCAAGACCTAATCTAGAGACTCACATGAAGAAAAAGACTTAGAACACAGTTTTCAGGCGTAAAATAATGTATCTAAAACATTTAGGAGGCGTTAGAGTCAAAACATCAAGAAACGTCCATGACGTCCGATGAATTGTGAAATGTGAACTAGTGTGCCTTGGCGTGTTTCAATGGGTTTTAGGAGTCATACTTTAATAAAAGTTTGTAAAAGGTGTTAAATAGGTATTAGAGTTTGCTTAGGGTCGAAACGTCCAGGTACGACTCCCAAAGGATCACCCTAAGGGTCATTGATGAGGACCCTTCTAAATTGACCCAAAAGCTGTGTTGGACAGTGGCTACCTACTAAACCTATCGACGAGTCGGCATCTGATAGACAAGGCATCTATGTAATCAAAGGTCCAGCCTTAGAAAAATTTCCAAAGTGGTCAAAAAAATACCACTCTCTATCCTAACTGATGGTTGCACAGGATGGTGTCGTCGTTAGACCTACGAACCTTAGGTTGAGGTCTCGTAGGTACTGGACTGTGTTGACTCCCTAGTTTTAAGTTAAGTCAATTATTTATTTAGTTTTTTTAGGTTGTTGATTATGTGTCAAAGAGTGCCTAATTAAGTTAATTAAGGGACTATATAATATATAAACCGAATTCAAAGGCATTAGGGCTGCAAGTCAACTTTGTCTCCATCAATCTTCAAGAATATCTAAAGTATGAGAACTCTTCACCTTTGGGACTCCTTTCCCCAAAGGGTTCTTTCAAATTGATTTCAAAAATAGTTCAAAACATGGGTTTCAATCTAAATTCATGAATTGTCTTTCAATTGAGTTTATTTCAATTTATTTTGATTATTCATGTTAGGTTATGATTATGAATAGATCAATTGTTATAATTCTTAGTTGTTAACCTAATTTATGGCGGAATCTTTTAATTGAGTCCCTTACCCTAACCCTAGTCATGAAATAGATTTTTAGAGGAATAGGACTCCTAGAATTGGTCATGTTATTATCCAATTCGTGGTTTAATGATGGTGATAAGTAAATTGTTGGATGATTTGGGATGAATTTGGGGTGAATTTCTTAGGGAAGCAATGGAGACTAATTGGTATGACCTTATGATTCTTGATTCTTTACTTAAATTATGATGGATTGTATTTGGTGATAATGTTGTGAAATTGAAGTATATCTTGTGATTAGAATTAGGAAGATATGATGCGATGAATATGAATATAAAGGTATGATATCATAGGTTCAATGTGAGATCATGTTGAGGCTACGTTAATACAAGTTTGAATATGATTTCTCTTGTGTGCCTTAAATGATAAGATATAGATATATTGATCTCACAAATGATGGTTGTGTGATGAAAGTAAGTTCTCATCCTATTCTTAATGAGCTAATGTGATATGATATACAAGGGGGTTTGTAAAACTCCGGAATTTCCATGAATTACATTAGACATTTTCCTATTAAATAATGTTTAAAAATTATGTTTCCAGACCTATATTAATTTATTAAACTCAATTAGAAAAGGTTAGAGACAAAACGACAAAGAAAAACCTTGACGTCCATAAACTAGGTAGATTGAACTAGCACATGTCCCTATGTTTGGTGAAGGTTTGGGAGTGTCAAATGAAGTAAAAAACTACTAAAAAGACATTTAATAGGAAACATACAGTACAAAGGGTCTAAATTTCCGATAAAGACTCCCCAAGGACAGCCCAAAGGGTCCTTGAGGAGGACCAAACATTGGCGATCAAGCTGCCAAAGAAGCTAGCCATAGCTAAGATTTGGATTCCCTTGTGTGTCGCACAGCAAACACAGGCTAGGAAAATTTTTCCTTGCAACGCGGGGCCTGCCTTGACCCAAATGTTCAGAAAAAAATTGGAATTGGCCCGCGATGCGCATCCCCTATCTGGATTTGTCCGCGACATTTTAAGTCAATTTAACTTCACAAAAAAACCCATTTAAGTGAGGGGTTGTTAAAACACAAGACCACACTCTAGATATTAGGGATAAATCATGGATTGAGACCGGCGTATTTGACCTCTCGGAGGTTTTATACAAGCCCTTTCATATCAATCATCGCATATACATAGTGAAAACTAGTGCGGAATTTAAAACTTTTCACAAAACATAATATATTCTTTAAAATCTATTTCATATAAAAACAATAGGAAATACTAAGTCTCAATCTCATCATCTTAAGACACAAGACTGTTTGAGACACGGCCCATACAAAATACTAATATAGAAATACTTAGTCTATTACAATAATTTGAATGAAAAATATAAAAGACATATATGCCCTCAAGTCTAGTGAGGACATACTTCAACTTCTCTTGAACGATCTTCCAAGTCCAAGTCATCACTTCTCAAAACTCCTCACGTGCGAAGAACTATATAGATAGATAAAAGCATGGAGTTAGTACAACCACATGTACTGAGTATGGCTTAATGCATAAAAATCATGAAAAATGAACATTTATTGGAAATATACATCTTTTCATTTAAAAATCATATTATAATTTTAAGAACAACATTTAATAACTTAGAAACACATAAGATAACCTTTAAACAAAAATAACATTTTAAGAACTCACTTTACAGTGAGCTCATTTCACGATACAGTGAAGTTCTTCACTGTTACAGTGAAGTGCTTTCTTTCCCACTTTAACTCTTCCTAGAATGTACACTCTTCACTAGAAGTTATCCTAAGACTCACTTAAGCAACACAAAGAGAGACCGCCCAAACAACCTCCCTAAGCATACCTAAATGAACCTCAAGAACACTTGTAATAAGTCACATACACACTTGAAGACATCAAACATATCACTATATAGATAATACGACATTCTCCTTCCAAAGGCTATCAAAATACCTACTTAAGAAAATCAAGAAGATACCGTCCATAGTGAACTCTTCAAGATTCGCCAAGTAATCCTTAGAATACCTAAGGCTTAGATCATATCCACAAAATCAACCAACTTCCTAACCGGAGTCATCCTCAAGACATCCAAGATAAGACATGAAGAGATCATCATTTATGCCCTCTTCATACTTTAGTTAAGGAATGCTTAAGTCACTTTAGATTAGTTACTCCTTTATTCACATAATTCTTAACATAAATCATTAGTTCATTAAGACTCATACATCACATAAAGGACATTCAAGTAATGGTCTTAGAAAAGACCTAGGAAATCCAAGTAACACCTTCAAAGCCTATTATGCAATGTCTAGATAGCGTCCCATACCACCACCTTAAACCACATAAACTTCTCAAAGTTACAAGGTATTCCAAATGATGAGAATAGGCAATAATCGACATTGACCATGATAGAAAGACATGGAATATGGAGTTCCATCCTACTCCGATGTGATTGTTGTACTTGCCAATGGTAGAACTTAGACACATCCCATGAGGTACATGGTTACAGAATATGAAGGGCTTCTTTGTATTCTACTCTCATACTTAACTAGAACTACTTCACTTACCATACTCACTCGGTGCTAGCCTTATTTATAAAAGAGTAATTCACACATTAGGTTCACATAAAAGGGTTCCATAACAAGTTCATAAGCCAATAATATTTACCCTACCAAAGAAGGTCCACTACGGGTGCACACAATTGCGACAAGAAGCTCATGATTACTTTCTTAAGGATTAATATTATGAGGTTCCAGCCAATCAACCTTAAGTCTATCATTCCTTTACTTTGAAGGATAAAATTACGGCTTACGACTTCAACAATCTCAACATTATCACTAAGTCAAGGTTTTCATATAAAAGACTCTCATAAGTTCATTTAAAGTCACATGTCATTCATACATTCAGACTAAGAGTTTTAACACCCTAAATCAAGACATCACATATTCATAATCATATATATCAAGCAAGGGACACAAGTCAACCAAGACAAGAGAATAGATGCATTACTTTTTACCCATAATGCAAGTCATTCTTGAAGCACATAGAAACAACCCTAACATCTTCAAGTCATATTATATACTATCATAACATCATCAATGTAATATACATAGACTCATATATCCATGTAGTAATAACCAAGACTCAACTCCAACACTACACACATAATGTGAAAGGCATAGTCTAACATGGTCACCTAAGACAACATGAATAGAAGAATACATGTATGACTCCACATGTAGATAGATATTGTCATGCTTCACATAATCAAACTACACTTATAGTAATATTACTTCAATTAGTTGTGATCATGGCGAAGATCATCATATTGCATACAGTAACGTCGACAAGGACACATCAATTGCAAGTAAAGCACATAACACCTCCACCATAAGTGGACCATACCAGTCACAATAGAATAAAGTATAAATAACATTAAATTAAAGGAAATAGGGCTTCATACTCCCACATCATCCTCAACACTTCAATCCAAAGTCAAATTACTCAATTCGATAACACAAGACCCATACCCAAGGCCATAACCAAAAATTTAACATAAAACTACCATAACAAATGAACTAGGTCAATTCAATGTAAATTCGTCAATGTAATAAAACATATATATCAATTTACTACAATTATTACATCAACGAATAGCAACATAAAACTACATAAGAATTCATCAACATTAGATCAATATCAAGTAACCCAAAACTTACACAAAAACAAGGGTTTATCCAATTCATGGGTTCATAGATAATTTAGGTTAAAATCAAAAATAAACTATCAATTAAATTATAATTCATTGTTTATAAATTATTTATGCAAGAACCCATGGTAGAATCATGAAATTGGACAATTCAACCTTGAAAACTTTGAAAAACATCTTGAGAAATGAGATCCTTGATGAAACGAGTTTCAAGGATGAAAAGTCATACCTTAATGATTATAACTCTTCACTTTGATGAATAATTTCCACTCAAAACGTCACACCAAGCCCTTTTTTTTGGACTTCAATGGAGTCTTTGGATTTCTTAAGGGATTTTGGGGTTTTGATTTAGAAGAATGAAGTTTTCAATGCGTTTAACACTTATATACTCATTTAAAATACCAATATACCCTTAATAAACCACCAATAAATCCATTTATATGTCGGGTGAATTTATAAGTTCACCCCTAGACTTAACAGTGACTGCATGAAGGCACACAGGCCAATCGACGGACTGCCCATCGATGGGGCGTAATCCCACTTACGAGTCGTGTTGTCAACCGTCGATGGGCTCAGAGGCTGGGAACTCGTAGATTTGATATCCAATCTAATTACCTACACACTCCCATCACCTACGGGGCGTCGACCAAGCTACTGGTCGTCAATTGCCTTTCGTAGGCGGACTGCCTTTTGGCAGATTTGGCCACCAACATGGGTCCTTGCTCAAGGGGACCTGCGAGGGGGAATTGAGGGGCACTGGATCGGGGACTATCTTCTGGTGGGCAACCAAGATATGGCGTGATAAATCAAATTCTATCCCCGCTGGCCTTAAAACCAGTCATCATTCGCTCTGATATCGTTTGTAATCACGCAACAAAATCTACCAAACACCCCGTTCTTTCCCTATGCACACTTTTTATCTGTTCTCCTTTGGTCTTCTTTCTTGCCTCGGCGCTTGGATTTTTTTTCTCCGCACCTTCTCCCGCACCCTTCTTGACCCCCGTTCAATTTCGCAATGATCCTAGATCTCTTGAAAACAAATTTCGGTTCCTCTTTTGATTCTGGCTTTTCTGTGTACCTGCTCTTATCTCCCTTTTTTCTTTTACCGTTCAATGAACGTACCCTTTGGTTTCGTCAGACTTTCTGCCTACACCTGCCTTCGTCCCTCAGTCCCCTCTTCTTCATATTAACCTCGTTCGCCCTTCGGCCACTGCACCGTGATTGCGTTTTTGTTTCGTGTGCTCTGGTGTGTTTTGTGGGTAGGACAAACGCGAACCAGTCCAATCATACGCTGCCCCTGCCCTAGACATTAAACACGTGTCTATTTCTTTTGTTTTGTGCCCTCTCTCAGCTTTCTTGGACGAGTCTTGAAACATCTTAAGACCAACTATAATCAATCCAAGGAATATATACGATTGTCCTCTTTTGTTCTATTTGTTGTGTTTTTTAATTACCCTCTAATTGAAGACTTATAAATCTCATTAATGAAAATCGATAAATAACTTATAAAAACTAAAGTTTATGCTATTCCCAAAACTGGAAGTCATCACCACAAGAACATCTATCCTCCAAAATACTAATCTAAGAGTATCTAAGAAGCTAAAATAAGTAAAAGCTATAGGTCCTGGCCGGCAATCTCAGGGCAACAATACATGACGAGGAAAGATTCAGTCCAATCTAGAAGCCATAGCTCACCCTGAAATCCACGGGCGTTGATGGGAAGACTGCCTAGAGTGCGGTTGAGTGAAGACGATGTTGCGTTTGCTGCACTCCACAAAAGAAACAAAGAAAAACAATTAACAAGTAGGGGTCAGTACCAAACACGAGGGATTACTGAGTAGGTATCATCAACAAACTTCAAAATAGAAAAAGGATATATCAAATATATCATCAATCACTACAATTACTTCAACATGTAGCAACAACAAGTTCTATAATCATAAAACCACCGCATAAGTTCACCCCATGAGGACTCAAGCTCAATGCCATTACCCAGTTGGGAAATTAGTCATTAGACTTAAGCATATTAACGCTCTTTCAAGATTCAATTATGTTATTTCTTACTCGTTGTACGGTACGTGGAAACTCCGGCTCCAGATAATACGTGTCGGTTCGTGGACACCCGATCCCCTAATCTACGTGTCGGTTCGTGACACCGATCCGATCCCCCCCCTAATTTACGGCGTGGCGGTTCGTGACACCGATCCCCTTAATTCACGTGCAAGTGAGTGAACCCGATCCCCTAATTCTAAGTGTCGATTGTGACACCCGATCCCCTAATTTCAACGTGTCCGTTCGTGACACCCGATCCCCTAATTAACGTGGCGGTGTTCGGACAACCCGATCCGGTAATTCTACGTGTCGTTCTGTGTTACCAGCTCCCTAATATTACCATGTCGGTTCGTGGACCCGATACCACTAATCTCATCACTTTAGTCATACAAGCCTTTCTTTTATACCAAGGCATCATCAATCTCATAACAAGGCAGATTAGGTTTTTTAAAGATTTAGGATTCAAATAGCTTCATTCATGCTTATTTTATCACAATTTATGTAATCAATATTCATACAAGAGTACATATTTTAAGCATATACAAGGGTTTACAATATACCCCATACATATCATTCGATATTAAGAGTTTACTACGCATCGAATACAAAATATAACCACCTCCACCGAAGATTGCGTGATAAAGCAAGCAAAATCCTCTAAATCTTTACTTACTTCTTCGGTCATTTCATCTCGTTCGTTTTCTCCCTATATCTCTCGGTTATTCTATTTTTCTGGAGTCAACCCTCTTTCTGTTACCCTAAATTAACCATATAATTAAGTATAAAAAGATGACAAAAGTAACCCACTAATTAATTAAGGTTATCTCCTTTAAACCCTCAAGAATTGGAATGATTAATATTCAAATCACTAACTTTATAAGTATAAGCAGGAATAGTCAAAAAGCCCTTTTAAACATGTTAGACAGAAATCCGACCAAAGCCTGAGGATTACGCAGTCTGTGACGGGCCGTCGTTTGCCTGCGACGGTCCGTCCTGCTGCTTCCATCACAGGGTTCAGAGACACTAGATTTTTTACCAAGGGTCGTGAGGACCCGTCATGACCCTGAAACGATCGTCCTTGCCACCACCGTCGTGACGTAGAGAGTCGATCTAACTACCCAAAATTTCTAAATTCTAAAGTGTTTGGGAACGGACTTCCAAAACGGTCCGTCGTAGACCAGGAAGGTTCGTAGTGGGTCCGTGACTCAGCCAGTTTTCATTGAAATAAAATCTGCTGCCAACTGGACTAAACGGTCGTTTACAATAGATACCAATTACCCATTCGTCATCTCGAACGATCATAGAAGAAAAAAAGGCAAAAAAGGGAGTACCTGAAGCTTGTAAACAGGTTTGTGGGTTATCTTTCTTGCATATCAGCTCATCTCTTTATTGTTCCCCAAGTGGAACTCTTCAACTGGTCGTCTTCCATTGAAACTTGATGGATGCAATCTCCCCTTGATCTCAACCTGCGAAGTTCATCTAAGAATGGCAAAAGGATCCTCTCATAAGGTCAAATTTTCATCAAGCAGAACTGAATCCCACGGAAAGATGTAGTTTCCATCCCCAATGGTATCTTTTCAGCATAGACACATGAAAAAACGGATGCATGCTGACAGCCTGGAGGCTAGGAAATCATAAGCCACCTCCCCTACTAGCTTTAAGTATTCAAATGGGCCAAATATACCTCGGTCTGAGATTACCTCTTTTACCAAACCGCATTCCACACCCTTCATGGGTGAAACCTTCAGCAAAAACTTGCTCACCCTCCATGACTCCAAGTCCCTAACATTTCGTCCATCTGCCATACTCCTTGTGCATACTTTGAGCAGCCTAAAGCTTTCTGGAATACATTTCCACCTTCTCTAATGAAATCCCTTCAAAAGCGTCAGTCCCAAGTTCTAACTCGATGCATAAACCAACCAATGGGAGACCAGATATCCTCCTCATACAATCCTTCGAAAAGGAGCCTATCAATACTGGGTTGATAGCTATTATTGTTATGAAAAACTTGCTAAGGGTAAGAGGTTATCCCAATTGAACACCAAATTCTTATCACAAATGCACGAAGATATCTTCAACACTGAATTGTTCGCTCAGACTGCCCAGCGGCTGAGGGTGGAAAATGTAGTACTAAGGTCCACCTAGTTAACCTAATTCAGCATGCCAATGTTCTCCAAAACTTAAAGTAAATTGCGTACCTCTATTTGATATGATGGAAAGTGGAACTCCATGCAAACCCGAACCAATTTCTGAGATAGAGTCTGGCTAACTTATTGCAGTGTAAGTCACTTTAACCGGAATGAAATGAAGCAGACTTAGTTAAAGCTAGTCCACAATTACGCCAAATAGAATCAACTTACCATTGTTTTTGGAGGCCAACCAAGAAGTCCATTGCAATTTCTCTCCCACTTAATCAGGAATGGGCATTCTTTGAAGTGTAACCTCCGGGCCTCTAGTGTTCATATTTACTTTGCGGACAATTTGGAAATTTGGCAAAAAAATCAACAATGTCGCGATTATTCACTCCACCAAAAGTGTTGCTTAGGTCACGGCATCTTGGTTGCACCAAGATGTATAGAATATCCGAACTATGAGACTCTGTAAGAATAGTGTGGAATCAAATCATCACCTGGGAACAACACACCCTTCCCTAATTCTCAAAACACTTCCTAATTCATTATTGCGTCTTTAGCCTCTCCTCCAACACCCTTTGTTTCGGATCCGAATCAGTTTTCATCAGCAAAACTCCTTTTCCCATCAATTTTGTCAAGAAAAGAAGATCTGCCTACACCTGGTCCAAAAAAATACCACCTTCTCATTACTTCTAACCTCATAAAAGTCATTAGCCGGCGTCTTGAATCTCTAGCCAAGGGTCGTCTAGAGGCTTGCAAGGAGCTTAAACTACCCATGCTCACTGGCTTTTCTACTTAAGGGCGTCTGTGCCACAACATTAGCGTTTCCTGGGTTGATAAAGATGGTAATATCGTAGTCCTTCGTAGTTCCATCCATCTCCTCTGTCAAATTCAAACCTTTCTGAATAAGAACATATTGTAGGCTACGATTGATCCGTATAGAAGTCACACTTAACCCATATAGATAATGTCTCCATTCCCTTTAAGCAACCACCCACCGCAGCAACTCAAATCGTGGGTGGATAATTACGTTAATGCACCTATAATTGCCTGAAGAATAAGCAAATTACATCTTCTCTTCATTAGCATGGACCAAACCAGAATAGGATGCATCACAACAATAAACAATGAAGTTCTGACCCTCTACTGGACGGTAATGATAGATGGGTAGTCCAGCAAGTCTGAGTTATGAAAGCTTTCATCACATTCCTCCGACCATACAAATGGAACATTCTGTTAGTTCAAGTTCGTCACTTGGGAGGGCAAAATAGAAGAGAATCCCTTGACAAATCGCCGGTTATGGTAGCTGGCAGTCCAACAAAATCTCCTTATTTATGACACATTAATAGGTATTACCCAATTTCTCCACTGTTTCAATCTAGAAGGATCCACCAATCACTCTATCCTTAGAAACCAAGTGGCCCCCAAGAAAGACCACTGAAATCTGCAAAGAGCAGGGATCAGCACTTGGAGAATTTGCATGAAAGCTTTTTCTCCCTCAACATTTCCAACACATTCGCAAATGCTTCCTAATGTTCCTTCTTAAACTCTTGAGTATTCAGTATATCATCAATAAATACGATCACAAAGAGATCCAGATAGGCTTTAAAAATCCCATTCACAAGATAATGAAAGCACCAGGGCATTCGTTGACAAAGGACATTACCAAGAATTTCAGAATGCCATACCTTGTTCGAAAGCAGTCTTTGGCCACATCTGCTGCCAGCATGTCAATTGATGATAACCAGACCTCCAAGTCAATATTAGAGAAAGGAACACCAGCACCTGTAAACTGATCGAACCGATCATCAATGCGAGAAGAGGATACCCTATTCTTAACAGTAATTTAGTTAGTTGTCGGTAATATCTATGCACATCCAAGACTCCCATCTTTCTTCTCACAACAAGACAGGAGGCACCCAAACGGGGATGCACTCGGTTCTAATAAAGCCTTTCCCTAACAATTCTTGAAGTTTGGCTTTTAACTCCCTTAACTCTGCTGGAGCCTTTTATAAGGGTGTATGAAATGGGGCGAGTACCCGGTTCCAAGACGACAGTGCAGAAGTCAATATCTCTTCCGGTGGATACCAGGAAGGTCTGCAGGAAAACATCTAAAAACTCGCGGACTTATCGAAACCGAAATCAATTGAAGGTACTTGGGGTATATCATCCGGAGGTGGTGCCAAAGAAAGCTAAACAAACCCTTACTAACCATTCTCTTAGCAGAAGAATGGAGACGATACGAAACGGATGGAAGTGTTAGTCACCCTCCCACATAACGGATCTGTCCCAGGCTTGGCTAACGTCACAATTTTGTTTTTTAGCATTAACAACTAAGATTGCAAAGAATTTGAGAAGAAAAGCCAAGTCTACCCAGAATGACATCGAAGTCAACCATTTTTAAGATAAACCAAGTCTACATGGAGTAGTGCTCCCCAAAAGTCACCAGACAAGACTATATCCCTTTCAACATCACCGGACTCACCAACAGGAAGTAGAAACAGAATAGGCATGTTCAAGCAATTCATCATGTTTAAATTAAGAAGCCAGAAAATGAGGAAGATACATATGAAAATGTGGAGTCGGTATAAATAATACAGAAGCCATGCAATCACAATCCAAGAGTTACTGTGATAAACATGCATCTGATTGCTCCGCCTTCAGACCGCCTAGGAAAGCGTAACACTGGGCCTTATCACTGTCTCGCCCATGCCCCTACCATTGTTTGTGCTGTAGGTGCTCACAGTTTGCCCTTTACCCCGGACGGTTTGGTGACACCCATTACCTCGGCCCACCGCGTTCTCCAGAATAAAGCCCCTCTACCATGGACCACCTATACCTCTAGCTATTGGGGGGTCTATAACTCTCTGTTTAGGACTAAGTCCTTCCTAATATTGCCCCGTCTCCCCAACATCCATAACACTCCCGGAGTGAAGCATAGGTCTCTCAGAGAAATGTTGACCGGTCTGAGGTGGACCCAAATACAGTCTGTAGTGGAAGACTGAAGTTGCGTCAAAAACTGATTAACTCCTGAACCCTGTCCCTAGATAAGAAACCATTAAAATCACCTCCCTTTCGAAACCTTTTTGATTGTCTCTGCGATGCCCATGGTGAATTCATCTGGCTTCACTCTTCCACCATTATCACGAAGTTACCTACTCTTGATAAGGATTTTGCCGTAGGGCCCGCGACCTGTAAGGCTGAAAATCCGCAATTATGACCTCAATCCTCGTCACAAAACGGCGAATCAGCTCTGTGGCCTGAAACAAAGTGGGTGGAATACCTAGGTAATGCACGAAAAACTTAGCCCTCATATGCAGTAAACCGGAACATCCTACCTTGCTCTTAGGCTCAAGAACTCAATCCTTTTCCGATCTCTCAGGAGTCCAGGGAATATATTCTCCATAAAAAAGCTATAGAATGGATGCCAAGTCATAGGTGTGCTCTGTTGGTGACACTCAAACATGTGAGGACCGGAGACGCCGAGCACAGTCACATATTGGCGTTCCCTTGTAACTGATAAGTCACAAAAACTCAACACCCAAAAACCGTTACTAATACCCATCTTTGTGTAGTAAGCTCATGACAGTCAACCAGAATCGTAGGCATCTCAGATTCAGAACCCCTGAAGACTGGAGATTTTAATTTCAAGGACTTACTGAAAAGTTCATGCTGATCATTTGTCATTATAGGCCCTGTGGTCTCAGACGAGGGGAAACGTGCCTATTCCAATGGGAATCCATGCGGGGGGAGCCATAGTGGTTGCATGTTGTACTCCGAAACCTGAGGTGCTGGTTGCAGAAAAACTGGAGTGTCTGGCCTTGATGCAGATAACCCGCCTCAAGATAAGCAAGAACCGATTGATCATAACTCTGGGGTAGTGTTGGGTGGCAATTCCTCATTCTGCCACGTGTTCATTATCCCATCCTCACCATCTCTTACCACTTCCGAGTTGGTGGAGGAGTAACCGCCCTAGTTATAGATTGGCTAGGTGCTCGTCCTTCTTCCCTAGAGGGACGTCCTCCCACGACCTCTACCACGGCGGCCTCTTGTCGGTGCTCCTCCCTCGACGCTACAGCCACCGTGGCTAGCTCAGACGACCCGTCCCGCCGGTGATGGGGTTGGCGTAATCGTTTGCTCCAGTTCTAACCATCTGCGAAATAGAGTGAAGTGGTCTCAGTACCAATTTGTATCACCTAGATACCAATTGGATCCAGTAATAGCACGAAAGAAGAAGGAAGGAATAGAGTTTCCTAAATCTTTAAGCCTCTCAAAGAAAGAAAGGAGTCCCTCCTACGTTCTTAAGACTCTATACTAGACCTATTCTTTGTGATGAGACCAAGAACCTAAAGTCTCGGATACCAAGTTTGTCACGACCCAAAACGGGCCGCGACAGGGGCACACACTTATCCTACTATGTGAGCGAACACAACCCATCCAATCCCCAACATTTTCAACATACATAACAAAAATATAATGCGGGGAAGAACTTACAAATCATTTAATGAAAAATCGATTAAATAAATTATAAACACTCAATACTATTTATTTCCAAAAACTGGAAGTCTCTCTCACCACAAGAAATCTATCCCACTTACTAATCTAGAGTATCTAGGAAGCTAAAATAAAGTAAAAGCAAGGTCCAGCCGGAATCTCAAGGCATCAAGACATGACGAGGAGATCCAGTCCAAGCTAGAAGCCATACTCGCCCTGAAATCAGACGTGATGAAGATGGATAGAGTTGAGGTTGAGTTGAAGACGATTGGTGCGTTGCGGCTGCCACTCCAAAATAACAAAGAAAAAAAATAATGATAAGAGGGGTCAGTACAATAAACACGAGTTACGAGTTAGGTCTATCGGCCCAAACTCAAATATAAAACAGTATTATATCAAATAATATCATAAATCAACAACAATACGCAAAATGTAGCCACCAAAAGTTAATAACATTAATAAGCACCGCCAAGTCACCATGAGGAACTCAAGCCTCAATCCATACCCATTTGGGAATGAGGGTTCATTAGATTAGCATATTAACGTCTTTCAAGATTCCATTATTTTATTTCTATTGTGTCGGTACGTGACACTACGATCCATATACTAAGTGTCGGTTCGTGACAACCGACCCTCCCGAATTATACGTGTCGGTTCGTGACACAGATCCCCTAATTCTTAGTGTCGGTTCGTGACACCCGTACTAGATACCTAATTTACGTGTCGGTTTGTGACCACCCGATCCTCTAATTCTACATGTCGGTTGTTGACACCCCGATCCCCATATTCTAAACCGGGTGTCGGCGTCGGTTGTGAGACCCATCCCCTAATTATATGTGTCGGTTCGTGATTACCCGATCCCCCCTAAATTACTACGTGTCGGTTCGTGACCACCCGCATCCATACTCTCATCACTTTTTAGTTCATCAAAGCCTTCTTGTGTTATACCAAGGGCGTGTACATAATGAAAGACACATCTCTCCTTTGATAGCTCCCCCTAGTTCTTTTCGACCTAGTCCTGCCGATTACTCCATCCACCCTTCGCCCCCGACCCTTTTACTTCCACCTCGTCCTCTGTCATTTTCCCCGTTACCTTGACTTTCTCACACTCCTTTGCCCGTCCTTCCTTGTGCCCCACGGTTTTCTGTTAGGCTTCGTTTGTCTCTTTTTTTTTCTTTCTTCTTTTCTTCGGTTTCCTTTTTCAGTTTTTTTTTTTTTTTGTGTATTCTATTCTCTCTTGCATCTTCTTCTTGTCGTTTTTTCGCCCTCTTTTTTCCACGTCCAGATTTTCCTGACCTGCCATGCCAACCTCTCCATGTACCCTAATCACATTCCTGTTTCTCCGCTCCTTTACTACTTTCCCCTGCCTCTTCCTCCTTTCCCCAATCATCGTCTCTCCCGCCCTCACTTCGATCTCACCTCTCCTCGTCATTATGCTGTTTTCCGGCTCCTCTCTTATCCCATCCCGCTCTCTAATTAACAAGGCAGATTAGGTTTTTTCAAGTTAGGATTCAATAGCTTAATCATGTATTTATCACAATTATGAATAAATTCATACAGCATACAATAAGCATATAGAAGGTTACCAATACTTACCCAAGAACATATCATTCGCTATTAGAGTTAATAAGAATAGCATAAAAAACCAGAACTACCTCACCGAAGATTTCGTGATCAAGCAAGCAATCCTCCAAATCTTTACTATCCTCTTCGTTTCCCTTTTCCTCGTTGTTTCTCCCTCTCTCTCTCTGTTCGTTATTTTTTCTTATGCAACCCTCTTTCTTTTCACCCTAAAGAACATTAATAAGTAATAAAAGATGACAAAAGTAACCCACGATTATTTAAGTATCTGCTTTATCCCTCAAGAAATTGGCATATTAATCTTTCAACACTACATTATAATTATAAGCAGGGAATAGTCCAAAACGCCCCTTAAAACATAACAGAAATCCGACCCAGGGCCTGGGATTACGTAGTCCTGTGACGGTCGTAGTGCCTGCGAGGTACAGTCCTGATGCTTACGTCAAGAGTTCGGAGAATGATTTTTACCAAGGGTCTGTGACGGCCCGTCATGCCTGTAGAGACGGTCTGTCGGCCCCCCAGTCGTTGACGTTCAGAGAACGATCTCCTCAGGACACAAGAATTCTAGAAATTCTAAAGTGTTTGGAACGACACCCCACGACGGGTCCGTCGTGCCCATGACTAGTCGTGTAGGATCCGGAGACTCAGCCACTTTCACAGGAAAAAAAATATGCTGCTCAAAATGATAAAAAGGTGTTACAATATATTCTATGCGATCAAAAATCTTGACTAAAGTTCATCCAAAACGAACACATAAAACTCGGCTGGATAATGACTAGACACACAAGGGTCACTTCAAGGCAAATCTTTTGACCATCATGGACATTTGTGGACGTTGGACTCGAAATTTAACGGAACTTGAAAAAACTGTCTATACCTGCTATACGATAATTAACTAGTTATGAACATTATAACATAATTTGTACACACATAAAAAATAGAACACCTCTGAGGAAATAGGTGACTTAGTCGTTAACATCTGGTCGTCCCTAGACGTTTGATTCCAATGCACCCTATCTGTCGATATGTGACTCTATACCATATATTAGACCAATTATTTTTACCTTAGACCATCAATACAAAACAGTTGTCTCTAGTTCACCTAAGCTTTTGGGCGGGTCTTATCCATCTCCCCCACTGGACAACATTCGTCCTCCAATGGACACTTGCATCGCTCGAAAACTTCAAAATTA
The DNA here is from genome assembly GCA_027704765.1 of Solanum habrochaites. NCBI lineage: Eukaryota > Viridiplantae > Streptophyta > Magnoliopsida > Solanales > Solanaceae > Solanum > Solanum habrochaites. The sequence goes on along the minus strand of JAKWJA010002498.1, from coordinate 12,862,168 downwards.
GAGATTAAACTAGAAAAACTAATTAACCACACTACAAAATACAGAACCAAGAGGAAGGNTATAATGCGGAAGACTTAAAACTCATTAATGAAAATCGATTAAACAACTTATAAAAACTCAACACTATTTATTCCCAAAACCTGGAAGTCATCACCACAAGAACATTTATCCTCAAATTACTAATCTAAGAGTATCTAAGAAGCTAAAATAAGTAAAAAGCTAGTCCATGCCGGAACTTCAAGGCATCAAGACATGAAGAAGATGATCCAGTCCAAGCTAGAAGCATTAGCTCACCCTAAAATCTGGCTTGAAGAAGACTGGCTAGAGTTACCGTTGAGTTGAAGATGATGGTACGTTTGCTGCACTCCACTAATAACAAAGAAAACAATTACAAGCAGGGGTCAGTACAAAACACGAGCACTGAGTAGGTATCATCGGCCAACTCAAAATAGAAAACAGTATATATCAAATAATATCATAAATCAACTACAATACTCAACATGTAGCAACAACAAGTTCTATAATCATTAATAAGCACCGCCAAGTTCACCCATGAGGAATCAAGCCTCAATGCCATACCCATTTGGGAATTAGGTTCATTAGATTGAGTATATTAACGTCTTTCAAGATTCATTATGCTTATTTCTCTCGTGTCGATACGTGACACTCCGCTCCATATACTACGTGTCGGTTCGTGACACCCGATCCCCTAATTCTACGTGTCGGTTCGTGACACCCGATCCCCTAATTCTACGTGTCGGTTCGTGACACCCGATCCCCTAATTCTACGTGTCGGTTCGTGACACCCGATCCCTAATTCTACGTGTCGGTTCGTGACACCCAATCCCCTAATTCTACGTGTCGGTTTATGACACTCGATCCCCTAATTCTACGTGTCGGTTCGTGACACCCGATCCCCTAATTCTACGTGTCGGTTCGTGACACCCGATCCCCTAATTCTATGTGTCGGTTCGTGACACCCGTTCCACTACTCTCATCACTTTAGTTCATCAAGCCTTCTTTTATACCAAGGCATCATCAATCTCATTAACAAGGCAGATTAGGGTTTTTCAAGATTTAGGATTCAATAGCTTCATCATGCTTATTTTACCACAATTATGTAATCACATTCATACAAGCATACAATTAAGCATATAGAAGGGTTTACAATACTACCCAATACATATCATTCGCTATTAAGAGTTTACTACGAATAGCATAAACCATAACCTACCTCCACCGAAGAATTCGTGATCAAGCAAGCTAATCTTCCAAGTCTTTGCTTTCCTCTTCGTTCTTCTCTTTCTCTCGTTCGTTTCTCCCTCTCTCTCTCTGTTCTTTCTATTTTTCTTATTCAAAACCCTTTTTTCTTTTACCCTAATAATCATATAATTAAGTATAAAAGATGATAAAATACCCCACCACTTGTTTCAAGATTCTCCCTTTTAACCCCCAAGTAATTAAATTATAAACATTAAACCACTTACTTTATAATTATAAGCAGGAATAGTCCAAAACGCCCCTTAAAACATTTAACAGAAATCCGACCCAGCCTGGGATTACGCAGTCTGTGACGGGCCGTCGTGCCTGCGACGGTCCGTCCTGCTGCTTCCATCACAGAGTTCAGAGACTAGATTTTTACCAAGGGTCTGTGATGACCCGTCATGCCTGAAACGGTCCGTCCTGCCACCCCGTCGTGACGTTCAGAGAGTCGATCTAACTACCCAAATTTCTAAATTCTAAGTGTTTTGGAACGAGACCTCCACAACGGTCCGTCGTGCCCATGAAGGTTCGTCGTGGGATCCGTCGACTCAGCCAGTTTTTCATGAAATAAAATCTGCTGCTCAAAATGACTAAACAGGTCGTTACAATAGATACCAATTTACCCATCGTTCGTCCTCGAACGATCATAAGAAAAAAACAAGGGCAAAAGGGAGTACCTGAATCTGTAAACAGGTGTGGGTATCTTTCTTGCATATCAGCCTCCTTCTCCCAAGTGGACTCTTCAACTGGTCGATTCTTCCATTGAACTTTGATGGATGCAATCTCCCTTGATCTCAACTTGCGAATTTCTCTATCTAGAATGGCAATAGGCTCCTCCTCATAAGTCAAATTTTCATCAAGCAGAACTGAATCCCAACGAATGATGTAGTTTCCATCCCCATGGTATCTTTTCAGCATAGACACATGAAATACCGGATGCACTCCTGACAGCCCTGGAGGCAAGGCTAATTCATAAGCCACCTCCCCTACTCGCTTAAGTACTTCAAATGGTCCAATATACCTCAGGCTTAGCTTACCTCTTTTACCAAACCGCATCACACCCTTCATGGGTGAAACCTTCAGCAAAACTTGCTCACCCTCCATGAACTCCAAGTCCCTAACCTTTCGATCTGCATACTCCTTTTGCCTACTTTGAGCCGCTAAAAGCTTTTCTTGAATACATTTCACCTTCTCTAATGAATCCCTCAAAAGGTCAGTCCCCAAGGTCTAACCTCGAATGCATCAAACCAACCAATGGGAGACCTAGATATCCTCCCATACAATCCTTCGAAAGGAGCCATATCAATACTTGAGTGATAGCTATTATTGTATGAAAACTCTGCTAAGGGTAAGAGGTTATCCCAATGACCACCAAATTCTATCACACATGCACGAAGCATATCTTCCAACACCTGAATTGTTCGCTCAGACTGCCCATCGGTCTGAGGGTGAAATGCAGTACTAAGGTCCAACCTAGTACCTAATTCAGCATGCAATGTTCTCCAAAACTTAGAAGTAAACTGCGTACCTCTATCTGATATGATGGAAAGTGGAACTCCATGCAACCGAACAATTTCTGAGATGTAGAGTCTGGCTAACTTCTCTGCATTGTAAGTCACTTTAACCGGAATGAAATGAGCAGACTTAGTTAATCTGTCCACAATTACCCAAATAGAATCAAACTTGCCCAATGTCTTTGGAAGACCAACCACGAAGTCCATTGCAATTCTCTCCCACTTCCATTCAGGAATGGGCATTCTCTGAAGTGTTCCTCCGGGCCTCTGTGTTCATACTTTACTTGCTGACAATTTGGACATTTGGCAAAAAAATCAACAATGTCGCGCTTCATTCTACTCCACCAAAAGTGTTGCTTTAGGTCACGGTACATCTTGGTTGCACCAGGATGTATAGAATATCCGGAACTATGAGACTCTGTAAGAATAGTGTGGATCAAATCATCAACACGGGGCACACACACCCTTCCCTTAATTCTCAAAACACCTTCCTCATTCATTATTGCTTCTTTAGCCTCTCCTCGCAACACCTTGTCTCGGATCCGAATCAGTTTCTCATCAGCAAACTCCTTTCCCTTAATTTTGTCAAGAAAAGAAGATCTTGCCTCCACACTGGCCAAAAATCCCCTTCTCATTTACTTCTAACCTCATAAAGTCATTAGCCAGAGTCTGAACCTCTCTAGCCAATGGGCGTCTAGAGGCTTGCAAGGGAGCTAAACTACCCATGCTCCCTGCTTTTCTACTTAAGGCGTCTGCCACAACATTAGCTTTTCCTGGGTGATACAAGATGGTAATATCGTAGTCCTTCAGTAGTTCCATCCATCTCCTCTGTCTCAAATTCAAATCTTTCTGAGTAAAGACATACTGTAGGCTACGATGATCCGTATAGACTTCACACTTAACCCCATATAGATAGTGTCTCCATTGCTTTAATGCAAACACCACCGCAGCCAACTCTAAATCGTGGGTCGGATAATTACGTTCATGCACCTATAATTGCCTCGAAGCATAAGCAATTACATTCTTCTCTTGCATTAGCACTGGACCCAAACCAGAATAGGATGCATCACAATAAACAATGAAGTTCTTACCCTCTACTGGCAAGGTAATGATAGATGCGGTAGTCAGCAAGGTCTTGAGTTTCTGAAAGCTTTCCTCACATTCATCCGACCATACAAATGGAACATTCTGCTTAGTCAAGTTCGTCACTTGGGAGGCAATAGAAGAGAATCCCTTGACAAATCGACGGTAGTAGCTGGCTAGTCCAACAAATCTCCTTATTTCTGACACATTAATAGGTCTTACCCAATTTCTCACTGTTTCAATCTTAGAAGGATCCACCATCACTCTATCCTTAGAAACCACGTGCCCCAAGAAAGACACTGAATCTAGCCAAAACTCACACTTGGAGAATTTGGCATAAAGCTTTTTCTCCCTCAACATTTCCAACACCATTCTCAAATGCTCCTCATGTTCCTTCTTACTCTTGGAGTATATCAGTATATCATCAATAAATACGATCACAAAGAGATCCAGATATGGCTTAAAAATCCCGTTCATCAAGCTCATGAAAGCAGCAGGGGCATTCGTTAGTCCAAAGGACATTACCAAGAATTCATAATGCCCATACCTGGTTCGAAAAGCAGTCTTTGGCACATCTGCTGCTCCCGTATTTTCAATTGATGATAACCAGACCTCAAGTCAAATTAGAGAAGACACAAGCACCTTGTAACTGATCGAACAAATCATCAATGCGAGGAAGAGGATACCTGTTCTTAACAGTTACTTTATTTAGTTGCCGGTAATCTATGCACATCCGAAGACTCCCATCTTTCTTCTTCACAAACAAAACAGGAGCACCCCAAGGGGATGCACTCGGTCTAATAAAGCCTTTCCCTAACAATCTTGAAGTTGGGCTTTTAACTCCCTTAACTCTGCTGGAGCCATTCTATAAGGGGGTATGGAAATGGGGCGAGTACCCGGTTCAAGATCGATGCAGAGTCAATATCTTATCCGGTGGCATACCAGGAAGGTCTGCAGGAAACACATCTAAAAACTCGCGGACTATCGAAACCGACTCAATTGAAGGTACTTGGGTAGTATCATCCCTGAGGTGTGCCAAGAAAGCTAAACAACCCTTACTAACCATTCTCTTAGCACGAAGAAAGGAGACGATACGAACTGGATTGGAAGTGTAGTCACCCTCCCACACTAACGGATCTGTCCCAGGCTTGGCTAACGTCACAGTTTTAGCATTACAATCTAAGATTGCAAAATTTGGAGAAAGCCAAGTCATACCCAGAATTACATCGAAATCAACCATTTCTAAGATAACCAAGTCTACATGAGTATTGCTCCCCACAAAAGTCACCAGACAAGACCTATATACCTTTTCAACTATCACAGACTCACCCACCGGAGTAGAAACACGAATAGGCATGTCAAGCAATTCACAATGTAAATTAAGACCAGTAGCAAATGAGGAAGATACATATGAAAATGTGGAGCCAGGATCAAATAATACAGAAGCCATGCAATCACAAACCAAAAGATTACCTGTGATAACAGCATCTGATGCCTCCGCTTCAGACCGCCCAGGGAAAGCGTAACAATGGGACCTATCAGCTGTCTGCCTGTTTCCCCCTACCATGTTGTGCTGTAGTGGCTCCAGTTTGCCCGTTACCCCGGCTGTTTTGGTGACCAACATTACCTCGGCCACCGCGATCTCCAGAATAACGGCCTCTACCATGACCACCTTTACCTCTAGCTATTGGGGGTCTATAACTCTTTTTTGGACAATTCCTCCTAATATGTCCAGTCTCCCCACATCCATAACACTCCCTGGAGTCAAGCATAGGTCTCTCAGAGAAGTGTTGACCGGTCTGAGGTGGACCCCAACTACAGTCTGTAGTGAAGACTGAATTGGTCGGACTGAGTAACCTCCTGAACCCTGTCCTCTAGAGTAAGAACCATTAAAATCACCTCCCTTTCGAAACCTTTTTGATGTCGATGCCATGGTGAAGTCATCTGGCTTCACTCCTTCCACCTCTATCACGAAGTCTACCACTTCTTGAAAGGATTTTGCCGTAGCCGCTACCTGTAAGGCTGAAATCCGCAATTCTGACCTCAACCTCTTCACAAAACGGCGAATCCGCTCCTGTGGACTGAAACAAAGTTGGGTGGAATACCTAGGTAATGCACGAAACTTAGCCTCATATGCAGTAACCGACATCCTACCTTGCTCTAGGCTCAAGAACTCATCTCTTTTCCTATCTCTCAGAGTCCAGGGAATATACTTCTCCATAAACAAGCTATAGAATGATGCCAAGTCATAGGTGGTGCCTCTGTTGGTTGACACTCAACATGTGACCGCCACCACATTTTGGCGTTCCCTTGAAACTGATAAGTCACAAACTCAACACCAAACCGTTCTACTATACCCATCTTGTGTAGTAGCTCATGACAGTCAACCAGAAAATCGTAGGCATCCTCAGATTCAGCACCCTTGAAGACTGGAGGTTTCAATTTCAAGAACTTACTGAAAAGTTCATGCTGATCATTTGTCATTATAGGCCCTGTGGTCAGACGAGGAAACGTGCCTATTTCCAATGAGGCATCCATGCGGGGAGCCATAGTAGCTGCATGTTGTACCTCCGGAACCTGAGGTGCTGGTGCAGAAAACACTGGAGGTGTCTGGCCTTGATCAGATAACCCGCTAAGATAAGCAAGAACCTGATTGATCATCTCTGGGGTAGGTTGGGGTGGCAATTCCTCATTCTGCACTTGTTCATTCTCCCCATCCTCACCCTCTCTTACCACTTCCTCAGTTGGTGGAGGAGTCACCGCCCTAGTACTAGATGGGCTAGGTGCTCGTCCTCTTCCTCTAGAGGACGTCCTCCCACGACCTCTACCACGGCCTCTTGTCGTTGCTCCTCCTCGAGCTACAGCCCCAGTGGCTAGCTCAGACGCACCCTGTCCCGCCGGTGCTGGGGTTGGCGTAATCGTTGCTCTAGTTCTAACCATCTGCGAAATAGAGTGAAGATGGTCAGATACCAATTTGTATCACCTAGATACCAATTGGATCCAAGTAATAGCACGAAAGAAAGAAAGAATGAATGAATTTTCCTAAAGTCTCTATAGCCTCTCAAAGAAAAGAAAGAAAAGTAAGGCGCCCCCCTACCGTTCCTTAAGACTCTACTAGACCTGTTCTTGTGTGATGAGACCAACGAACCTAAGTCTCTGATACCAAGTTTGTCACGACCCAAAACGGGCCGCGACTGGCACCCACACTTATCCTACTATGTGAGCGAACCAACCATCCAATTCCCAACATTTCAACCATAAATAACAAAATATAATGCGGAAGACTTAAAACTCATTAATGAAAATCGATTAAATAACTTATAAAAACTCAATACTATTTATTCCCAAAACCTGGAAGTCATCACCACAAGAACATCTATCCTCAAATTACTAATCTAAGAGTATCTAAGAAGCTAAAATAAGTAAAAAGCTAGTCCATGCCGGAATCTCAAGGCATCAAGACATGACGAGGAAGATCCAGTCCAAGCTAGAAGCCATAGCTCGCCCTGAAATCCGACGTGATGAAGACTGGCTAGAGTTGCGGTTGAGTTGAAGACGATGGTGCGTTTGCTGCACTCCACAAATAACAAAGAAAAATAATTATAAGTAGGGGTCAGTACAAAACACGAGTACTGAGTAGGTATCATCGGCCAACTCAAAATATAAAACAGTATATATCAAATAATATCATAAATCAACAACAATACTCAACATGTAGCAACAAAAAGTTCTATAATCATTAATAAGCACCGCCAAGTTCACCCATGAGGACTCAAGCCTCAATCCCATACCCATTTGGGAATTAGGTTCATTAGATTGAGCATATTAACGTCTTTCAAGATTCATTATGTTTATTTCTCTCGTGTCGGTACGTGACACTCCGCTCCATATACTACGTGTCGGTTCGTGACACCCGACCCCCTAATTCTACGTGTCGGTTCGTGACACCCGATCCCCTAATTCTACGTGTCGGTTCGTGACACCCGATACCCTAATTCTACGTGTCGGTTTGTGACACCCGATCCTCTAATTCTACATGTCGGTTCGTGACACCCGATCCCCTAATTCTACGTGTCGGTTCGTGAGACCCGATCCCCTAATTCTATGTGTCGGTTCGTGATACCCGATCCCCTAATTCTACGTGTCGGTTCGTGACACCCGATCCACTACTCTCATCACTTTAGTTCATCAAGCCTTCTTTTATACCAAGGCATCATCAATCTCATTAACAAGGCAGATTAGGTTTTTTCAAGATTTAGGATTCAATAGCTTCATCATGCTTATTTTATCACAATTATGTAATCATATTCATACAAGCATACAATTAAGCATATAGAAGGGTTTACAATACTACCCAATACATATCATTCGCTATTAAGAGTTTACTACGAATAGCATAAAAACCATAACCTACCTCCACCGAAGATTTCGTGATCAAGCAAGCAAATCCTCCAAATCTTTACTATCCTCTTCGTTTCCCTTTCTCTCGTTTGTTTCTCCCTCTCTCTCTCTGTTCTTTCTATTTTTCTTATTCAACCCTCTTTCTTTTACCCTAAATAACATATAATTAAGTATAAAAGATGACAAAAGTAACCCACTAATTAATTTAAGGTTATCTGCTTTATCCCTCAAGAAATTGGATTATTAATATTTCAACCACTAACATTATAATTATAAGCAGGAATAGTCCAAAACGCCCCTTAAAACATTTAACAGAAATCCGACCCAGCCTGGGATTACGTAGTCTGTGACGGGTCGTCGTGCCTGCGATGGTCCGTCCTGCTGCTTCCGTCACAGAGTTCGGAGACTAGATTTTTACCAAGGGTCTGTGACGGCCCGTCATGCCTGAGACGGTCTGTCCTGCCACCCCGTCGTGACGTTCAGAGAATCGATCTCAGTACACAAAATTCTAAATTCTAAGTGTTTTGGAACGACACCCCCACGACGGTCCGTCGTGCCCATGACTGTTCGTCGTAGGATCCGTCGACTCAGCCACTTTTTCCAGAAATAAAATCTGCTGCTCAAAATGACTAAACAGGTCGTTACAATTATATTCTATGAGATCAAAATCTCTGACTTAAATTTCATCCAAAACGAACACATAAAACTCGGCGAAACATGCCTAGACACACAAGGTCACTTCAAGGCAAATCTTTTGACCATCATGGACATTTTTGGACGTTTGACCTCGAAATTTCACGGAACTTGAAAAACTGTCTATACATGCTATAATAACTCATTTATGAACCTTATAACCTAATGTACTACACATAAACACATAGAACCACATATGAGGAACATAGGTGACTTAGTCGTTTAACATCTTGGTCGTCCCTCGACGTTTGACTTCCAATGCACCTATTACTTTAGATATTGACTCTATACCATATATTAGACCAATTATTTTTTACCTTAGACCATCAATACCAACATGTTAGTCTCTAGTTCACCTAAGTCATTTTTGGGGTCTTACAATCTCCCCCACTTGGACAACATTCGTCCTCCAATGACACTTGCCTCTCTCCGAACACTTCCAAAATTAGAGATTAAACTAGAAACTAATAACCACACTACAAAATACAGAACCAAGAGGAAAACATCAATTTCACATAGTCAAAAGATTCACAACACAACAAGAAACTAGAAAAAAAATTCTATAACTCATTATGCTAAAAAACTCACATGCTTCATTCCAAATAGTAAAAACTCATTTTATATTCAATATCCTACTCATATATATCAGTTCTAACCATATTACAATAATTTTAGACAAACGAATCAATTAATCTGTTTCCCAAAATTTTTACAGTGAACTGTTTTGCAATGTTACATTGATTTTATCAAATTTCTCAAAAATCCAAATTTTAGACAATTCATAATATAATCAGACTAATATGCAAAGTAACATCATATAAACACATCTTACAACATAATCAAAGCTTAATAAAACTCACAATGCAAGAAGTTAATGAAATTCAATTTCAACCAAACTCCTAAACATCATGCACAAGCAACAAATTCAAGGACTTCTATCCCATCTACAAACTATACTTCCCCACTCAGAAAGAGTTCATACTACAACAAAAGAAAAAGAACTTACCAACATCATCATCACTCTTCTTCTCATCCGGATTCTCCACTCTATATTGGAGTGTATAGAAACGCCTCTTTGTTGAAGCATCGTCCTTTGGAAGACTAGGAGCAACTTGATTACCCTCTCTTCCTCTAGAAGAAATCATACGACAATCTCTCACCTTGTGTCCTTTCTTACCATAACCAAAGCAACTCCCGGTACCTACTAGACACTCGCCATAATATTTCTTGCAACATTTGGCACAAGTAGGCTTGCATCCTTGGAACCACCTCTTTTCTCAACCTTGAACTTAGAACTCCTAGATTCTTCTTGAGATTGAACCCTCTTCTTAAACCTAGTGTGTTCTTGATCATTAGAACCACTCCTTTTCAAACTTCTATCCATCCTCCTAAGTTTATGCTCTTAAATAGATTGTGTATACACTATGAGTCTTGCTAGGGTCATATCATCATGTAGCATAGCGGTATGACATTCTTCCATTACTAAGTCGCCTACACTCATTACAAAAGTACTCATTTCTTCTCTTGGATTAGACACAATAGAAGTGGGATACCTAGACAATGATAAGAATTTCAAAGAGTACTCCTCCACACTCATATTTCCTTGGTTGAGATTGATAAACTCCTCCACCTTAACTTCTCTCCTCTCTCCAGGAAAGTACTTACCAAGAAACGCTTCCTTCAATCCTTCCCACTCAATAGGACCCGACTCCTCCGGCCTATTATCCTTCCATTAAGTGTACAAAATTTGAGAAACATACCTCAATTGACACTAATCCAACGCCGCCTTATCCCTATATGTAAGTCCCATAGCACTCAAAACCTTGTAAACCCCATCAAGGAACTCCTGGGGATCCTCTCCCACCTTAGAGCCAAGAAAGATAGGAGTATTAATCCTCACAAATCTCTTAATCTAGATATAATAGTGATCTTCACAACCCTAGGCGTCAAACTCAAATTAATTTGTGTAGTCATGGCTTGAGCTAAAGCCATCAAAGCCTCTCTAATCTCTTGACTAGTTAATTCTAGATGAACCACCGTCACCTCATTCCATCCTTCTACATTAGGAACATGATAACCTTGGGGAGGCAGTTGTCACGTCGATCACCTTGAGCATCTTCGAATCCTTGCCCAACTTTCTCAACTTGAGGATGAATATCCTCATTCACCCTCTGCTCTTCCAACCTTCTAAAGGCCATCCTTCTAGTATTCATATCCTAGAAACAAAAGGGAACACATAAGAAGGATACTCATAACAATTACTCTACCGAACGACATAGGAGTAGAAAAGAAGGGAAACTCTATCGTCCTATAGCCTCTCTCCCATAGATGTGTAGCGACTCACACTGATGGTCAAGACTCTACTAGAGGTGACTTGATGAAATTTTTTTATTAGTAAAACTACATTCACCAACCTATGCTATAATACAAAGCTTGTCACAAGCAAAGACCACACCCTAGAAGTTACGGAACAATCTTGGATTGAGACCGCGTATTCGATCACTCGGAGGTCTTATAGAATCCCTTTCATATCATTCATCGCATATACATAGTGAAAAGTAGTGCGGAATTAAAACTTTTCATAAAACATAATATAGTCTTTAAAATATTTTTCATATAAAAGTAATAGGAAATACTAAGTCTCAATCTCATCATCTTAAGACACAATAATATTTGGGACACGGCCCATACAATATACGAATATCGAATTACTTAGTCTATTACAATACTTTGAATGAAAAACATAAAAAAACATATATGCCCTCGTTTCAATTGAAGATATACTTCAATTTCTCTTGAATGATCTTCCAAGTATAAGTCATCACTTCTCAAGGCTCCTCACCTACGAAGAACTATGTAGATAGATAAAAGCATGGAGTTAGTACAACCATATGTACTAAGTATGGCTTAATGTATAAAAATAATGAAAACCGGACATTATTTGAAATATGCATGTTTTCATTTAAAAATCATATTATAATCTTAAGAACAACATTTAATAACTTACAAACACATAAGATAACTTTTAAACAAAAATCACATTTTTAGTACTGACTTTACGGTAAGCACATTTAACTGTACAATGAAGTTCTTCACTCTTACAATGAAGTGCTTACTCTCCCACTTTAACTATTCCTAGCATGCAGTATCCTCACTAGAAGATATCCTAAGACTCACTTCAGCAACACTGAGATAGACCGCCCATACAACTTCCCTAAGCATACTTAAATGAACCTCAAGAACACTTATACTAAGTTACATAAACACTTTAAGACATCAAACATATAAATATATAAATAATACGACATTCTCCTTCCAAAGGCTACCAAAAGAATATACCTAAGCAAATCAAGAATGTAACGGCCATAGTGACCTCTTCAAAATTACGTAAGTAATCCTAAAGACTACTTAAGTCATAGATGATGTCCACAATTTCAACATGTCACGACCCAAAATTTTGAATCCGAATTGCAACCGGCGTCGTTGACCTATCAGAGGTCGCAGACAAGCCTCTTCTTTCATTCATCACATTGATACAGTTAATTTTAGCAGAAAATTTAGAACTTTTTATTTATAGTTGAAGTATATATATACTTCATATAAACACATATTTGTAAGGAAGTTCATTTCTCAGACATCAACCATTTAATTATAAGATCATGCAACATGAAAGAAATGGAATCTCATGTCATAAGTAATACTTGCAAAAATGGCATCATTACAAGCGTCTGAATAAAATAGGATAGAAAAAGTAATGGAATATACCCCACTAGTTCAAACCCACTACTAAGAAATAAATGTAAAGGCAGGCATCCGCGACTGCATGTGGACCTACCAAGTCTAGATGTAATCTCTAAGTCTAAACAGCTGCAATGATACCCTCAACGTCAATCTGAGCGTGCACCTAAAATAGTAATGTTGTATGGAATTAGTACACACTTGTACTAAGTATGGGTACATGCAACAATACATAACGGTAATGCATGAAAAAGAATGGCTCATCCTAATCAATATCCTTTCTTAGAAGGTCAAATCTCTTGACTTTGACTATTTCGAAATAAAAAGGTCATATCATAAATATGTCACACATCATACACACATACGTTCACATAATATACATTTCATGTTTCATATAGTATACATTTCATATCCATGAAAACTTGGAATCATGGACGTAGCATTAACACATCTCAAATGAGGTCCCAACATATGGGATCTTAACCCGAGGGTCTCCTTTAGCAAACACAGAGCCTGCTTCATTCGTTCATTTTTACTTCACATTATTCATTTCATTCATTCATAGGCTGATGTAAACACCAGATATAACTAGGATGAAGTTTAAGACTCTCATCGGGATCATGAAGTACAATGAAGAAGAATGACCTAATGTCATTACTTGAATCCGGTTTCACCTCTTGATTGTCTTTCACAAACACCTTAGGTATCGTTCATTTCATTAGCATTAATACTTTGAGGAACTTCAACCTTAACCAAAAAATTTCATGTGAGCATCATGAAATCCGATGTCTCCCCACATCTAAAAGAGGTGGAGTCACTGGCTAAAGTGAAACCAAAAACATGCTAGCTTTAGGGGTTTGAACCAAGCTAGTTCCCTATATTGGCAACATAGTTTAAAGACTAGGAGATTAAGGGAGACTCATACCCACCTTAGTGAACAGTCTCATCTCATGACATTTATGTAAACCTCCGCCTTCCCGAAAGAAGGTATCACCACTCATAGTTATCCTATAGGTGTTTAGTTTAAAGTTCTTATTTACATTCAACTCAAACATCGTCAAAACTTTATTCTTAGCATGAGGTAGTCATATCTCATTAAATGATTTCTCATCTCTTTTTTGCATATCAAATGTGATTGAGACTTGTCTCTTAATATTGAAAACTCTCTTAGGTGAGTACTTTTAATGAACTTTACTTAGTCTTGGTTGAGACTTCTTTCACCATTCATTTATCATGTTTTCACCATTTTCATTAGCGTCATAGTTTACCAATAATTACTCACCTCATTACGTGAATTTTCATTTATTAATCTTACCATTAACTCGTGCTATTACCCATTTCGGGTTACTCATAATTTATTAAGTGTTTCATGATAATCTAAGTATATGTTGTGTAAGACTTGTGCATTTTAGACATTCAGCCAACGGACCCAAGTTGGATCCCTACTGGCTGCATTTCACTTCATTATATATGAGACTTAAATGTCTCACAGTTTCGGTCAAGGGTACCCATATTCGAATCCCTTGGTCAACACTTTATTTTTAATTATTTATAGTGCTAGGTGACTTAATTCATTCGGTCAAAAGGATCTGGGTTTGAATCCCAGTGGCCTCATTTTATATTATTTTATTTTTTGTGTGAGATTTATGTATCTCACACCCTTGGCCAAGGAGCTGAGTATGGATCCCCTCTCTCACCCTATTTTCTTTTCTTTTAATTTAAGGATTCTTCTCTTAGTGTTAGGACCTTAAGGTCTAGAGATCCACCCTAAATGGAAGCATTTATCTCTCTTCATTTATACTAGTGACTAGCCGAAACCATGTTCAATTAACATATCATTTTAAGTCACTTTGTTACATTTAGCCTAGTTGTTAGTTTTACATATACTTTTAACCAACTCATTACGCACTTTACTTTCACTTTCTAGTTCATGAACATCACATTTTTTTATATGTTAAACATAAAACATTACATAACACATGATTCACCATTTTCTTCAAGTAAACCGTAACAATAAATTACAGAAAAACAACATGTTTTGTGCACATATGACATTCAACATTCGGACGTACGTAAAACATCATAAATAGCCCAAAACACACATTGCACAAAATCACAATCATTCCTAAAATCATCTATCAGAAGTCATACCAACGCATGCATCAATTAGTTCATAGAATCTAATGACAGGGGCATGCAACGGGGGGACAACCGTAGTTTTTCTATTGGACTTAAACTGAACCTTAGGGGAATCTTGGGAAAGGGACCAAGAGAGAAGAAAACCCATACCTTTTAAACGGTTCCAACCAGAGACTAGAACGTCCTAACCTACGCAAAAAAACCTCTCTTCCGATCCTTGGTTCTTGCTCACAAGTGAAGTTCTTCTACGTGATTTCTCAAACCACTTAGGCGAATTATTTTTCTTTTCGTTTTTTATTGATGAATCCAAGAACTCCTTAGAGCATTAAGTTTACTTTTGTCTTCTATTTTTTAATTGTAAGTTAAATCTGAAAAATGTTTTTAGGTGTATATAAAGAATTAAGAGTGTACATGAAATACACTCCTAGTGGGAGTCGTGCGCCTCATGCTGGGGAAGTTTGTTGTTGACTTATTCAACATAATTTACATGAAAAAATAAGATAATAATATTCATATTAAGTTACTATAATTCCCCTTTTGATTTTTGTCTAATTTCAATAATTTAAAATGCCCAATTTTGTGCCTCCAACTCGTCTTGAACCCGAGTGTAGAGATCAGGTCAAACTCGGGTTTGACCACCGAGCTTTGACCCATTTTGACTACATAAAATATTATTTAATAAATTAAATATCAGCCTAGGGTAATTACCATACTACCCCTATCCCAGAAAAAAAATTACCCCTAGAACCCTTAAAACCTAGGACTAACCCTCTAAGTCCGGTTAAGACTCATCGGGGTGAATCCTAGTATTCGGGTACTCAACATGGCTGTAACCAACCCTTTCTAGCTAAAATAACTCACCAAGTTGGTTGGATTGGCTGGTGCATAGGTTTAGAGGTTTGGTTCCACGCGCATCAATCCAAGTGATCCCATCTAACCTATGCATTTTACGTTCGTATAGGTCTTACTTGGCATAATCATTTTCGGATTGTTACATTAACCAACATCCCTAACTACATTCATCCTCATGAATTCCGAAGATAATACATGAAGAGATCATACTTTATTCCCTCTTCACACTATAGCTAAGGAATGCTTAGGTCACTTTAGATTAGGTACACATTTATTCACATAATTCTCAACATAAGTCAATAGTTCATTAGTTAATTAAGACTCATACATAACATAAAGGACATTCCAAAAATGGTCTAAGACAAGACCTAGGATATCAAAGTAACACCTTCAAAGCCTATTGTGCAATGTCTAGATAGCGTCCCATACCACCACCTAAACCTCATAAACTTCTCAAATGCTACTAGGCATTCCACAAAATGAGAATAGGCAATAACCGACATATACCATGATATCAAGACATGGAATCCGAAGTTCTATCCTACTCCAATAAGATTGTTCTACTTGCCAATGGTAGAACTTAGACAAATCCCATGTAGGCACATGGTTTAAGAATATGAAGGGCTTCTTTGTATGCTAGTCAACTTAACTGGAACTACTTCCCTTACCATACTCACTCGGTGCTAGACTTCTCTCTCATGGATTAATTCACACATTAAATTCACATAAAAGGGTTCCATAACAAGTTCATAACCCAGCCGCATTTACCTTACCAAAGAAGGTCCACTATGGCTAGCTCACAATGGCGATAAGAAGCTCATGATGACTATATTAAGTATTAATATGATGTCATTCCAGAAATTCAACCTTAATTCTGTCATTCCTTTACTTTGAAGGATACCATTATGGCTTACGACTAAAACAATCTCAATAATATCACTAATTTAAGGTTTTCACATAAAAGACTCTCTTAAGTTCACTTAAAGTCACATGTCATTCATATATTAAAGACTAAGAGGTTCAACACACTAAATCAAGACATCAAATATTCATAATCATATATATCAAGCAAGGTACACAAGTCAACCAAGACAAGAAAACACATGCTTCACTTTTTACCCATAATGCAAGTCATTTTAGAAGTACCTTGAAACAACCCTAACATCTTCAAGTCATCTTATATACTATCATAAAATCATCAATGTAATAAAACTAGACTCATATATACAAGTAGGAATAACCAAGACTCAACTCCAACACTACACACTTAATGTCAAAGGCATAGTTTAACATGGTCACCTAATACAATATGAATAGAAGAATGCATATATGACTCCACATATAGATAGATATTGTCATGTTTCTCATAATCAAACTACACTAATAGTCATGTTACTTCAAGTATTTCTCAAAAATGCCAAGATCATCATACTGCATAAAGTAACGCCGACAATGGCACATCAATTGCAAGTAAAACACATAATACCGCCACCATAAGTGGACCATACCAAACACAATAGAATTGAAGTACATCAAATTAAAGGAAATATGGCATAATACGCCCACATCATCCTCAACACCCCACATCATCCTCAACACTTCATTCCAAAGTCAAATTACTTAGTTCGATAACACAAGACCCTTACCCAAGGCCATAACCAACAATTCGACATGAAAATACAATAATTAATGAACTAGGTCAATCTAATATAAATTCATAAATATAATACAACCTATATATTAATTTACTATAATTATTACATCAATGGATATCCCACATGAAACTAAATAAGAATTCATCAACATTATATCAATATCAAGTAACCCAAAACTTAGTCAAAAACTAGGTTTTATCCAATTCATGAGTTCATAAGTAATTTATGGTAAATCATCAATAAAATATCAATGAAACTCTAATTAAATGGTTATAAATAATTTAAGCAAGAACCCATGGTAGAACCATGAAATTGGACAATTCAACTGTGAAAACATTGAAAAACATCTTGAGGATTGGGCTCATTGATGAAACCAGTTTCAAGGAACAAAAGCCATACCTCAATGATGATAATTCTTCACTTTGATGGAGAATTTCCATTAAAAACGTCACACCAAGCTCTTTCTTGATTTTAGGACTTCAATGGAGTCTTTGGGATTTGTTAAGGGATTTTAGGGTTTTGATTTAGAAGAATGAAGTCCTCAATGTGTTTAACACTTATATACTCATTTAAAATATCCATATACCCTTTATAAACCTCCAATACATCCATTTATAAGTGGGGTGAATTTAAAAGTTCACCCCTAGACCTAACAGTGACTGCATGCAGGCACACAGGACAATCGACAAACTTCCTATCTACGGGGCGTAAGCACACTTACGGGCGGTGCTGGCAACCATCGATTGATTCAGAGGCTGGGAACTAGTAGCTTTGCAACCCATGATAAGTACCACCCACTACCACCACCCACGCGGCGTCGACCAGGGTACTGGCCGTTGATTTCCTTTCGTAGGTGGACTGCCTTTTGGAAGTTTTGGCCACCAACATGCGTCCTTCCTCAAGGAACCTTGGTTGGTCCTTGGGGATAATTTCCCAAATGATTCAAATCAAAATACGATTGTCAATGTGTTTAACACCTCTCAAATAAATTTCATCTAAAACGAACACATAAAACTCGACGAAACATGGCTAGACACACAAGGTCACTTCAAGGCACATCTTTCGAACATCATAGACGATCTTGGACGTTTGACCTCCAAACTCCACGGAAATTTACTCACTTCCTATACATGATATAATACCTCAGTTATGAACCTTATAACTTCATGAAATACATATAAACTCATAGAACCACATATGAGGCACATAGGTGAATTAGTCATCAAATGACTTGGTCGTCCCTAGACGTTTGACTTCCAATGCACCTAATAATTTAGATGCTGCCTCTATTCCATATATTAGACCTATTTTTTTGGACCTTATACCATCAATACCAACATGTTAGGCTCTAGTTGACCTAAGTAATTTCTGGGGTCTTATAGGGGTATTGTGGGCATTTTAAGGGACGAGTTTATAAAGGTTTTATGTCAGTTTTAAACCACTTTCACGCACTCTAAATAAGAATTAAAAAATACCTCTCATTTATCTAAAAAAATCTCTATATTTAAACTCATTGAAGAACAAGAAAAGCTTAAGTATGAAGATGAAGACTTTAAGATTTACATTCAAAATTCATGGAATTACTATCAATAAGGTATGGTCTGTTCACCCTTGGGATTCATTTCCTGAAGAGGTCCTTCCAAAGATGATTTCCAACAATTCAATTTCTAGGGTTTTTACTCTACAAAAGAGTTTTCTTCAAAACTTAAGATTTATGACTAATGATGAAAAACTATGATTTTCTATGGTGAATTTACTATGTATTTGTTGGATAATTGATATGTAATGTTGGGTTTTCGTATGAATCATGTTCTTTCTCTAGATAATGGATTTAATTATGTTTTATCACTAAACTTCATGAAATTGTTGGGATTGGAACTATAACTTGAATGAACTCTTAAATGACCCCTTTCCCTTAAACCTAACTATGAATTTATCATGCGTATGACTAGAGTGGGTGGGATTGGTTATGTTCTTGAGTACTTCACTATATTATAGGATGATTATTATGAATCGAGTGTAAGTTCTTGATGAATATTCTTTGAAGCAATTAGGTAAGTCTTCTAAAGTCATGATTACTCTATTATGTTGATGTTGTCCTATAATTGATGTTATTATTCAATTGAAGTATGTATGATGTTTCCATGAATATATGATGGCTTATGAATATGTTGAATGTTATATCATGGTAAGGATATGATAATGAAAGTTGATTATTCTTATCTTGTATGCCTTGCACACTATGATTATGATTTGTTAATCTCACAAATGAAGGTTGTGATGAAAGGAAATTCTTATCTCGACCTAAAGAGATTATGATCATGTTTATATAAGGAATCAATCTTATATGGACTATGATAAGTTTTATGATAAGGATGACTTAAAGATTATTCAAAAAGGGACTTTAGCTTAGCCCGAATGAACTATATATGAGATGTATCCCTTCCCTAGTTAGAAGGTAGGTTCACAATGACTCTCATGATACAGAGGATGCCATGTAATGTGGAACTATGGGTCTCTAATATATCTCCTAGTTCTTGAACTATGTTGACTCCATAGGAATACTAGTTAGTGGATCCACCTCGTATGCTACATTCATGTTTTGTTTCTACCTTGGCAAGTAGACCACCTTCTTTCGGTGTGGGGTTTTATGACACCAGATTCCATGTTTAGCTCACATGGTCTAATGTCGGTTAAGGTGATTGTTCCCTCAAGTAAAATGAAAGAAAAGTAAATCGACATTGACTAGGGTGACATGAGGAGTCTACTTAGTATAGGTAGGGGTGTGGGACTCCACCTAGACATTGCACAAGTTGACTCTAAGGAAGTCCTAGGAGATTGTTCTCATGTAATATGAATATGAAATGTATAATGCTTATGATATATGATGTTGCTCTTATATGATGTTGTCTATGTTAATGAACATGAAATGGTCTATGTTGCTATATATGATGATAACTACTTATGATGTAAGTTGTATGAAGCAAAGCATTACTATTGTATCCTATCTTGTTTACTTGATTATGTGGGGTTATGGGGTTTCACATGATCATTGGACTTGTAAGCTTGGGATGGGATTATTGGTAAGGTTTTTGTATGTTATGTTTAAATGATCTAATGAATAGGAAATGTTAATATGACTTTATGATGATATGTCTTTGGTTATGATCATGCTTTATGTTGTTGTGATCCTTATCTTGTATATGCTCTCTTATATGTGCATTAAAGGTTTTCAAATGACTTAGCATGCTTTCTAAAGAAATGGTCATTTTTCTTGCATGTCCTTAATTGTTTATGTGCATATACCCTTTTTAGTACATGTGGCGTACTAACCAACTTACTTTATATAACTACAAATGTAGGGTCCGACAATTGAAGATTAAGAAGGTCGATTGAAGAAGCATGGAACTCTTTCTCCAAGTGTTGGTAGGTCCTCATGTTGGGGATGCTATATTTTCGTTATTCTAGCGTATGAAGACTTTAATAGTTTTAAGAGATACTCTTTATTTTCCTTTTGTCATTTTAATTCTATTTTAGTACAGCCTATATGGCGTATTGACTTTGAATTTTCTAAGTGCAAGACTCGTATTCTTTAGATGGTTTTTATGTGATACAAGTTTAAGACTTTCGTATGTATGTTATCATGTTGCTATAATAAAAGAATTAGTAGGCTTCTATGTGAGAGGTCTAAGTATATCTCACTTAGTATATGAAAAAAATTTCAATTTTTTTGCACTTTTAACTGATGACAAGTTATGATGAATGCTGAGGGCTTGTTTGTGTCCTCTGAGAGGAAGACGATGTCGGTCGAGACTGAGGAGTGCTCTTTGGTCGTGACAAACTTTGTATCAGAGCATGAGGTCAAATAAACAAGGGTTGATGTATCACTAAACAACATTATATAATGTTTTGTTCATGGTTGTGAAGGGCACCAGAATTATGAATGAGATGCTATGTGATGATTAGGAAAATTCTCTTTTCTTAATAATCCTATTTCGTGCCTCTACAGTTTGGACATTATGTGTCTTTTAGCATCTAATCTCTTTCTTGTGGTTATAGGAAATTAAAGCAAGAAGGATAACCACAAGAAGAGTGGGAGAAAAGATTGCCAATGCGGGATCTACTCCCCAAGGCAATCAAGTCCCTCCTCAAGTGCAAGCTGTTATAAATGATTATCTTACGGTCAATCCTCCGGCCATGATGGATGGTGAGGTGAGGACAACCCTTCTCAAAATAGCCCAAGCCATCACCACTCAAGCTCAAGCTATTACGTCTCAAACTAACTAGGAAGTTGTACCTCGAGAGAACTAACATGCTAGTACTATGGCTACCCGTTTAAGAGATTTTACGAGGATGAATCCTCATATGTTCTTTGGATCCAAGGTTGACAAAGAACTCAAGACTTCCTTGATGAGGTCTATAAGATTTTTTTCGTTATAGGGGTGAGTACTACTAAAAAGGCTGAGCTTGCTGCCTATCAACTAAAAGACGTGGCTCAGATAAGGTACAACCAATAGAAGGATAGTCAGTCTTTAGGAAGTGGTCTCGTGACTTGGGAGATCTTCAAAAAGGCCTTTCGTGATAGATTCTTCCCAAGGGAGAAAAGGGAAGCTAAGGTAGAAGTGCTCATTAACCTTCGTCAAGGAGGTATGAGTGTTAAGGAATACTCCTTAAAGTTCATTAAGTTGTCCAAATATGCTTCCTCTTTGGTTTCGAATGATATGGATGAAATAAGTTGTTATGTAACGGGCGTGTTAGAAGAGATTGCAGAAGAGTGTCATGCAGCTACGCTTCATGAAAACATGGATCTTTCTAGGTTTATGGTTCACACACAAAAACTAGAGGAGAGTCGTCTAAGAAAGAGTAATAGAGAAGCTAAGAAGGAAATATTCTTTTAAAGTGGTTCTTCTAAGAGCCTGATATTCAAGAAAAACCTAAGCTCAATAAGAGGTTTGCAAACCAAATTCCTTCAAATTTCTCCACGACTTGCAATGATAGTGTGTCTAACCCTAAATCTCAAAAAGGGAGAAACGTTGATCCACGAAGAGAAATACCACCTTGTGGTAAGTGTGGTAAGAAACACGTAGGTGAATGCCTTGTTGGAACTAATAGTTGTTATGGTTGTAGAAAAGGTGGCCATATGGTGAAAGACTGTCCTAATTTGAAGAGTCAAGAAAAGGGGAAAAGTCAATCTCAATCAAGTAGTCCTACCTCAAAATCTCCAAAAAGGAATCATTTTTTTGCACTCAAGACTAGGGGTGAAAAAGAGAGCTCCCCGGATGTTGTGACTGGTGTGTTACAAGTCTTTTCTATTAATACTTATTCTTTGCTTGATCCAGGTTCTACCCTTTATTTTTTTACATCTTTGGTAGCTATGGAGTTTGATGTAATTCCAGATGATTTGATTAAACCCTTTTCGGTTTGTACCCAATGGGTGACGCGGTAGTTGCAAAGAGAGTATAGGAAATGTCATGTAATGCTTCCCAATAGAGTTATTCTTGTTGTTTAGTAGAACTTGACATGTTTGATTTTGACATCACTTTGGATATAGATTGACTTCATTCTTGTTTTGCTTCCATAGACAGTAGAACGAGGGTAATGAAGTTTCAATTTCCAAATGAACCCATTAGAGAGTGGAAGGGGGGAAATTCTATGCTAAGGTGTCAAATCATTTGTTGCTTTAAAGATTATAAGATGATAGCCAAGGGTTTTCTATAGTGCGTAGTGAGGATTAAAGATCTAGAATGCGAAACTCCTTCTATTGAGTCGGTCCCCGTAGTGAGGGAATTTTCAGAGGTTTTTCCTGATGACCTTCCTAAAGTTCCTCCCGAATGGTAAATTGACTTTGGCATTTACTTATTAACGATACGAACCCCATTTCAATTCCTCCATATCGGATGTCTCCAGATGAATTGAAATAATTAAAGCTCCAACTCAAAGATTTACTGGACAAGGGTTCCAATAAACATAATATTTCTCCATGAGGTGCTCCGGTCTTGTTTGTGAAGAAGAAGGATGGGTCCCCCCTTAGATTGATGATATATTTGATCAACTCCAAGGTGCTAGCTACTTTTCCAAGATTGACTTAAGGTCAGGATATTACCAACTTAGGGTGAGAGGTGAAGATGTTCCCAAAACAGCTTCCCAAACTAGATATGGTCAATATGAATTCCTAGTGATGTTTTTTGGGTTGACAAATGCCTTAACGGCGTTTATGGACCTAATGAATAGATTTTTCTGAGATTAACTTGACTCGTTTGTAATTGTGTTTATTCATGATATTTTGATATACTCCAAAAATGAAAATGAGCATGAGAGTCACTGAGGTTGGCCTAGAAAGTCCTCAACGAACACCAAATTTATGCAAAATTTAGCAACGATGAATTTCGGTTGAGGTCGGTTGCTTTTATTGGCAGTGTTATCTCCGGTGAGGGCGTAGAGGTTGATCCGAAGAAGATTGATGTGGTCAAAAATTTGCCTAGACCTTTCACTCCCACCGACATAAGAAGCTTCTTGGGTCTATCCGTGTACTATAGAAGGTTTGATGATATATTTTCATCCATTGCTTCTCCTTTGACAGTTTTGACCCTAAAGAAGGTGAAGTGAGTGGTCGGAATCTTGTGAAAAAGGGTTTTGAGAGTTGAAAGATAAGCTTACCTCCGCTCTGGTATTGACTTTACTGAAGGGTAATGAAGGCTTTGTAGTGTATTATGATGCTTCTTGTGTGGGCTTAGAATGTGTCGTTATGAAACATGGCAAAGTGATAGCTTATGCCTCTAGGTAACTCAAAGTTCATGAGAAAAATTATCTGACTCATGACCGTGAAGTAGAAGCTGTAGTTTTTTCCTTGAAAATATGGAGACACCAGTTGTATGGTGTGCATGTTGATGAGCTTACTGACCATAAAAGTCTTCAGTATGTGTTTACACAAAATGAGTTTAATCTTCGACATATAATATGGTTATAACTTTTGAAAGATTACGACATGAGTGTCCTTTAACACCCCAAAAAGACTAATATGGTTGCGGATGCTTTGAGTCATATGACTACGGGTAGTGTGTCTCATGTGGAAGAAGAGAAGAAAGAACTTGTGAAAGATGTTCATTGTTTGACATGTTTAGGTGTGAAATTAGAAGATTCTCCAAATGGTCGTTGCATGGTCCAATCATAACTATGATACATCATTAGTGGTTGAAGTGAAATCTAAGCAACATCTTGATTCTCTATTGATGGAATTGAAGGAATCGGTACTTGGTGAGCTCAATGAGTTATTCTCACAAGGGGGATGGTGTTCTTAGGTACAAGGGAGATTGTGTGTACCGGATGTTGAGGATTTGAGAAATCAAATTCTAGAAGAAGCTCATGGTTCGCATTATTCTATACATTTGGGTGCCACCAAAATGGATCATGACCTTAGGGAAGTCTATGGGTGGAATGGTTTAAAAAGGGACATAACGAAGTTTATTGGTAAGTGTCAACATTGCCAACAAGTCAAAGCCGAGCATCTAAAACCGGGTGGTTTAAATCAAATCATGGATATTCCTACTTGGAATTGGCAAGACATCAATATGGAATTTGTTGTTGCATTGCTCGAACCAGAGGCAAAATAATTCAATATGGGTTATTCTGGATAGATTGACACTTCTTCCCACTTTTTCCTCGTTAATCTACATATACGGTCGAAGATTAAGAAAGCATCTACATTTATGAGATTGTGAGTCTTCATGGCATCCATTTGTCCATCATATCGGATAGAGGTGCCCAATTCACATCTCATTTCTGGAAAGCTTTTCAAAAGAGTTTAGGTACTCAAGTGAAACTTAGCACCGCCTTTCATCCTTAGACAGATGGTCTAGAGGAATGCACCATTCAGACCCTTGAAGATATGTTAAGAGCCTGTGTTATTGATTTTATTGGAAGTTGGGATGATCCTCTACCATTTATTGAGTTCTCCTACAATAATAGTTACCATTCGGGCATCTCCATGGCACCTTTTGAAGCTCTTTATGGTAGAAGATGTAGGTCTCCGGTTGGATGGTTTGAGGTTGTTGAGTCCTCAATCCTTGGTTTGGTGATTATCTATAAGGCTATAGAGAAAGCTCAAGTTATAAGAGATATATTCAAGACAGCCTATAGTTGGAAAATGTCTTATTCCGACAATAGGAGCAGAGATCTTGAGTTTTAAATAGGTGATCATGTCTATTTGAATATTTCACCTATGAAAGGGGTGATGAGATTCTGTAAGAAGGGGAAGTTAATCCCCGATATTTTGGTCCTTATGAGGTATTACAATGGGTTGGAAAAGTTTCGTATGAGCTGACAGTACCTAGTGAACTAGCTTTGGTTCATACGATGTTTCATGTTTCTATTCTCAAAGAATTCATAGGCGACCCGGTATCTATGCTGCCTATTGAAGGTTTAGAGTTGGATGAGAACCTCTCCTATGAAGAGGTTTTGGTTTAGATTATCAATCGCCAAGTCAAGGAGTTGAGGAACAAAGAGGTTGCCTCCGTAAAAGTTCTGTGGAGGAACCACTTTTTTAAGGATGCAACATGGGAGGCCGAAGCCGACATGAAGTCTTTACTCCTTGAGGTTAGACATTCCTCTTAATACGAAAAATAATGAATAATGTGAAATTTGCTTGTTTTCTAGATAGGTGCATGTTTTCATAAAAGTTTTGCCAAATTGAATTTTTAAAAAATGCCTTCATACTCTATTTTTGCACATATGTGAAATATGTATGCATGTTTTCCCTTTGAGATTTTGTTTTTTTGTTGTTGTATTGAGAAGAATGATAGAATGGCAACTCTTTATGTTAATATGAACTCATGTTGATGTTGATAAGGTAGTTCCTCATTATGTGTTATGAAATGTTAAGATCTTATATTTGTGTATTATGAATTGAGTTGTTATGTGTAATGTTGTTGTATGTGTTGAAAGGAGTAGTGAAATATTCTGATGAGTTGTGACTCATTATGATTTATATTGTTGATTGTTGGGCTTCTAGTATTGAGTCTACCCTTATCCTCCAAAAGATTTAAGTGTCATTCGGGGACCGATATTCCTAAGGGGGGATAATGTAACACTCCGGAAATTCCATTACTTAGACTAGAGCTTTGTATATTAAATAATTTTTAAAAATGATTTTTCCAGAATTATATTAATGTATTAAACTTAATTAGAAAAGGTTAGATCCAAAACAACAAAGAAAGACCTTGACGTCCGGACACTAGCTATATTAAACTAGTAGATGTCCCTATGTTTGGTGAAGGCTTGGGAGTGTCAAATGAAGTCTAAAATTTGAAACAGGACTTTAAATAGGTAAAATATAGTACAGAGGATCCAAAAGTACAATAACGACTTGCTAAGGACCGTTAGAAGGGTCCTTGATGAGGACCCAAACATTGGCGAGCAAGCTGCCAAAGCAGTTTGCGACAGCCAAGATGTGGAGTCCCCTTGTGTGTTGAACAAATCGGGAAAGTAAATTTTTGCCTCGCGACGCGAGGCCTCCAGGAGGCTCACTGCCTTGACCCAAATTTTAAGAAAAAGAATTGGAATTGGCCCCACGAAGTGCAGCCACTTCCAAGATTTGTCCGCAACGTTTTTATGTCAATTTAACTTCACAAAAAGAGTCATTTAAGCGAGGGGTATATTGGGTATTCAGTGGGACGAGTTTATAATGGTTTTAGTCTTTTTTAAACCACTTACACTCACTCTAAATCAGAATTAACAAATACCTCTCATATCTCTCAAAAATTCTCTCTATTGAAATTCCATAGAAGAACGAGAAAAGCTTAAGGAAGAAGACGAAGACTTCAAGATTTTTATTTAAAATTAATGGAATTATCGTCAATAAGATATGGCTCCTTCACTTTTGGTATTCCTTCCCCAAGAGGTACTTTGAAATATGATTTTCAACAATTCAATTCATAGGGTTTTTATTCAACAAAAGAGTTTTCTTCCAAACTTGAGATTTATGACTAATGATGAAAAACTATGATTTTCTATGGTTAATTAAGTATGTATTTGTTGGATAATTGATATGTAATGTAGGGTTTTCGTAGAAACATGTTCCTTCTATAAATGATGGATTTGATTATGTTCTATCTATAACTAAACGTCAAGAAATTATTGGGGTTGGAACTATAGCTTTAATGAATTCTTAAATGAGCCCTTTGCCTTAACCCTAGATATGAATTTTGTCTTGTGTATAACTAAAGTGGTTGGGATTGGTTATGTTGTTTAATATTTCACTATATTATTGGACCATTATTATGAACTGAGTGTATGTTATTGATGAAGATTCTTGGAAGCAATTAGGTAAGTCTTCTAAAGTCATAATTACTCTATTATGTTGAAGTTGACTTATAATTGATGTTTTTATGCAATTGAGGTATGTATGTTGTTTCCATGAATATATGATGCTCTATGAATATGTTGAATGTGCGATCATAGTAAGGATATCATAATGCAAGTTGATGATGTTTATCTTGTATACCTTACATACTATTATTATGATATGTTAATATCACAAATGAAGGTTGTAATGAAATAAAATTTTCATCTAAACCTGAAGAGCTTATGATCATGTTTTTACAAGTATTTAATTTTCTATGGCCTATTATAAGTTTTATGATAAATGATCCTTAAAGGTTATTCTCAAAGGGACTTTAGCTTTGCACCGATGAAAAAGATAAGGAAGGTGTCCCTTCCCTTGTTGGAAGTAGATTCACAATGAGTCTCATGATATAGAGGGTTCCATGTAATGTGGAACTATGAATCTCTAATATATCTCCTAGTTCTTGAAATATATTGCTTCCATAGGAATACTAGATAATGGATCCACCTAGAATGTTATGTTCATGTTTTTGTTTTACCTTGGCAAGTAGACCGCCTTTTTTTGGTGTGGGGTTTCTTGATACCGGATATCATGTTTAGCTTACATGGTCAAATGTCGGTTCAGGCGGTTGTTCCATTAAGTAAAATGAAAGACAAGTAAATGGACATTGACTATGGTGACTTTAGAAGTCTAATTATTATAGGTAGGGGTATGGGACTCTACCTAGACATTGCACAGGTTGACTCTAAGGAAATCCTAGGATATTATTCTCATGTAATCTGAATATGAAATGTATAATGGTTATGATAATTAATGTTGTTCTTATATGATGTTGGCTATGTTAATAAACATGAAATGGTCTATGTTGATATATGTGATGATGAATTATTATGATGTAAGTTTTAACAAGCAAAGCAGTACTTATGGTATCCTATCTTGTTTACTTGGTTATGTGGGGTTATGGGAATTCAGATTATCATTGGACTTGTAAGCTTGGGATGGTATTATTTGTAAGTTTTTTAATATGTTATGTTTAAATGATCTAATGAACATGAAATTTTAATATGACTTTATGATGATACGTCTTTGGTTATGATTATGCTTTATGTTGTTGTGATCCTTATTGTATATGCTATCTTGTATATGCATTAAAGTTTTTCAAATGACTTAGCATGCTTTTTAAAGAAATGGTCCTTATTCATGCATATTCTTAACTGTTTATGTACATATACCCATATTTAGTACATGTGGCGTACTAATCCCTTACTTTCAATAACTACAAATGTAGGCTCCGGCCGTCGAAAATTAAGAAGGTCAATTGAAAAAGCTTGGAACTTTTTCTCAAAGTGTTGGTAGGTCCTCATGTTCTAGGATGCTTTTTTTTTATTATTCTAGCTTATGAAGACTTTAGTAGTATTAAGAGATACTCTTTATTTTCCTTTTATCATTTGGATTCTATTGTAGTAAGACCTATAAGGCGTACTGACTTTAATTCTCTAAGTCCAAAACTTGTTTTCTTTAGATGGTTTTTAGGTGAGACAACTTTTAGACTTTTGTATGTATGTTATCATGTTGCTAGAAGAAGAGCATTACTAAGCTTCTATGTGAGAGGTCTAAGTATACCTCACTTAGTATATACAAAAGTTTTTCATTTTTTCACATTTTTAACTGATGATATTTTATGACGAATGCTAAGGGAGTGTCTGAGTCCTCTAAGAGGACGAAGACATCGATCGCGACTAGGGGCTACTCTCCGGTCATGACAGGGTTAGTCTACTATTTCCTAAATTAAGCTATGATTGTTAAAGAATGACTTAATAGTATCTCAAAAAGGGACTTTAGCTTTGCACCGAGTGAACTAGTTATGAGAGAGGTCCCTTCTTAAAGTGGGACGGTAGGTTCACTTTGATTCTCATGGGATAGAGATTACAACGTCATTGTGCATAAAGATGATCTCTAGTATGTGTCCTAATTCTTGAACTATGTTTCCACCCATAGTAGTACTAGCTGGTGGATACACCTAGAATGTTATGTTCATATTCTGTACCGACCTTGGCAACAAGACCACCTTCTTTCCGTGTAGGGTTTCATGAAATCAGATTCATGGTTAGATCACATGGTATATTGTCGGTTAAGGTGATTGTTCCTGAAATTAAAATGAATGTAATAAAGTGAAATCTAACTAGGATGACTCGCCTATGCATTTCACTTATTATGGGACTCTACCTATTCATTTCAATAGTTGGCCTTGAGGGAAGTCTTTGAAGGATTTTCTTATGCTCTTATGACTTGAATAATATGTATATATTGTCTTTACATGTTGATGATCCTATATGATGTAGGTTCCACTTATTAACATGTTATTGGTCCATATTGTTATATATAATGATGACTACTCATGATTCTATGTTATGTGTAGTAAGGCATTACTTATTATCTCTTTCCTTAATTACTTGATTATGTGGGGTTATGGGACTTCATATGAGCATTTCACTTGTCTGCTTGGGATGGGATTGTGGGTAAGGGTATTACATGATATTATTACATGAACACTTGTACATGCTTTATTGTTATGACATTATCTTTGGGTTTCTTTGGTTGATATGACCTATGTTGAAGATAGCCATGTTTATTGATGATGTGGTCTTGTTTTGCATATGGTCTTGTCTTAATGAATATGTGATCATTGGCTTTTATGTGTTCTTAATAACGCTTTCAGAAGTGACTTAGCATGACTTTGAACAAAACGTCCCTTTAAGCATGATTTCAAAAATATATGAACATATGTTTCCATACATAGTACAACTGGATCTACTAACCCATTTCCTTTATATTTGTACAACAATGTAGGTTCGGGTCGTTGAAGTTAGAAGGCAATTTTCAAGACTACTTGGATATTCCCCAAGTGTTTGGTAGGTCCTCACCATCTGGGGATGATTCCACTATCTAGCTACTTGACGTCGTTATTGTCTAAAGATATTTATCTTTCATTTGAAGACTATTGTTGTATAAGCCTATGTTTGGATTTTTTTGTAATGGAGTATGGGCTATGCCCAAATGTTCTATTTATTTTAGATGGTTTACTGTGAGACGGTATTATAGAAGAAATTCTTTTATGTTATGCATACTGTCTAAACGAGAAGTCTATGTAAGATTCCTATGCGAGGAGTCTAAGTAAACTCCATCTGTATGTATGTTTAATAAGCGAGAGGTCTATGTAAACCTCAATATGTAAGAAAAGTTTTAATTTTTCTACATTTTAACCTATGAAATATAATGACAAATGCTAAAATGCTAGTCTTAGTCCTCTCCGAAGACGAAGACGTCGGTTACGTCTAGGGGGTGCTCTCCTGTCATGACAAAATTGGTATTAGAGCATAAGGTTGAAGTAATCTTAGGATTGATGTTTCTCTAAACCACGTCTACGTAGAGTCTTATTCATGGGTGTGAAGCGCGCCACACTTAAGAATGAGAGGCTATGTGATGATTAGTGTCACAACCCGAGTCTACACCCTGGACGTGCCTACCATTCGAAGAACATTGTTGGTCCCCAAGCGAACCCTCATCCTGGTTGACTACAAGAGGAAGACTAACTTAAGCATGAAAAAGCTAAAAATAGATTAAAAATCATGAAACTCAATTACAATTCTTCAATTCATATGAAAACATTGAATAATGAAGTTAAGATATTCAACTCGCATAAATAGGTAACTTTAGTCTTTAAAATATTTAATAAAATAAATCAGTAATACAAACTTCTTAACTAAGCTGACTATCTATGAAGTCTCTAACTGATAAAGATAGAAGTCGGGACATGACCCACGATATCTTGACTAATTTAAAAGTAAATGAAATCCTCAAAAAGCGAGGATGCTGACCATAGCTAACTCCTATCTCGGATATATCAACGAAGCTCCCGTTATTGATCCTGAATACATGTGTCTTCATCATTAAAATATGTAGTCCAAATGCTCAATACGTGGAATATACGAGCATGTAAGGTAAATTCTAATGCATAACATAAGATTGATACTTGAATAAAAGATGGAAACAGACTTACCTCTTCTCAAACTTGAAACTCAAGGAATACTCAAGAATAAGATACACAACTCAGAGATTAATTACTGAACTCAATGATATGATATTCAACTATGTATACTCAACTAAATATAAAGAAATAATACAATTCTATAAATAAAAAGATTTATAAAACAATAAAAGCAACTTAGTACGTTAAAGAAAATGCAATAATAAACTCAACTTTACTTATATATGAAAGTAATATACTTTTGCGAGAGATAAGGTAACCGATAACCATAACTTTGAGCCTAAGTGATAATACAATATTTTACCTCATGTTTCCCAAGGACCATCCTATACCTTGCCATCGGTATAGGACCTTACTTAGCTTAGTGGATCCACTAGATAAAGTTACGCGATCATCTAAAAAGTATGAACCCTCAATTCCCATGATAGATTCATGGTTTACATGAAGACTTGAGTTAATATGAACTCTAATACCCACATCATATCTCAATACTACTCCTAAAACATACTTTAACTCATACTTTTAAGAAAACTTCCTTCCTTTGGGTTGAGATAATTTGTTGAACCCTTAGCTTTATAAAACTCCTTTATGGAAATCAATTCTCCCCTTTTTGTTCAAAAATCTTTTGGAACTCTTACTTTCCTCTTAACTCAAATGTGAAAACATTTAAAAACCATTAGGGAAATACTTAGTTCGTATATAGCCTTTGAGGAATGAACTTAACTCTTACTCTTTACTTGACTTGAAATTACCTAGGGAATAAGTTCCCTTAAAGATTTTGAGAATTTACCTCAACTCTTTACTCTTTATTGACTTGAACTTTAAATCATCAAAACAAAGTGAAAACATTTGTGAAAAACATTAGAAAACCCTATAACTTTACTTTGACCTGCTTCTTAACTTCTAGATTTGACTCTTAACTTTCCCTAAATTGAATTATGGATTCAAGATTCTTGGTCTCATATTTATGGATGATTTCATGATTTTCAACTTGGAGGGTTCATGCGGAAACATGAGCATGATTTACTTAACTCAAGAACCAAGAGTTTCTTCTTAACTCAAGATTGTTGGACTTATAGGGTTCATGTGGAATCATGGGCATGAAGGGTTCATCTCAAGGACTTCATGGGTAACATGTAATAGTAGCATGATTAGAAATATAATCTCAAAATTACTAAAAAACTCAATACTCAAGACTTAGAACTTGGAGATACTACTCCTCTCAATGATACTCAATTTATGGAATTCATGCGGAAGTTATGGGCATGAACAACTAGACTCGAAGGTCTAAGTAACTAGATGGAACTCATGTATATGACTCTTCTCATTCTGTTATTTACTTCCTCAAAACTTTGTTGATCTCAAAGAATTCACAATTGAACTTAAAGACATTCTTGAACTCTACTCTTAAATCTTTCTTGAATGTGAATTATGAATTATGAATTCAAGAGTTTCGGTTTATGACATGGAAGATCTCATGATGAAAATTTATACACATTAATAAACTCTCTTCATCCTCATACTAACTTACTTGAGTCTTGAAACAAGTTACTAGAAGTTGTGGAAGACTCCTCAAAAGGACTCAAAGGGACATTCTTAGTATGCTCGAAAGAATTCTCAAAACTTAAATCTCAGCTATACCTCGTATTTGAATTATGAATTCAAGGTTATGATCATGTTAGGACTGATTTTAGGTGCTTACAAGTACCTTAGATTAGTTAGAATCGAAAAGGAGTCAAGGATAACTTTAAATGATTTCAAACGGAGCAATAAGAGGTAAATTGGATGAGGCAGGTGACCCTGAGGATATGGGTGGCACGGAGTGCCAGACCCTGAAGTATAGAGATGGGTTTGGGCACTCTGTTAGGCGCACCACGCCAGGCCCCAACCCAGAAAATTCTGCCGAGCACTCTTGCTCGTTTTCTCACCCTTTCATCCCCAATAACTTGTATTAAATTACTTAACTTATTTACACTATAATATAATGGAAACAACACTAAAATTACTCAATTTATCTCAATAAATCATCAAAACCCCAACACAACAAGATTTAGAATGAACTTCAAGAACACCAACCAGGACATCATCAAGAACTCGAATCTTTAAACTTTACGAATGAAATTTCACTGAATTAACTTGAATGGCGTGTGGGTGAAAAAACCCAACACTATAGAAGCTTATATACCTGTTAGGGATTAAACCAATGGCAAAAATCCGCAACTAAACTCAAGAACGTCTTTGAACGTCTTCATCCTTTCATCTTTTCTCCTCTTTTTTCTTCTTGCCACCTCTTGAACTATCAACTAAAACCCTAGGTTTATATTATGATTATAAAACTGAACCTAAATTGATTATACCTCTAACATATTACTAAAAACGAAACCACCTAGTTGAGGGAGCGACATGGGAGGCCGAGGCTGACATAAAGTCTTGTTATCCTCATCTCTTTCCTAATTAAGTTTAGTCATTCCTATGAATAAGTAAAATAATTAATAAACTTTACTTTGGCTTGTTTTGCTAAAATATGTATATTTATAGTAGCGGTTCATGCTAAAATGAGTTTTCATGTGAAAATTCTTTTTTGATTAATTTGCACTTATTTGTGTTTTGTGTGTTGTTTCCTTCATGAAATACTGTTGAGCATGTTTATGTGTTTAAAGAAGTCTTGGCATAAGTGACTTGATGATCATGTTGAGCTCATCTTGATATTGAGTAGGAAATTCCTCATGTGTTGAAGTTGAGCTCTTACATGTTGTAAAAAGTCTTTTGAGTTGCAACGTGTAAGTGACGTGTTGGTATGTCGATTTGAGTTGTAACTCGTGTTTTAATATGTTGTTGTTGGTTGGGCTTCTAGTCTAGAGTAATCCTCTCCCTATAAAAAGATTTTAGTGTCACTCGGGGATAAATGTTCCTAAAGGGAGAAAATGCAACACTCCGGAAGTCCAAGGCCTAATCTAGAGCCTCACATGAAGAGCAAAGACTTAGAACACTATTTTAAGGCTTAAAATAATGTATCTAAAACATTGAGGAGGTTTTAGAGTCAAAGCGTCAAGATACGTCCATGATGTCCCGTGAATTATGAAATGTGTGCTAGTTTGCCTCAACGTGTTTCAATGGGTTTTTCGAACCCGAATTCAATGAGATTTGGTAAAAAGGTGTTAAACAAGGTGTATTTAGGATCGAAACGTCTGGCTAGGAATCCCCAAGGACCACCCTAAGGGTCCTTAAGGAAGACCCTTCTAAATTGACCCAAAAGTTGTGTTGGACAGTGGCTACCTACGAAACAAATCGATGAGCCGTCAATGGAATCAAAAATCCATCCTTAGAAAAATCGCAAAGTATTCAAAAAAGACCCCTCTCTGTCGCAAACGACGGTTGTACAGGACGTTGTCATCATTGGACCTACGCACCGTAGGTCGAGATCTCGTAGGTCCTGGCTTGTTTTGACACCCTAGTTTTAATTAATTCAATTAATTAGTTAGTTGGTTAGTTGGTTAAATAAGGGTCAAGGAGTGCCTAAATAAATTAATTAAGGGGTTGTATAATATATAAACCTTATTAAATTAACCAAATACCCCTCAATTCCCAAACACAAATCTCTCTACCTTCTCTCTCTTTCTCTCTCTATTTCTCCAAGACTCCATTGAAAACCAATTCAAGGGCATTAGGGTTGAAAGAATTCAACTTTCTCTCCATCAATCTTTAATAATAGCTAAGGTATGGTAACTCTTCACCTTGAGACTCCTTTCCCCAAAGGTTTCTTTCAAATTGATTTCAAAAAGAGTTCAAAACATCGGTTTCAATTTAAATGTCTTTCAATTGAGAATGATTTCGATTTATTTTGATTATTCATGTTAGATAATGAGTATTACCTGATAAATTGTTTTAATTTTTAGTTCTTAACCTAGTTTATGATAGAATCTTTGAATTGAGTCCCATACCCTAACCCTAGTCATGAAATAGATTTATAGAAGGTTAGGACTATTAGATTTGGTCATGTTATTATCAAATTCATAGTATAATGATGGTGATGAGTAAATTATTGGATTATTTGTGATTAATTTGAGTTTCTTAGGGAAGCAATGCAGGCTAATTGGTAAGACCTTATGATTATTGATTCTTAATTTCAATTATGATGAATTTTATTTGGTGATGATGTTGTGCAATTGAAGTATATCTTGTGATTAGAATTCAGATGATATGATGTGATGAATATGAATATAATGGTTTGATATGATATGTTTAATGTGAGATCATTTTGAGGCTATGTTAACACAAGTTCAAAGATGATTTCTCTTGTGTGCCTTAGATGATAAGATATTAATATATTGATCTCACTAATGATAGTTGTGTGATGAAAGGAAGTTCTCATCCTATGTCTAATGAGCTAATATGATATGTTATACAAGGGTTTTAGTCTTTTATGACCTAAATGAAGCTATGATTGTTAAAGAATGACTTAATGGTATTTCAAAAAGGGACTCTAGCTTAGCACCGAGTGAACTAGTTATGAGAGGCGTCCCTTCATAATGTGGGAAGGTAGGTTCACTTTGGTTATCATGACATGGAGATTACAATGCCATTGTGCATAAAGAGTATATCTAGTATATCTCATAGTTCTTGAACTATGTTACCCCATTGGAAAACTAGCTAGTGGATCCACCTAGAATTCTATGTTTGTCTTGGTCCTACCTTGGCAAGTAGACCATCTTGTTTCAGTGTAGGGTATCATGAAATCGGATTCCATGGTTATCTCTTATGTTTTATTGTCGGTTAAGGCAATTGTTCACAAAAATAAAATGAACGTAATAAAGGGAACTCTAACTAGGATAACTTAATGGGTTCTTCTTAGTGTAGGTAGGGGTATGGGACTCTACGTATGCATTGCACTAGTTAACCTTGAGGGAAGTCTTTGGAGGATGTTGTTATGCTCTTATGACTTTAATGATATGCATATATTGACTTACATGTTGATGATCCTATTTGATGTTGGTTCCACTTATGAACATGTTATTGGACCCTATTGCTATATATGATAATGACTACCCATGATGCTATGCTAAGTTAAGTTAGGCATTACTTATGGGACTTCATATGAGCATTGCACTTGTATGCTTGGGATAGGATTGTGGGTAAGGGTCTTACATGATATTATGACATGAACTCTTGTATATGCTTTGTTGTTATGACACTATGTTAGAGTACCTTTGGTTTATATGACCTATGTTGAACATAGCAATGTTGACTTGACTTTATTGATGATGTGGTCTTGTGTTGCATATGGTCTTGTCTTAACGAATATGTGTCATTAGATTGTATGTGTTCTTAATTGTGCATTAAGGCTTTCAAAAGTTACTTAGCATGACTTTGAACAAAATGTCCCTTTAAGCATGATTTCAAACATTTTATGTGGCTATGTTTCCATACTTGATACAAGTGGATGTACTAACCCATTTCTTTATATTTCTACAAAAATGTATGTTCCGGTCATTTAAGTTATAAGGCCAATTGCAAGGATACATGGATATTCCCCATGTGATTGGTAGGTCCTCATCATTTGGGGATGATGCCACTATCTAGCTACCTGATGTTGTTATAGTCTAAAGACATTTATGTTTCATTCGAAGACTATTGTAGTATAAGCCTATATGTGGCATTTGTTGTAATGAAATGTGTTATGCCCGATTGTTCTATTCATTGTAGATGGTTGAATGTGAGATGGTATTATAGACTAAATTTGTATATGTTATGCATATTGTCTAAACAAGTAGCCTATGTAAGCTACCTATGCGAGGAGTCAAAGTAAACCCGATATGTATATATGTTTAGTAAGTGAGATGTCTATTTAAACCTCAATATGTAAGAAAAGTTTTTATTTTTCCATATTTTAACCTATAAAATGTAATGACGAATGTTAAGAGGCTAGTCTTAGTCCTCTCCGAGGACGACGACGCTGGTTACGTCTAGGGGGTGCTCCCCGGTCGTGACATCTCTTCCTCCACATGTGTTTGGTTTCACTTGTTTTGTTCATAACCTTACCCCCGAAAAAGATAAACTTCAGCACAAGGCTTTTAATGTGTTTTTCTTGGGTATTCTCGTCTACAAAAAGGTTACAAATACTTTGATCGCTCTACTTATAATTACTTGATCTCTGCATATGTAATTGTTTTCTAGACTTCTTCGTATTTTTCTCCTAATACGGAAAACCAAAAGGTCATAGTAGTCCTTCCCATTCTAACTATTCCAACCCCTGGTCCACCTCCAACTCTTAAGGTTTGTTCCCGACGACCTTAATCTCCTACTGAACTTGCTAATTCAGTTGGTATTTCTAACTCTGATACAGTACACAAAGCAATCTTGGTGACTTATTACATGCTCCAACAATGTCTTCTGCTTCGGTCGAGCAATTATCCGATGATATCCCATTGCTCTTTGCAATGGTTCTAGAATGACTGCCAATCAAACTCCCATTAATTCTTGTTTAAGTTACCATCATTTGTCACCTTCATACCATGCCTTCCATAAAGTTCTTAAGACTGTGGCAGAAGAAATTTTTCATCTAGGTTTGCGTCCAGGTACTTTTAATGATGATGGTGCTTGGGAGCTTGTTCCTTTACCCGTAAGCAAAACCACAGTTGGTTGTCATTGGATATTCACAATTAAGGTAGGTTCAGATAGATCTATTGATTGTCTCAATGAAAGACTGGTTGCTAAGGGATACACTAAGATTTATGGCATCGATTATTGCGATACTTTCTCATTAATTGTCAAGGTGGCTTCTGTCCGTGTTCTCATCTTTATGGAAGCAATGAATCGTTGGTCGCTTTTTCAAAAAGACATCAAAAATGCATTCCTACCTACAGTGCTTGCTGAAGAGTTATATATGGAGCAACCACAAGGTTTGTTGCTTAGGGGGGATCTAGACTAGTTTGTAAACTTCGTCGATCCCTCTATGGTCTTACGCCGTCTCCGATAGCATGGTTTGGTCATCTTTTATATTTTCTCAAATAGTTTGGAATGATCCAAACATAAGATGATCACAAGAGATGATTATGAAGGTAAGTCACTTTTAGATTAAGGACTTGAGCAAGTTGAGGTAGGTTTTGGGCTTTGAAGTGGCACTCTGGCCATGGTATTGATATTTTCAAAGAAAATATGCCTTAGAAATTTTGGAAGATGATGGAATGTTGGATTGCAAACATGTAAATAGTCAAATGGATCCAAACACTAAGCTTATTACAGTACAGGGGAGCCTCTAAAATATCATGGAACATATCAAAGACTTGTTGCAAACTGAACTATCTTATGATAACACGACCAAACATTTCATTAGTTGTTAGTTTAACTACAACAAATTCGATTATCGAGGACAAATAATTTCGTCATTAATAATTCATATTTCGTCACTAAAAATCTTACGTGACGAAAAATAATTCGTCACTCAGTCGTCACTAAATGTGTCTCTAAAAGTATACAAAGACGATTTAGTGTTTCGTTGCTAAAAGTATTATATTAACTACAAAAAGAAAAATCGTCACTGAATTCTTAATCATTTGTGACAAACATATTTGTTGTAAAAGGTATACTTTTGTAGTTAATAGTATGCTTTGTCACTAAAAAGGGTATTACTACAGATAAAAATTATATCTCCTCTAATTATTTTTACTTCAATCAGTGACGAAATCAATTGTCTATAAACTTATATATATATTGTAATTGAAAAAAAATTAATTTCGCCACTAATGATATATATTTTGTATACAAAAAAGTTATTTTTTTTTTAAATGTACATATGATAAAATTTAACATTATAGAATATATATATATATATATATATATATATATATATATATATATATATATATATATATATATATATATATATATATATATATATATATCCCTTACCTCCATTTTTTTCAACCTTGGCCAGGAGCTTGCACATTATGCTGCCTTGGGCAATCGAACTCATAACGTTAAGGTTGGAAGTGAAGAGTGCTTACTATCAGACCAACTCTCTCTTGTTATTCATTTTTGTTTTATTTTATACTTCATTCACTTGTTTCGAATTTCACTTTTGTAGACACAATATATTATATGATTATTTATACTCATACACAAATATATGAATTTACCGCCCACAATTCATTCAAATGTAGATTATATTTTAATTAAACTACATATTTTTGTAAATATCTTTAAATATATTCAGTACGATTTTTTTATTTTATTTATTTATTTTTGTAAATTTTTAAAAAATATTCATTACAAGAATAAATTTATTAAAATCAAACTTTTTATTTTATTAAAAAAAATGAGTGATCAGTTCAATTTAATCGTCTATACCAATAACTATACTATTGCGTCGTAATTTATCTAAAATCCTTGTTATTTCATTTCTTTTATTTGTGCTTTCATTTTTTAGTTTATTTCAATTTTCAAAGTCTATGTTTGTAAGTCGCTGTTATCTCTTTATAGTTACTCTACATATGTGCGTGGAATTACTATTAAATATGTATATATTTATAGACAGAAGCATATGCATCGACCTAATCTATGTAGTTTACGAATAACAAATCAATAGACATGCACCAAAATTTGCACTAAGACTTGACAAAAAAAAATTTATCGTGCTTATCAATGAATGTGTGTCAAATATAAAACAAAAGTGCTAAACTAATAAAATTTTAGTGATCTAGTGGTAGAACTGTGCCCACTCACAATACTTATAACCCGGATTGTATTTTCAAATTATGCATTTTATAATTATTTAATTTAAGAAAATTGATGTATCTGAATTTTTTCATTTTTACGAAATTGATCAAATTCATTGGTTTTATATTTTCACTTGTCAATTACGGAATGAACTATGTCTATTTCTTATGAAGCACTTGTATTATTCTTTTTGTAAGTTGTCACTTGTAATTATGAATAATTGTAGCAAAAAAATTGTATTTAGCTATGCATTTTTTCGTAGCAAATAATTTAGTTATTCACTACAAATTTTAAGTCGTCGCTGTTTAACACCTTACATATTTTGTTACAATTTTTTTTTTGTCACTAAATCATAGATTGATTGGAGACCATAAAATATTTGTAACCAATTATTTATATTATTAGTGACGAAATAAATGTAATAATTCAATATAAATTTTCATAATTAAAATTTATAATATCAAACTACGAACTCTAATTTGTGGTTATTGTAACAACATATTTTTTAGATGAAATTGTTTTGTGTCCATAATTTAATAAATTATAAGACAAAATATTTTGTCATGAATTAGATACATTATTAGTTACAAAATAATGTGTCACTAATAACTTTAGATTTGTGACTAACACTGCTTAACAAATGACGCCAATTGATTTTTTTATGGCAAACTTTAGTGGACAAAACATTGCTATGGATTTTTATGTTTCGTCACTAAAAGTATGTGTCTCATATATTTATGCACGAAAAGTAAATTTTGTCACTAAAAGCGAATAATTAGTGACGAATTTTATGTTGTAGTAAGTCATGAATTACATACACTATTAGTGACGAAACAATATGTCACCGATAACATTAAATTCGTGACTAATACCACTTAACAAAAAATGACGCCAAATATTTTTTTGGTGGAAAACTTTAGTGGACAAAACTTTGAGACGAATTCTTATGTTTCGTCACTAAAAGTATGTGTCTCATATATTTAAGCACTAAATTTTGTCACTAAAAACAAATAATTAGTGACGAATGCTATGTTATAACTAATAATTTAGTAGCTATATATCATATTTGTTGTAGTGGTAGTTAGCCAATTTTCGCAATAACCTTGTTATAGTCATTGGAAAGCAGTGATTCGCATCCTGTGATATATCAAAAGCTCACCAGAACAAGGTTTATTGTATGAAAGATAATGGACACACCAACATTGTAGGACATTCTGATGCAAATTGGGCAGGATCTCCTTCTTACAGGCGGTCCACTTCAGGTTATTGTGTTCTAATTGGAAGCAATCTAATACCTCGGAAAAGTAAAAAAGCAAGTGGAGAGGTGGATAGATAGGACTACTAGTTGCTCGATCAGGACCCTAGCTTTATTGCGAGCCAAAAACCCAATTTATACGCCCCCTTTTGTTTATTTAAGGAGATTCTATCCAATTATCAGCCCCGATGCGGAAAGGAGTAAAGAAAGAAGAGTTGAGGACGGCTTAACAGTAAGAGAGAACCCCCTCATCTCGTGGTTGTCGTAGCTAGATCAAGCATTGAGGCAGAATATCGAGCTATGGCACTAGCTACATGTGAGCTTATATGGTTCAGACAACTTCTCAAGGAATTGAAGATGGGTGGAGTTGAGCCTTTGACATTGATTTGTGATAACCAAGCTGCATTATATATCGCTTTTAATGTGTGTTCCATGAAAGAATGAAAACATTGAGATAGATTGTAACTTCATCCGAGAGAAGATTGATTCTGGATACATCAGAACAAGTTTTGTCAACTCAAAGGATCAACTGCTGGATATTTTCACAAAATCACTTCGAGGATCCGAAATTGACTATATATCTAGGAGCATATAACTTATATGCTCCAGCTAGAGGAGGAGTATTAATTATGATATATTTAGATAGTGTAGATATTAGAATATTTTGTTATCTCTTTAATTAGGAGATTGTGTAATAATTTATTATGCTATTTAATCCCATCAACGAATCAATTCAATTCCCAATATCACCTCCTCTTCTTCTACACTATCTGTTTTTGCGAGTCTATGCTTTCATATGTCATGTAGTGTTATATTGCTCACGTGATGTTGTTCCTGGATAACACATTCCAAAAGTCACAAGTAGCAACTACCCTCTGGTTCAGCACTTTGGAATAGTTAGTAGTGGGCATTACACTGTTTTCAGACGAGTGATATCAAAAATCAGTGAAGACAATCATGCAAGAATCTGCTGTCTGTTGATTAGTGGAGATAGTTGTTGATGCTGAAGCAACCATACTTTTCTATGAAAAAGTTTCTGATTGCTAAATTTTTGTATAGCTTGAATTGAATAATTTGTGGTAGTCTTTTGATATGGACATTTTGTGTTTTGCCTGGAGAACTGGCTCTGCCACACCAATTAAACTTCACTCTAGTACTTTATGTTGTTTTCTTTTTTCGGGGGAGAATCCTAATCCAAATAACTGTTTAGCTTGGGATTTTGGAGCAAGTTTAACATGATAATTAACACCTTCATATAGGAAATGGCATTAGCTTTAATTTGTGTACTTTGTTTGATACTCTTCTTTTAATCTATTTCATATCATGTTATATGAAAAATAAGCATAGTGTATTGCCTTAGCCTCGTTAAAAACATATATAATTGCCTCTTTAAAAATTTCTTCATGCTTTCCACTATTTATGGAACATATTTTTGTAAACAAATACTCAAATTTATTTTGAAAATTATGCAACATATGTTATTTCTAGTATAACCAACTAAACACAATATGAGATATAATCTCAAAATAACTAATATCATCATTATTGGTTAATTAACAAATATTGAAAGAACAACATGAATTGTGATGTAATGTTGGAACTCGAGGTCTCGAATTTGAGCCCCGACATGTGGAGTAAATTCTATTAGGATCATTACTCCCAAATGAGTCCCATGCTACCGAAATATTGTATTTATATGTGCCGCAGACATCTTAAAAAATATGTAAACTCTACCCAATAATTTAACATCTCTATTTTACTTTAAGCAAAACTATTGTATTTTACATTAATTTGTAGATTTAGAGCCCGTTTGGATTGGCTTAGAGTCGATCAAACCTACTATTAAGTAAGTTTTTTACTTTGGAAAGTTTTTGAAAAATATAAAAAATAACCTAAAATAAGTCAAAAGTGACATAAAATAAGTTACTAAGTGTTTGGCAAGGTAAGAGATGACTTAAAATAAGTCATAAACCAAAAGTAGATCTTCCCCTACTTTTTATTTTTTGACTTACAAGTCATTTCAGTTTAGTTTTTAATTTTTGACTTAAAAATTACTTTTTTTTAAGTCAGTCCAAATGACTCTTAATTTGTATATATATAAATAAAAAAGAGAGAAATACAAAAAATATGAGAGGATATATATCAACTCAATTCTTAATTAGAGGTTTTGGGTTCAAATCTTTTTAGGTATGAAATTGTCTTTACTAGAGGATATTTTACCCAAATCATAAAAAGAAGATGTAAATTAGTTTGAGAGAGGTAATTAAGAAGTTTCTCGATATTTTATTAAGAGATTGTATCTTATCATGTATTTTTTCAAATAAGTTGATTAAGTGAAAATGAATTTTTAAAATAACTATATTATATATCATAAATATTTCTTATTGATTCAGAGTGTCATGAAACATTATTTCTGAGAATAAACCGGATGAATTTAATTACAAAAATGCAAAAGAAAAAAGGCTTTGAGGATAAAAAGTTATTTTTTTTATTTTATTTTAAAAAAATCATTTTAAAAATATCTTTTTTCTTAACAATATCTTGATTCTAACTATATATATATATATATATATATATATACATCTTTAGTTTAGAGCTAGG
The DNA here is from genome assembly GCA_027704765.1 of Solanum habrochaites. Classification (NCBI taxonomy): domain Eukaryota; kingdom Viridiplantae; phylum Streptophyta; class Magnoliopsida; order Solanales; family Solanaceae; genus Solanum; species Solanum habrochaites. The sequence continues at coordinate 12,817,872 of JAKWJA010002498.1, read as the reverse complement.
GTATTCAATTTTTTTAGTTTTCTATAATACCAAAACATATGGGCATTAGTTGTTGTATTAAGTGAATTGATTTCTTGTGTGTGGCTGGGCTTCTATATCTAACCCGTATAATAGTGATAATTGAGGTGATAATATGTCATAGCGACATTTGATTTATTGAGATGTTGCATCATCCCATAGGTTTGATATCATATTGTGCACATGCATTGACATGAGATAAGTATGAGTAAATGTCTAACACGTGAAAATCGTCCGTGTTGAGACCGAGTTATGATTATAATTTGGACACGTAGAGATCGTCCGTGCGAATGATTGGCTATGATTATAAGTTGGACACGTGGAGATCATCTGTGCTGGGAATTATTTATATTTATGATAGTGCATTCAGATCGTTCGCACAGACAAGTAGAGATTGTCCGTGTCGATATATAGACCTTGTATTTTATTATAAAAGCTCTTGTACTTATGACACTAAATCTTGGGGGTGGTATTTCCGCATTTATTTTGAACACTTAATATGCTAGATATTATTTGATATTACCTTTTCATGTTTAAGTTGAATGGTGAAATTTATTGAGTTGGCTTACCTATAGATTGGAAATATAGGTGTCATCACGACTCGTGATTTTTTGATTGTGACAGAATCCACGTGCATCTAGCTCTGAAATTAGGTATATATACGTTTAGCAAAAAATAATGACACCTGTAATATCAGAAACATAATCAACTGATTCTAAATTTTGAATTCAATCACTAATTATGAATAGGAGGTTTCTTTCTAGATGGAGTATAATCTATGTCTATTGCTACTGAATCTTCATACCTCGATTTCTCTTTATTGCTTATAACAATATGTTGGTTGCCCCTCTTTTGAACTAATTCATAATTATCAACTTGTAAATTCCTTGCTGCAAAAATAGAAAATTAAATGAAACCAAATTAGTAAATGAAAAAATATATCTAGAAATATATTATTAGAAATTATATTAAAAAAAGAGATAATTATATACCTTGACAAGTGATCAAGAAGAAGAAGAAAATGAATGAAATGATCAAGAACCGGTGTTTTTTGGTTAACAATAGCCATTTTTGATGTTGTTTTTGTTTAGAAAAATGAAATTTTTGAATAGATTTGTGTGTTATAAAAAAATTATATTGCCTTATATTTTTTTAGAGAGACAAGAAATATAGATTGAACAATTGGGCAATCAATTTAAAAAATGCCGAATCATGTTGCAAAACTTTTGTACTTGGATAACAACACGAGGGCCCTCAAAGGGGTGACAATAGGACTATAGGAGTTCATATCAACATTTTGCATGAGAATTATAAATTTGCATGTAAATGGGATATGTTGGTTCAAATGATTAATGAGGTTAAAAACAAGATCTAAAAGATCACCCATATGTTTTGTCTGCTGCTTGAAAGAAATTGAAAAAAGAAAACGATGATTCTGAATTTAAAATTTATAGATTTCATTAATATGTATTCAAGAATAATTGAACCCTTGTCAAAGAGATTAGCAAAAATTAAGTATATATAATTTTTAGGGATAATGCATAAGTACCCCCCTCATCTTATGCCCGAAATCTCAGAGACCCACTTATACTATACTAAGTTCCTATTACCCCCTGAACTTATTTTATTAATAATTTTCTACTCCTTTTTTGCCTACGTGACATTATCTTGTGGGCCCAATGATGGTTGATTTTTTGTCAAGATAGTGCAACGTACGTCGAAAAGGGGTAAAAATTACTTATAAAATAAGTTCAGGGAGGTAATAGAACCTTAGTATAGTATAAGTACGTCTCACAGATTTCGGACATTGATTGAGGAGCTACTTGTGCATTTTTCCTAATTTTTATCGCTGAACTAAAAGACTTCTTTATTAATAGATTCCTAAATAAATATATATTTCAGATATAATAAAATTTTCAATTTAAGTATAGAATCTACGTGAACCTACTGAATTCTCATAAATTTGCCTACTAAAATCTCAATACAGGTATAGAATCTTAGCCCATTTTAATAGAAAGGGAAGTGGTAAAGCTATTTTTATTTACACAAAATTTAACTTTAATAAATGTATGATGTGACATAGAAAATGTCACGTTAACATAAATTTCCTCCTAATATATATATACATATATATATATATATATATATATATATATATATATAGAGTTTTATCTCACTAATATTATCTTATAGACGATATTTATTTATTGTGTATTTTTTTTTGTCATCTAATTAAATGTGTTTTACATGTATATTCTACGTTAAACTGTTTAGATGTCATATGAACATATGAACCAACCAACTACAATTTTTATTTTAGAACTCTTTTTAGTATATTAATTTTTATTTCATAAGTAATACCATAATAGATGTCGTTCTTATTGTTGACTCTCGTACTTGACTTCTCGATTGACTGTGTACATAAATCAAAGATGGTTATGCTAACTGAGAAATTATTATATTTTTACCTGTAAAACTAAAAATAAAAATTAATTAATGAATATATGATCTATCTTTGAAATCATATATATAATCACCTGTTGATCTTACACCCAACAAGATATCACTTATATAGCTACAAATGATTTCCAAATTATTAAATCAAGCATGATTCGTCAAAGAAAAATAATAAAATTGTGTTATATATTAATGCGAGTTTCTAAATTATAAATTAAATATCTTATTAATTTTATATATAAATAACTTATATATTCCTAAAGTCCTAATCAATTATCAAACATGATATAAAATTATGTGATACCTCTGCATGTAAATCACATCCAAATGAGCTATCAACGCGTAAAATAATTTTAAAAGTGGAAATCGGAAACAAAGAAAGAAACAAGAAGACAGGAGAGACTATAAAGCTAGTCGAAAGGGACCTTAGCTCTATTATTATTTTTTCATAATGCAATTGTGTATAAAGTATTCCATGCTGGTGAGGCAGTGTAAACACTTAGTTCATTAAAGATAAAACAATAATAAACTCCACTTTACCTATATATGAAAGTAATATAATTTCTGTGGGAGTTTCTCTACCGACAACCACCACTGTGAGCTCAAGTGGTGATACAACGTCTTACCCATTCTGCCAGAAGTGTCCTGTTCTTTGCCATCGCATAAGACATCCTCAACTAAGTGGATCCACTAGCTAACTTACATGATAATCTTAAAGGTATGACACGTTATTACCTATGATGACTACATGGTTTATATAGAGATTTAAGTTTATATGAACTCTCATCCCCTCATTGGTGCTCAATACTACTCTCAAAATATACTTTAGCTAATGCTTTTAAAATAGCCTCTTTCCTCGGAGCGCAAGATCCTGACAGACAGACTCTGGACTGAGGCGCTCTGGCTGGTGCGACGCCCTATGGGTTGTTAAACGAGATTTTTGACTTTAATTATCCATTTTTCATCTATAAACTTTCTAAATTTCCATGGATCCCACCCCAAAAACTTAGGATCACTAAATATCTCATTATACAATGTATTATACTAGAAAAAGGTCTGAAAACATGAATCAAATGTACTAGAAATGAACTACGATTCAACCAACAAGAATTTCACAAGTTTTCGTTAAGAATTCCCATATTCATCAGTCGATATACTCTAACTTGCTGAATTGAAACAATTGAGTATGGGTGGAAGGAACAAACACCGAATGATCTCACATAACTCGATAGGGATCACATAACACGATAGGGATCACCTTCGACGAAATCCACAGAACGATTTTTGCTTTATTGGACAATTCTTGATCTTTCTCTTCTTTTCTCTTTTCTCCCAAGCCCTAAGCGTTCTTAGTTTTTCTACACTAATTTGGGACTTGGTTTTACACCTATATAACCTAAAAATGAATTGGGAAATACTAGGGTGAAAATACAACTCTACCCTTACTAAAATCTGGATTATATTTTCCTTAGCTAGACAGTCCAACTTCCGAAAGTCATATCTCCCTCATATGACATTAAATTTTTTCAAACTTAGCAGTGTTGGAAATATATTTCCAACGACTTTCCCTCAAAAAAGAATCCAAACTCTTCCTGATCTGGAAGTTATGAATGTTTGAAAATGAACAAAACTCACTTTTGAAAGTTGAAAATCTTCCAGATTTCCCTACTTATTCCCAAAATTGATTATTCTTGGTTTCTTAGCTTATTCTTAGTTAGTTCAAGTTACGCGATGTTAAAATACACCCCCCTTAACAAAATTAGTCCTTGAACAAGAACTTTTTCACTAATATCAGGGTAGTAATATCATTTAAGCACTCAACAAACAAAAGCAAGTAATAACATGCTTATACATAGCCTTATAAAGTGCTAAGAGAAATTCAGTACCTTGATATACATTCTCTCCCGATTCAATGAAATGTGGATATCTCTTTTTCATATATTCCTCACCTTCCCAAGTCACTTCTTCAATGAATTAGTTCCTCCAAAGGACCTTGACTGAAGCAACTTCCTTTGTCCTCAACTTGCGGACTTGACAATCCACAATCAGAACTAGAACTTCTGCATAGAATAGGTTTTCCTTAATCCCAAATTTTTCTTTTGGTACTATCAATGAAGGATCACTCAAGCACTTCTTCAACATAGAAATGTATAATACTAGATGAACCGCTGCTAACTCTTGGGGTAACTCCAACTCAGAAGCCACATTGTTCACTCTCTTGGAGATTCAATAAGGTCCAATATACCTGGGACTAAGTTTCCTCTTCTTACCAAAACTCATACATTCTTTCATGGGTGAAACCTTAAGATACACCCAATAGTCCACCTCAAACTCTAATGGTCTTCTTCTAACATCCGTGTAGGACTTTGGCGACTTTGTGTTGTCTTGAATATCTCTTGGATCACTTTCACCTTCTCCATATCTTAGTGAAATAAATCTGGTCCTTTCAACCCTGCTTCAACAAATTCGAACCACTCAATAGAAGATCTGCATCCTCTCCCATAAAGAGCTTCATATGGAGCCATTTGGATGCTCGAATGGTAACTGTTGTTACAAGCAAACTTAATAAGGGGTATGTGATCATCCCAATTTCCCTTGAAGTTTATCACACAAGATCTCAACATATCATCTAAGGTATGGATAGTACGCTCTTCCTGTTCATCTATCTGCGGATGAAAATAAGTGCTTAAGTGCAACTTTGAACCCAAATCTTTCTATAAAGATTTTCCAGAATTATGCAGTAAATTGACCGTAACTCCATTAAGTCTTACCACTTCATGTAGGTACAACTGGGAACAATCCTCCGTTAAATAGGCAGTCTTTACCGGCATGAAATCGGCTGACTTTGTCATTCTATCGACAATCACCCAAATTGAATCATGTTGCCTTCAAGATATTTGAAAGCCTGTGATGAAGTCCATATTAATCATCTTCCACTTTCATTCAGAAAGTTCTATATTTTGAGCTAAATCTACAAGCCTTTTCTATTCTAGTTTCACTTCCTGGCAATTTTGGCACTTGGCAACAAATTCATCAATATTTTTTTTCATGCCTTCCCACCAATATACCTCTCTCAAGTCGCGGTACATCTTGGTGGAACCCGGATGGATTGAGTATCTTGAGATATGAGCTTTCTCCATTATCCTTTCTTGGAGTTCATCCACCCTTGGTACACATAATCTACCTTGATACCTCAACACACCATCTCTCCCTTGTTAAAAAAACAATAATCTTTGGTTATTAGCATTCGCTTTGAACTCAAGCAAGGTCTTGGTCTTGCTTCTCTTTCACCTTTGACACTAATGATGACTCAGCGCCACTCCTCACCACTATGCCTCTTTCTGTCGAAACCATGAGTCTGACTCTCAACCGTGCAAGTCTGTGCACATCTTTTTCTAACTCCCTTTTTCCTTCTTCAACATGGGAAGTACTTCCCATAGAAAACCTGCTGAAGGAATCAGCAACCACATTAGCCTTACCTTGGTGGTATAGAATACTCATGTCATAATCCTGGATTAATTCCAACCACCTCCTTTGTCTGAGATTGAGTTCTTTCTTAGTGAACACATATTGGAGGCCCTTGTGGTCAGTGAATATGTCCACATGAACACCATACAAGCAGTTACACCAAATCTTTAGAGCGAAAACTACTTCAGTCAATTTTAATTCATGAGTTGGATATTCCTTCTCATGAATCTTCAACTATCGGAAGGCATAAGATATAACCTTGACAAGCATCAACACACAGCCCAAGACAACTCTCGATGCATCTTAATACACCACAAAGCCTTGAGTAACCTCTAGTAATATTAAAACCGGAGCGGTAGTCAATCCCTTTTGAACTCTTTAAAGCTTTTATCACAAGCCTTAGACCATTCAAACTTGATTGTATTCTAAGTTAGCTTGGTCAAAGGAGATGAGATAGATGAGAATCCTTTGACTTATCTCCTATAATAGTGTGCCAAGCACAAGAAACTCCTAATATCTGTTGGAGATGCAGGTCTCTGCCATTTATAAACTGATTCAATCTTGTGAGTGTCAACTCTAATCTATTCAACAGAAACATTGTGGCCTAAGAATGCCACCAACTTAAGCTAAAACTACACTTGGAGAAGTTGGCATATAGCTCCTTATCCTTTAAAGTTTGCAGAAAAATCGTGAGGTGACAAGGGTGATCTTCTTCATTCCTTGAATAAACCAGTATGTCATTAAGGAAGACGATGACAAACATATATAAATAAGCTTTGAAGACCCTATTCATGAGATCCATTAATGTTGCAGGTGCATTCGTCAAACCAAAGGATATAACCAAAAATTCATAATTCTCTAAAAGTTGTCTTGGGAATATCACATTCCCTAACTTTCAACTAAAGATAGCCCGACCTGAGGTAAATCTTTAAAAAGAAAGAAGCACCTCGATGTTGATAAAAAATATCATCTACCCATGGAAGAGGATATTTATTCTTGATGGCCATCTTATTCAAATGACGGTAGTCTATACACATCCTAAGGGGACCATCCTTCTTCATTACAAACAAGACCAGAGCGCCCCATGGTGAGACACTTGTTCAAATGAAGCCTTTATCTAACAAATCTTTCATTTGTTCCTTTAACTCTACTGGTGACATTTTGTATGGCAGAATAAAGATAGGATGAGTATCTGGGATGATGTCTATGTCAAAATCTATCTCTCTTTGAGGAGGGACTCCAGGTATATCACGAGGAAAGACTTCTGGAAACTAACTGACTATAGTAACTTACTGAAAGGAAGGTACCTCAACACTTTAGTCATTAACTCGGAATAAGTGATACATAAAATCCTTTGTGACTAACTTCCTTGACTTAAGGTACGAAATTAAACGACCCTTAGGCACTGCATATGTAACAATCCAAAAATCCAAGACTTGAATTAAAACCTAACATAGCTGTCTTGAGGTATAGAAACGATTTTAGAACTATAATAATGAAACTATGTTATTTAAGAAGTTTAGAAACCAAAATGTCTAAGAATGTCCATGGTGTTTGGAGATTTTGTTCAAGGATGTACTAACATGCCTTAGCCTATTTGACTAGCTTTAAGAAGTCAGAAATTCATGAAATTAGGTAGAGGGGTGTATAACATATGCTAAAGTTGATTTGTGGTCGAAACGTCCGGGTAAGAATCCCCAAGTACTAACCAAGGGCTCTTGAATAGGACCCTAACACGTAAGAGGAAACACTGCCTGGGCAGTGTGCAACCACAAAAGCCAATGAACGACTCATGTGTGGATTGACGGGGCGTCGATGCCAAACTTCGTCCCACACTTAGAAAATTTTGTGGAGGCCCTCAGATGCACAGTATATGAGCTGAACGACGGTTGTGAAGCACAGAAGGGAGGCCTGGCCGTCAATGGTGTAACGGCCTGTCGGTCGAGGTCTCGTCGATGGGCCTGCAACTTTCCTGCATTTTTTAAGTTGGTTTCATTTAATTAGTTAAAAGTTTACGTTGTTAATTTAGGGTTCAAGGGAGGCTAATTAAGTTAATTAAAACCCATATAAATACCACAACCCTCATTAGTCTAAACACAACTCAAAAAATAAATTATCTTCCTTCTCTCTCTATTGGAAGACACCATTGAAGATAAGCTAGGGGGAGGTTTTTGGGGGATGGAAAGGGACTATTTAACCATTGAATCTTCATCAAAAGTTAAGGTATGGGATCTAAATCACCTTTGACACTTCTTTTCTCCAAGGGTTCCTTCAAAGTATTTTTAAAAGTTGAGTTTTCAAGTGGGTTTCATCCAATAACGACTTTGATGTTATGAAATGACTTATTCATGATTTCATTAGGATATAATGAATATATTAACATGTATTTTAACTTGATTATGATCATTTGTGATAGTTTGTTCTGAATTGTAGAACATGATCCTTTACCCTTAACCCTAGGCTTGATCTTGATGTGAATTAGAATGTGATTGATTCAATTGACATGATTATTGGTAAAATCACTATTAGATGATGTTGTTAATCTAATCATGAACAAATTAGGATGATTTTTAGTCTTTCATACTACTTCTTGAGAAGTAATCGAGGTTATGAGAATTGACCTAAGTACCTTGTCTTAAGCTTTGATTTAGTATTTAATTATGGTGCATCGACTCTTCTAGACTTAGTATCATGTTGATCATTGAATTATGATTATGTTGTGACCTTATTTGATTAAATATATGGTTGATGGTAAGACTTTGATGATGAATTATGAAGGAGAGTTTGTAAGTCTTATAATCCCTATTCTTTACTTCAATTTGTGGCTAATTGTGATTTAGTCATGATGTTGTGTTGGAGTATGCCTTATTTAGGATTTATAGGGTGGTTTGATGTTGAATTGACATTTCTTGATTATGGTTGAGAGGTTTATTAAGATGTAAACTTTATAAGGATGGTTTGTCTTATTATGAAGTGAGATGTAATGTGTTAACCACACTTATATGAATTGTGATAAAGAACTATGTATATGAAATTCTTATTTACATATGATGATGTTGATGATTATACAAGGTATAGACCCTATGACCTAAAATAAGTTATGATTGATAATAAATACTTAAAGATATTTCAATAAAGGGACATATCTTACCACCTAGTGAACTTGACAATGGGAGGTGATGACTTCCCAAAGAGAAAGATTCACCCTATAGTTCTACATGAGATGTTGACTTCCAAAAGAGGAATACTCATCAGATATATTCCCATTATAGGAGGCCCAAATTACAAAGTGGTATAAAGATGGAATATACTATCTCTTAGTTCTTGAACTATGTTGCCCCCATAGGAAGACTAGCTAGTCGATCCACCTAGAAAGCTACGTTTATGTTTGATTTTACTTTGGCCGGTAGACCACCTTCCAGCGGTGTAAGTTTTAAAACACCGGATTCCAGATATAGATCTTGTTGTCTATGTCGGTTAACGCAAGTGTTCCCTAAACTAAAATGAAGCAATGAGGTATAAACTAACTAAGGTGACATGAGAGGTTGGACTTAGCCTAGGTAGGTGTATGGGACTCTAACTATGCCTTGCACTAGTTGTCCTTGATGGAAGATTTAGGAAGTTTTCATTATGTATCTATAGGATAATGATGTATATGATGATACTACAATATAAATGGTATTATATAATAATGATTATCCTTATGAACATGTATTTGGATTATGTTATTAAAGTTGGGCATTGGTTATGTTTTCTTGTTGGGAATACTTGATTTACTAAGGTTATGGGGCTTTACTTGGTCATTGCACTTCTTTACTTGATAAGGATTCCTGAGTAATTCTCTTGCTTAATCTGACATGATTAACACTTCTTGTTTGTGATCATATTTCTTGATGATAGGGTTGTAGTAGATTATGGGTTCAAGTATGCTGATATGTATATTACTTGTTTGAGTTAGTTAGCATGTTTTGTTACTTGGTATAAATTGCTTGATTGTGCATAAGACTTAAAGGGTAAAATAGCATGGTTTAAGTAAAATATCCTTTTTTTTAATCATTTTTTGATATTATATGTGCATATGGTCTCATACTTAGTACAAGTGGCGTACTAACCCTATTTTCTCCCCTTTTCCCAAACGTTTTAGGTTCCGCTCATTGAAGGCTCATTCGTGACGACTTGAAGAAGGCTTGGATACTCTCTATCATCCAAGTGGGTACGACCTCACTTTTCGAGGGCGATGCAAATATCTAGCTTATGGAGTTGCTTTGTTTTTAAGATTCTTAAGTTCATTGTATTTTATTTTGAGTACGATTTGTATAAGCCTATATGTGTCTTCTTTACATTGATGTAGGTCTATGACTGGCTCATTTGGAATTTGGAACTTAACAACTCGAGTTCTGCAATTTATTGATGCATAACAGGCATGGAGCGAGCCCATACCTAGAATGACATCAAAATCTACCGTTTCCAATTCTACTAGATCAGCCATGGTGGTCTAGTGATTTATGGGAATAAGACAATCACGATAGACTTTTTCCTCTAGAATAGACTCCCCAATAGGTGTAGAAACACAAAAGTGTTCAAAAAGCTTTTCAGGAAGAATTTCAAATTGATTTGCAAGATAAGGAGTTACAAAGGATAAATTTGCTCCTGGTTCTAACAAATCATAAAAACCAAAAGTAAAGACTTTGATCATACCCGTAACAACATCTGAACAGTTTTCATGTTCTTGGTGGCTATTGATTGAATAAAGATGGTTTGCCTCTTTACTGGTACCAGAAGTGGCTCATCTTGGTGCAGCCTTGTCTGGTGGAGCAAATAATGAAGATTGAGCTCTATTTCCCGGATTCCACACCTTGCTTATTCTTGGGGCACTCTTTCATGAAATGACCCTCTTGACCACACTTAAACAACTTGTCTGGACATCACGACAATTTTCTAGGTTGTTTCTACCACACTTTGTACATGCAGGAGCCCTACTTTCTACTTGCGCCACACTTCATTGAGACTCAGCATGTATAGCCTTGCAATCCTGTGAATTTTGTCCACTATAATCACCTCGATTTCCAGTGCAGGTGCACTAGAAGATGATGGTGATTCCCCTTTGGTTTCTCAATTTATGGTCGACTTGAACCACCTTTTTGTTACCCAGGATTACTCCTTGTCTTCACCTTCTTCTTTTGCTACTCCTCTCTGTCCCTTAGGTTTTACTCTTCAACTTGTTTCACATAAACTATAAGCCTGGATATGTCCATGTCACACATGAAAATGGCATCCCACACTTCTTACTTGAAGCACTACCCAAACCATCAACAAATAAGCTCATTCTTCTCCTCATGTCCTTCACCATCTCCGGAGCATAGCGAGACACTAGGGTGAACTTTAACCCATACTCATGAACACTCATTGAGTCTTGTTTCAAGGTGAGGAGTTCTCGTACCTTTGCTTCCTTCAATTCTCGGGGAAAGAATCTTCCCAAGAAGGCTTCTTCAAAAAAATCCCAACTTGTATATGGTGCATCCTCATCTCTGCCTTCTTTCCACTAGTCTAACAAAGTTTTAGTCACATTGTTCAGTTCGTATGCAGCTAGTTCAACCCTGCCAACATCAATCACATGCATTACCTAGAAAACTTTCTTCAACTCTTCCACAATGTTTTTCGAATCCTGAGTAGTGCTTGATACAATGAAGATAAGAAGATTCATTCTAAGAAACTCATGAAACCTCGAGGTGTTAGCCCCCTCTTGTTGAGCTTATTATTGTTGCCCGACTTTGTTAGTAACTACCTGACTTAATATCCGGATAGCTTATCAAAATTCGAAATCGATAACCTATCCTTGGGGTTGCACATCTGGTGCATTTGGAACCTCTTGTTCCTCAATATTTCTTAGGGCTGGTCGACCTCTAACTGCTCTTCCTGGAGGCATGATGATCACTGAAAAATATATGTAAGCACAAACTAAAGAGAGACTTTGAGATAAACTCTACGCACGAAAAGGAATACTAAGTGAACTATTCCTAAATGTTGTAGCCTTCTAATCATAGATGTGGCGTGCTTCAAGACGATGACTAGGACTCTACAGACACAACTTCATAGACTCTCTAGGACTTTTGAACTCTGTGTTTTGATACAATGTTTGTCACGCCTAGACCTTATACCTTGGACGTGGTCGGCACTCAGTAACCATTGTTGGCCTTGAGCGAACTCTTATTCTGGCTTACTTAACTCAGCGGAGGAAAAAATCATACTTAAGAATAAAAGAACTTAACCAAAGTGCACAATAATGCTATCTGAAATGTTTTAAAACTTTAAATAATCAAACTGGACAAAATGGCAACTCATGACTTTAATACAAGAATGAAAAGTAAAGACTACTCAACTACAAACTGTCTACGAAGCCTCTAAACTAACGAAGATGGATGTTGGGTCCATACCCCACAACATACTAATGAACTAAACTAGTAAAGCAAATGAAAATGATGACCTCCCGAATGCAAGAAGTCTCAGCACTAACTCTGGAGCTCGAACGAGATCAACGAAGCGCTACGTATTGACCCTGGTTACCTGCGTCTACATCATAACATAAGCAGACAAACTGGCATTAGTACATTGAATGTACGAGTATGCGGGTTGGAATGCTAAACACATCTATAAAGCTTGAAATGGGTTAAGGGTGAACTTACCTTGGCTCTGTTTGACTCATAAGATAACAAATCAATATAAATCAATAAAGACATATACAATATATATATATATATAAAACTAGTAAAATAGTGTAAACACTTAGTTCATTAAAAATAAAACAACAATAAACTCAAATTTACTTGTATATGAAAGTAATATAATTTCTGTGGGAGTTTTCTTAAATGACAACTACCACTATGAGCCTAAGTGGTGATATATCATCTAGCCTATGCTGCCAGAACATTCCTATACTTTAACGTTGCGTAAGACATCCTTAACTAAGTGGATCATCTAAAAAGTATGACACGTTATTACCCATGATGGCTACATGGTTTACATGGAGACTTTAGTTAATATGAACTCTCATCGCCACATTGGTTCTCAATACTACTCCCAAAATATACTTTAACTCATGCTTTTAAAATATATTCTTTCCTCTGAGTTTGAGATAATTTTATCAACTCTCTTTGCTTTAAAAAGCTCCTTTTGGACTCAACGTTCCCCTTTTTATTCAAAAACTCTTTTGGAACTCTTAGTTTCCTCTTGACATAAATGTAAAAACATTTATAACTTCCTAGATAATACTTACTTCTCTTATACCTTTTGAGAAATGAACACAACCTTATCTCTTTTCCTTAACTCGAACTTGAGCCTTAAAATGAAGTTAAATTTTTTTTAAGTAAGAATCCAAGAACATTGAATAGGTTTATTTTAGATCACTTCATTTCTTTGGACTTGAATTCTTAACTTTCTTAAACTTGATTCTAACTTCCCTTGAATTGGATTATGAATTAAAGGATCATGATCTCATGTTTATTGATGATTTCATGCTGTTTAGATGTACTTAAGAGTGTTGGAATCAACTAGGAATGATAGGTACATCACTTAGGAACTAGTACGAAAAGATAAGAAAAGAACGGGGTCTCCATGTGACCTTGGCACTCTGAGAGGTGTGTAGCGCCAGAGCCTGATGGACGGACTCTAGTTTGAGGTGCTCTGGCTGGCGCGACATACCAAGGCCTATCAGACAGAGCTTGTCCTTAGGGCCAGTGGCAGGCACGACGCCCCACAACTTGTTAGATGGTATTTTTGACTTTTCTTCTAGGTTTTTCATCTCTAAACCTTCTAAACTTCCATGGATCACACCCTAAACACTTAAAATCACTAAATATCACATTACTAATAGATTAGACTAGAAAACATTCCAAAAACATGAACCAAATTTTCCAGATATTAACTACAATTCAACCAACAAGAATTTCACAATTTTTCATCATGAATTCCTATATTCATTATTACATGTACTCTAAAATGATGAATTGAAACAAATTTGGTTTGGATTAAAGGATCCAACACCAAATTATCTCACGTACCTCGATAGGGATCACCTCCGACGAAATCCACACAATGAACTTGGCGTTATTGGACAATTCTTGATATTCCTCTTCTTTTATCTTTTCTCCTAAACCCTAACCATTCTTAGTTTTTATAAAACTTATTTGGGACTTGGTTTTACCCCTAATATAACCTAAAACGAATTAGGAAATACTAGGATGAAAAGACTACTTTACCCTTGCTAAAATCAGGATTGAATTTTTCTCAGCTCAACAACCCAACTTTCCAAAGGTATATCTCCCTCATACAACGTCGGATTTTCTTACACTTGGTGATGTTGGAAAGATATTCCCAAGGTTTTTACAACCATATAAATAACTCATCCAAATTCCTCCTAAGCTAGAAGTTATGACTATTTAAAAATAACCAAAACTCACTTTTTAAAGCTAGAATTTTCCACATTTCCCTACTTATTTCAAAAATAAATTATTCTTGGTTTCTTATCTTATTCCTAGTTAGTTCAAGTTACGAGATGTTACACAAGTACTTTGGAAAATATAAATAAACTTAACAAAAGTGGAAAAGGAGTATTAATATATATTTTGCATAATTAAAGTATTATTTTACATTTTTCAATGGTTTAAGCATACTTTAGTACTTAATTATGTCATAGGTTAATTATATATCACTTAGGTCCTTTAGAATTTAGCACACACAATCATATATATTAGAAACTTCAAAGAGACTATAGTGTGACTAATTAAAATTCAGAGATTTTATATTCCATTTGTGTCACTATCATTATATACGGGATATGTGGACAAGGTCATAGTCCAAAGTTTCAATAGTGATTTCCAAAACGACTATTTTGTGACTGAAGTTTTGAATTTCTACGCTTCAATTTTTTATTTCGCGCCTATGTTTATGTCTATGGACCATGTTGAGTTGGTTTTAAAAGGTGCGAATGGAAAATGAAGAGTTGCAACATTTATGAAGAGTTTTTACTTTTATGAAGAGTTGCGACTTTTATGAAAAGTAGTGACTTTTATGAAAGGTTGTGACCTTTGCAATAAATTGTGACTTTTCCAAAGGTTTGTGACTTTTCGTTAAGGCACAATAAGAACCTTTTCACACTATCCTTTGTTTTCTATAAATTGAGGGATTTCCTCTCATTTTAGTTGAACCAATTTTTTCTGGACTTCTTCTTCTATTACTAAACCTAATATTCTAAGTGTACTTTATTGTCGTTGAGTGGCTCGCTAACATTACTGTTAAGGTATCAATACACTGGTGATTGAGATCATTCTATCCTATAATGACATATTTCAAATCAAACCTTGGATACCACAGGGGAATAATTTCCTTAAGGGAACACTGTGAATTCAGTGGACTTGATTTTTTTCTATTTTTCCAGATTCTTGTATATATGTGTTATAGATTTTAGATTTGTGAATTAATTTTTGTTCTTCTATTCTTCATTGGTTCATTAAACATTGGTAACGTTGTGTGTCTACAATGTTTGTCGAGTCAGTAAGATTCTTTAACCATAGATTGACAACAACTAATCTTTAAGAAAAATATTTCGTATATTTTTTATAATTTTTTTATTCTAGTTTCTCTACTAGTTTTAATTTTCTAGTTGTGAAAATATTCTTAAACTTTGTTTTGTCTTATATAGTTCATCAAAGATTTCTTCTAAGTATTTTAGGTGAACAATAATCTTAAGAAAATTATTATACTATTTGTATTTCTTGTATTCTACCGATTGAGAGAAACAGATCATGGAAGTACAAGATTAATGCATAATTTCTCCACAATTCGGTGCTTTGTTTAGCAAGGTCATAGTGAGAATGTACAAAAAATGATGGTATTACGATTAAAGATTGCCAAGAGGACATCACGCCATCGATATGTTCAATCCACCACTAGGAATTCACACACCGAAGCAAAAATACACACAAACTAGAAAGTGAATCATACTCTAAACCATGTCTAGAATGAAGTTGTTGGTAACATAAGAATACACAGAATCAAGGTCAAATAACACCAGATACTCCTTCCATAGGGCCCATGTGAATAAAGTTTCATTCATCTAACTCTATCTCTCGATTTTCAGCCATCTACAATCAACAAGTCTGATTCCCATTACAACGTTACAAATACTCGATTCATCAAAACCCCACACACTTATAAAAGTACTCCATTATATTGAAGCTAACACTGTTATTACCAACATATATCATAACTACACCAATCATTTACCTTTCTTTCAAACTATCACTAGTATCAAAGTCTCCTTAGTAAACACATTATAGCGTCTAAAAATTTCAATATTCCTCTTTTTTCATTTATGCATTACCTGACATACATGATTCGCACACAAGACTAATGGCATTGACATAAATTTAAAAATATTTTTTCCATCGAGATAACACTATTGAATCACACACAATGCAAACTTCACGCAGTCTTGCACATATAATGTTTCAACTACCATCCCAAACCTTCACATTCCTTATGTCAAAACTCAAAGAAACCCTTAATAACTTTAATAATTCTATAGTATAGGCACATAACCTTTACTCACCATTAGATGCATGTGTAACACATAATAACAACCCATATCGTCCCATCAATAAAGTAGTTTCAATTCCCTTAAAATTCTTGTTAACCGTGTAAACTGCAGGTCCATACTATTGCGCATCTATAAGGCACCTACCATAATGTAAACAATTTATCCCCACATAACAACATACAATCTTACACATATCATTGCTTGTAACTCAAACCAAAACTCAATATTTATAAAAATTTATGATAAAATCCTAGTAAATCTATACCAAATCAATTTACATCCATAGTCATATAT
The DNA here is from genome assembly GCA_027704765.1 of Solanum habrochaites. Classification (NCBI taxonomy): domain Eukaryota; kingdom Viridiplantae; phylum Streptophyta; class Magnoliopsida; order Solanales; family Solanaceae; genus Solanum; species Solanum habrochaites. Next base: position 12,801,041 of record JAKWJA010002498.1, on the reverse strand, counting down.
AAAATCAAAGGCAATAAACAATACAACATTCAACTACAATCTAAGGTTTATACGAAAGGTCATATTCCTCCGTTTTCCTAAAATTCTTCTCGTGATATAAAATTTTAAGTATCTTGAACTATTTAATACAACAAATTTTTCTTCACTTTGTTGATTCACTTACCAATCTTATTCTTTGGCCAACAACTCACGACGCATTTTTTTAACCTTATACTTTAAACAATACCATTATGTGAAACCTCTTTTGGCATAGCAATCAAAAATAACCAAATTTACAACTCAAATTTTAAGTCCTTTGAAATGCTTCATACTCAATGGGATCAACCATTTCTTACCTTACCAATCTATACCTTGACCAAACACACTACCACAAACCTAAACTCATCATGGAAAACTTTAATTTTGAATCCAACTGTATAATCTAAACCCTTTATCTATCAACATTTGTTTATTCCTGGAAGGTTTTTATAAATTCACATATCTTAGCTTATCATTGGTCGCCTATTAATTGAGCTTAAGATGAAATCACCAGTCCAAATTAAAACCGTCTGGATACACTTCTTAACTTAAGACATTAATACCGTATCAATAATCCACCACTAAAATCTTTTTAATACGCCTTGCTTAACCCAAAACATTTGCAGTAACAACTTAGTTGGTTTCTCAAATGTGAATGCAATAAAATGTCTCATATATGAGTATGTGATACAAATAATAACTCTTTATGTAGTTAGTATTCACTTTAAAATCAACACATCCGTTTTCATATACCACATCTGAAAGTCTGTTTCATCCACCATTAGAACGCATCATTACCTACCAAGAGGATCATATTTAAACAGGTCACACATTTCTACCCATCAAATAGATGTTGAATATTACCAAATTAGTTTCATATCTAGCCCAGTCTGTATGAATTATTTCATAGGTCAGGTCAATATCAAAAGTAACACACTCTTTAACTCTAACCAAGTAAGCATTGATACTATTGTAGTAGAAATTCTAACCTCAATTGGTGCATAATTTCTAAGCAATCCATTCATATTGTCATAAATTTACTAATTGCAGTTACCAAAGTTAAATGTCCAGTATCTAGTCATCCCTTTAATTATTTCACATTCAATATTTAAACCACTCTAATCATTGTATATACAACAGGAATACTATTCATTTACTAGGGTACCTAACCTTGCACAACCCTTTCAGATGTTGAACATTCTAAATCAAACCACACATCTTTTTCATAAGTATATTGCTTCCATCTTAATAACATATCTAACATTCAAACCATACACGACATTAACTGCTCACATGAGGAACCACGCACGAGTCATCAAATAATACATTGAGAGAGAGTGGAATGAAGCGATACTAATCAGAACTGACAAAAAATGCACGATAGAGATTCAAAAAGTAAAGATTTTTTCTAAAAGACATTATAGCCTCGCGAAGAGAAGTACAGATGTCTCTGTACCGATCCTCAAGACTCTACCTACACTCGACTTGTACACACGTGAAACCTATGAACCTGGGCTCTGATACCATTTTGTCATGACCCAAAAATTGATGTGATGTCTCTCATCTAATCCCACCAAGATAAGTCAACCTAAAACTCAATCATTACAGTAAAATGCAAAAAATTTACTGTCAACTTAAATTATATCCCAAAACTTGGTTGTCACGTGCACAAGCCTCTAAAGTATTATAATTAAATCAAAAGAAAATATAAGTCTCATATAAAAAATTTTCTAGAGTAAAACAAAATTATAAACACGAATTAGATGGTCTCTTGAGATGATAAACAACTATCCCACAAATATCCAAGAAGCCTCAGAAAAGAAGAAAATATATCACAATGTTCTAGGCTAGTAACCTACAAAAAAATTGTAGAAGCAAGGGGTGAGTATCAAGCCACGCGGTACTCAACCAGTAAACCTCTAAACACAAGCTAAGGGGATATAATACGGGTACTCCTACCACCCCAACCGAACCTCCACAATTACAACATGCATAAAAATCAGCCTAACCTAACAACTCACAGTTTACATAGTACATAACTCAATAACAACACCTAGACAAATTAAACATCCTCCACAATAACACTTTGACAAATTACATATCCTCAACAACAACCTTTTAACAAATTACGTATCCTCAATAACAACACTTCAACAAATTTTTTATCCTAAAAAACAAGCTCAGTATTAGTCAATCACAAGTTCCCATATACAAGATCAACAAAACATAATATCATGTTCACTGATGATAAATATATTCAATGTAATGGGATGCAATGTCAAGTATAATGATGCATATCTGACCTAATGTTACACACCCATTGTCTCTCAGTCCGAAATGTTGATTTTTACGCTGACTTGTCTTGGTGGATATAATGACTGTCATCACGTCCATTTATGGGTCATGACAAAAAACTAAGAAAAAAACTAATAGAAAGTTGTTCTTCCTATAAATAAAATACACAATTAGTTAGAATATCTTTATGATGAATATAAATTAAGAATAAATACAAGAAAATCCAGATTTTTGTGAACGGATCACGAAAAATGGGATATCTTTTTGTTGAAATTAGAAGAACCCTATGGATTTTATGAGAATTACTTGTGTAATTTTCATTTGTGGAGTTCTATTGAACTTCCTGATATTGTTCATGATGATGACTTAGCTCTCAAGAATCCTTGTTGTGAGAATGATTCATGTTGCTATACTTTTTATATGAGCTTCTAATGTTCGATTTTTATTCGACCAAGCATGTTTTAGGTGATTATGTTATCTGGATTTCTTTTAGTTTTGTGTGTTTTAACTCTGTTGTGGTTGGAGTAGTGAAAATTTAGTTGTAAAGGTGTTGGTTTTAGCTTGATGTTATGTTGGTTTCATTTCTCAGCTATGTTTTTCAATTTTGTGTGTTTTTGCTATTTTGTATTCGAGTTAGTAACATTTTTGTTGTAAAAGGTGTTATCTTTAGCTTGATGCTATGGTACATTCGTTTTGTCATCTGGATTTTCATTGTTTCATTTTGACGGAGGAATGTACTCTATCGCATATAGAGGAAATTGGGTGAGAATTTGGTTAAGGGGCGGATAGTTGGGTTATGTGTTAAAGAAAGAGATAAAATGGGTAGTTTAATTGGATTAAAACACGTGTAAAAAATTATGGATCCGTTAGTGACAAGGGTATATGTGTACCTATAATTGGATGGTAGGGGTTCACCTAGACAGAAAGTATAATGGAGGGCATATACCTACCATTTATTAAAGTTCGGGGATAAATCCGTCCCTTTTCCCTGGTATATATTGTTCATGAATAGGTCAGTTTTATTTTTGATGAAATGAGTGTTTGTATATGTGTCACGACCCAAAACGAGCCGCGAGTGGCACCCACATTTACTCTCCTATGTGAGCAAACCAACCAATCTAATTCCAACATTCAAACAATAATAAACAGAAAATAATGCGGAAGACTTAAAACTCATTAACGAAATCAATTAAATAACTTCTAAAATTTATCAATTACTATCCCCAAAACCTGGAAGTCATCATCACAAGAACATCTATCCTCAAATTACTAAATCTAAGAGTATCTAAGAAACTAAAATAAGTAAAAGAGATGTCCATGTTCGAACTTCAAGACATCAAGACGCGAAGGAAAGAATCCAGTCCGAGCTAGGAACAATAGCTCACCCTGAAATCTGATTATGCTGAAGTCTGGCTAGAATTGTGGTTGAGTCGAAGTCGATGGTACGTTTGCTGCACTCCACAAATAACAAGAAAAGAAACATACAAGTAGGGGTCAGTACAAAACACAAGTACTGAGTAGGTATCATCGGCCAACTCAAAATAGAAAGCAATATATATCAGATAACAACATAAAATCGACTATCATACTCAACATATAACAAAAACAAGTATCATAACTATTTGCCACCACCCGAGCACAACTATGAGAACTCATGCCTCCACACCATACTCATTTGGGGAATAAGTTCTTTAAATCTGAGTACATTAACAAGATTCAAGATTCATTCTTTTTACTATCCTGCTGTCGGAACGTGACACTCCGATCCTCTACTATCCTGGTGTCGGAACGTGACACCCGATCCACTACTACTATCTTGGTTTCAGAACGTGACACCCGATCCACTACTACTATCCTTGTGTCGGAACGTGACACCCAATCCATTACTACTATCCTGGTGTCGGAACGTGACACCCGATCCGTTACTACTGTGCTGGTGTCGGAACGTGACACCCGATCCATTACTACTATCCTGGTGTCGGAACGTGACACCCGATCCACTAACCTCATTCTTTTAGTTCATCAAGCCTTATTTTATACCAAGGCATCATCATTAACAAAGAGGGTTTAGGTTAAGATTCATAGCATCATCTTTCCAACCCATTACAATTACATAATCACATCATGCAAGCATACAATTAAGCATATAGAAGACTTTACAATACTACCCAATACATATCATTCGCTATTAAGAGTTTACTATGAAATAGCATAAACCATAACCTACCTCCACCGAAGAATCGTGATCACGCAAGCTATTCCTCAAAGTCTTTGCTTTCCTCTTCGTTTTCTCCCTCTCTCGATCGTTTCTCTCTTTCTCTCTATTCTTTCTATTTTTCTTATTCAAACCCTTTCTCTTTTACCCTAATTATCATATAATTAAGTATAAAAGATGGTAAAAGTAACCCACTATTTATTCCAAGGTTGTCTCCTTTAACCCCCAAGTAATTGAATTATTAACATTAAACCACTAACTTTATAATTATAAGCAAGAATAGTCCAAAACGCCCCATAAAACATTTAACAGAAATCCGACCCAGTCAGGGTTACGCAGCCTGTAACGGTCCGTTGTGCCTACGACGGTCCGTCCTGCAGAGTCGTCACAGAGTTCGGAGACTCAAATTCATTACAAAGTCTGTGATGGCCCATCATGCCTGCGATGGTCCGTCCTGCCATCCCGTCGTGACATTTAGAGAGTCGATCTCAGTACTCAAATTTCTCAGGATTTAAGTGTTTTGGAACGAGACACCCTCGACGGTCCGTCGCGCCCATGACGGTCCGTCGTGGCATCTGTCGACCCAGACAGTTATTACCAGAAATAAACTCTACTGCTCAAAACGACTAACAGGTCATTACAATAGATACCAATTTACCCATCGTTCATCCTCGAACGATCACAAGAAGGAAAACAAGGGCGAAAAGAAGTACCTGAATCTGTAAACAGGTGCGGGTATTTGTCTTGCATATCAGCCTCCTTCTCCCAAGTGGACTCTTCAGCCTCCTTCTCCCAAGTGGACTCTTCAACTGGCCGATTCGTCCATTGAACATTGATTGATGTAATCTCCCTTGATCTCAACTTACGGATTTCTCTATCCAGAATGGCAACAGGCTCCTCCTCATAGGACAAATTCTCATCAAGAAGCACTGAATCCCAACGAATAATGTAGTTTCCATCCCCATGGTACCTTTTCAGCATAGACACATGAAATACCGGGTGCACCCCTGACAGTCCTGGAGGTAAGGCTAATTCATACGCTACCTCTCCTACTCGTTTAAGTACTTCAAATGGTCCAATATACCTTGGGCTTAACTTACCTCTTTTACCAAACCGCATCACCCCTTTCATGGGTGAAACCTTCAGTAAGACTTGTTCACCCTCCATAAACTCCAAGTCTCTAACCTTTCGATCTGCATATTCTTTCTGCCTACTTTGAGCCGCTAAAAGCTTTTCTTGAATGCATTTCACTTTATCTAACGATTCCCTCAGAAGGTCAGTACCCCAAGGTCTAACCTCAAATGCATCAAACCACCCAATGGGAGACCTACATCTTCTCCCAGACAGTGCCTCAAATGGGGCCATATCAATACTTGAGTGATAGCTATTGTTGTATGAGAACTCTGCTAAGGGTAAGAAGTTATCCCAATGACCACCAAATTCGATCACACATGCACGAAGCATATCTTCCAAAACCTGAATCGTTTGCTCAGACTTACCATCGGTTTGAGGGTGAAATGCGGTACTAAGATCCTACCTATTACCTAATTCGGCATGCAATGTTTTCCAAAACGTAGAAGTAAACTGCGTACCTCTATCTGATATAATGGAAAGTGGGACTCCATGCAATCGAACAATTTCTGAGATGTAAAGTTTGGCTAACTTCTCTGCATTATAAGTCACCTTGACCGGAATGAATTGAGCAGACTTAGTTAATCTTGAACAATTACCCAAATGGAGTCATACTTACCCATTGTCTTTGTAAGACCAAACACGAAGTCCATTGCAATTCTCTCCCACTTCCATTCAGGAATGGGCATTCTCTGAAGTGTCCCTCCAGTCCTTTGGTGTTCATACTTTACCTGCTGACAATTCGGGCATTGAGCAACAAAATCAACAATGTCACGCTTCATCCTACTCCACCAAAAATGTTGCTTTAGATCACGATACATCTTGGTTGCACCAGGATGTATAGAATACCTTGAACTATGAGCTTCTGTAAGAATAGTGTGGATCAAATCATCGACACGGGGTACACATACCCTTCCCTTAATTCTCAAAACACCTTCCTCATCGATTTTTTCTTCTTTAGCCTCTCCTCGCAACACCTTATCTTGGATCCGGATCAGTTTCTCATCGATAAATTGCTTTCCTTTAATCTTATCAAGAACGGAAGATCTTGCCTCCACACAGGCCAAAAATCCTCCCTTCTCATTTACTTCTAGCCTCATAAAGTCATTAGCCAAAGTCTCAACCTCTCTAGCCAATGGGCGTCTAGAAACCTGCAAATGGGCTAGACTTCCCATGCTCCCTGCCTTTCTACTTAAAGCATCTGCTACAACATTAGCTTTTCCCGGATGATAAGAGATAGTGATATCATAGTCCTTCAGTAGTTCCATCCATCTCCTCTGTCTCAAATTCAAATCTTTTTGAGTAAAGGCATACTGTAAACTACGATGATCCGTATAGACTTCACATTTAATCCCATATAGATAATGTCTCCATTTCTTTAATGCAAACACTACTATAGCCAACTCCAAATCGTGGGTCGGATAATTACGTTCATGCACCTTTAATTGCCTCGAGGCATAAGAAATTACATTCTTCTCTTGCATAAGCACTGCACCCAACCCAGAATAGGATGCATCACAATAAACAATGAAATTCTTACCTTCCACTGGCAGGGTAAGAATTGGTGCAGTAGTCAACAAGGTCTTGAGTTGCTGAAAACTTTCTTCACATTCGTCCGACTATACAAATGGAACACTCTGCTTAGTCAAATTTGTCAGTCGGGAAGCAACGGAAGAGAATCCCTTGACAAATCGACGGTAGTAGCCAGCTAAACCAACGAAGCTCCTTACCTCTATAACATTAGTAGGTATTACCTAATTCTTCACTGCTTCAATCTTGGAAGGATCCACCATCACTCCATCCTTAGATACCACATGCCCTAAGAAGGACACTGAATCTAGCCAAAACTCACACTTAGAGAATTTGGCATAAAGATTTTTGTCCCTCAACATTTCCAATACCATTCTCAAGTGCTCCTTATGTTCTTTCCTGCTCGTTGAGTATACCAGTATATCATCAATAAACACAATGACAAAGTGATCCAGATATGGTTTAAAAATCCCGTTCATCAGACTCATGAAAGCAGCGGGGGCATTCGTAAGTCCAAAAGACATCACTAAGAATTCATAATGCCCATACCTGGTTCGAAAAGCAGTCTTTGGCACATCTGCTGCCCATATTTTCAATTGATGATAACCAGATCTCAAGTCGATTTTTTAGAAGATACAAGCACCTTGTATCTGGTCGAACAGATCATCAATGCGAGGAAGAGGATACTTGTTCTTAACAGTTACTTTATTCAGTTGCCTGTAGTCTATGCACATCCGAAAACTCCCATCCTTCTTCTTCACAAATAAAATAGTAGCACCCCAAGGGGATGCACTTGGTCTAATAAAGCCTTTCCCTAACAACTCTTGAAGTTGGGCCTTTAACTCTCTTAACTCAGCGGGAGCCATCCTATAAGGGGGTATGGAAATGGGGCGAGTACCCGGTTCCAGATCAATGCAAAAGTCAATATCACTATCTGGTGGCATACCAGGAAGGTCTGCAGGAAACACATCCAGAAACTCACGGACTATCGAAACAGACTCAATTGAAGGTACTTGGGTAGAATCGTCCCTGAGGTGTGCCAAGAAAGCTAAACACCCTTTACTAACCATTCTCTTAGCACGAAGAAAGGAGATGATATGAACTGGAGTGGAAGTGTTGTCACCCTCCTACACTAATGGATCTGTCCCAGGCTTGGCCAATGTCACAGTTTTGGCATTACAATCTAAGATTGCAAAGTTTGGAGAATGCCAAGTCATACCCAGAATTACATCAAAATCAACCATTTCTAAGATCACCAAGTATACATGAGTATTGCTCCCCATAAAAGTCACAAGACAAGACCTATACACCTTTTCAACTATCACAGACTCACCCACCGGAATAGAAACACGAACAGGCATGTCAAGCAATTCACAATGTAAATTAACGCTAGTAGCAAATGAGGAAGATACATATGAAAATATGGAGCCGTGGTCAAATAATACAGAAGCCATGCAATCACAAACCAAAATATTACCTATGATAATAACATCAGATGTCTCCGCTTCCGACCGCTCAGGGAAAGATTAACAATGGGCCCTATGACCTGTCTGTCTGTTGCCCCTACCATGTTGTGCTGCGGTCATTCCGGCTTGCCCGCCACTCCGGTTGGTTTGGTGACCACCATTACCTTGACCACCACGTCCTCTAGAATGGCGGCCTCTTCCATGAGCAACTCTATTTTCTGACTATTGGGGGTCTGTAACTCTATTTTGGAAAATATCTTTTAATATGTCCAATTTCCCCACATCCATAACACTCTCTGGGTTCAACCGTAGGTCTCTGTGAGAATGACGGAGTCTGGGGATAACCTCAAAACTCAGAGAAATGTTGACCGGTCTGCGGTGGGCCCCTAGCTACAGCCTGTAGTGAAGACTGAATAGGTCGGGCTGGATAACCTCCTGAACTCTACCCTCTGGAGTAAGGACCACTAAACTCACCTCCCTTACGAAACTTCTTAGTTGCTGATGACATGGTGAAGTCATCTGGCTTCACTCCCTCCACCTCTATCACAAATTCTACAACTTCCTGAAAGGATTTTGCTGCAGTAGATACCTGTAGGGGGAATCTGCAAATCTGACCTCAATCCCTTCACAAAACGGTGAATCCGCTCTTGTGGACTAAAGCAAAGCTGGGTGGCATACCTAGATAATGCATTAAACTTAGCCTCATATGCTGTGACCGACATCCTGCCTTGCTCTAGGATCAGGAACTCATCTCTCCTCCTATCCCTCAAAGTCCGGGGTATATAATTCTCCATAAACAAGCTAGAGAATGATGCCCAAGTTTGTCACAACCCAAAATGACCCGCGAGTGGCACCCACATTTACTCTCCTATGTTAGCGAACCAACCAATCTAATCCCAACATTCCAACCATAATAAACAGAAAATAATGTGGAAGACTTAAAACTCATTAACGAAATCAATTAAATAACTTCTAAAATTTATCAATTACTATCCCCAAAACCTGGAAGTCATCATCACAAGAACATCTATCCTCAAATTACTAAATCTAAGAGTATCTAAGAAACTAAAATAAGTAAAAGAGATGTCCATGTCCGAACTTCAAGACATCAAGACGCGAAGGAAAGAATCCAGTCCGAGCTAGGAACAATAGCTCACCCTGAAATCTGATTATGCTAAAAGTATGGCTAGATTTGCGGTTGAGTCGTAGTCGATGGTACGTTTGCTGCACTCCACAAATAACAAGAAAAGAAACATACAAGTAGGGGTCAGTACAAAACACAAGTACTGAGTAGGTATCACCGGCCAACTCAAAAATAGAAAGCAATATATATCACATAATAACATAAAATTGACTATCATACTCAACAGATAACAACAACAAGTATCATAACTATTTGCCACCACCCGAGCACAACTATGAGGACTCATGCCTCCACACCATACTCATTTGGGAAATAAGTTCTTTAAATCTGAGTACATTAACATGCTTCAAGATTCATTCTTTTTACTATCCTGGTGTCGGAACGTGACACTCCGATCCTCTACTATCCTGGTGTCGGAACGTGACACCCGATCCACTACTACTATCCTGGTGTTGGATCGTGACACCCGATCCACTAATACTATCCTGGTGTCAGAACGACCCGATCCATTACTACTATCCTGGTGTCGGAACTTGACACTCGATCCATTACTACTCTCCTGGTGTCGGAACGTGACACCAGATCCATTACTACTATCCTGGTGTCAGAACGTGACACCCGATCCACTAACCTCATTCTTTTAGTTCATCAAGCCTTATTTTATACCAAGACATCATCATAAACAAAGAGGGTTTAGGTTAAGATTCATAGCATCATCTTTCTAACCCATTACAATTACATAATCACATCATGCAAGCATACAATTAAGCATATAGAAGAATTTACAATACTACCCAATACATATCATTTGCTATTAAGAGTTTACTATGAAATAGCATAAACCATAACCTACCTCCACCGAAGAATCATGATCACGCAAGCTATTCCTCAAAGTCTTTGCTTTCCTCTTCGTTTTCTCCCTCTCTCGATCGTTTCTCTCTTTCTCTCTATTCTTTCTATTTTTCTTATTCAAACCCTTTCTCTTTTACCCTAATTATCATATAACTAATTATAAAAGATGGTAAAAGTAACCCACTATTTATTCCAAGGTTGTCTCCTTTAGCCCCCAAGTAATTGAATTATTAACATTAAACCACTAACTTTATAATTATAAGCAGAAATAGTCCAAAACGCCCCTTAAAACATTTAACAGAAATCTTACCCAGTCAGGGTTACGCAGCCTATGACGGTCCGTCGTGCCTATGACGGTCCGTCCTGCAGAGTCGTCACAGAGTTCGGAGACTCAGATTCATTACAGAGTCTGTGACGGCCCGTCATGCCTGCGACGGTCCGTCCTGCCATCCCGTCGTGACGTTCAGAGAGTCGATCTCAGTACTCAAATTTCTCAGGATCTAAGTGTTTTGGAACGAGACACCCTCGACGGTCCGTCGCGCCCATAACGGTCCATCGTGGCATCCGTCGACCCACACAGTTATTACCAGAAATAAACTCTACTGCTCAAAACGACTAACAGGTCGTTACAATATGTATAATTTATTGATGATGGTAGTTTATGTAGAATAAAGTTAGTATAAATAAGCTATTTATATTTGTAATTGTATAAAATGAGTAGTGACATTCCTGACTTATATTTGTATATTTTGTAGATGTATAATTCACATATTCTATTTTTTAAATTAGTGTTTGTATTTGTATAATTATTGCCTTTATAAATGAGCTATGTTGATCTGTAATTGTATAAAAAGAGTAGTGACAATTGATTTTCACTTAAATATATATTTATATGTATAATTCACAACTGATTGTACTTATATATATATAATAATACCTTCCAAAGCTATTTTGAATGATTCTTCATCCAATGTAATTGTATCGAATTATAAATTAGAAAAATCAACTACATATTTCCTAGAAAATAAGAAAGCATGATTTGACAAGGAAATTTTTTTTTTTAAATTTTTGGAATCAATTGGTGTTGAGGGATTTAAGGAGAAAATAAGTTAAAGTATTATGAGAAAGAGAAGGAATCATATGTATATATGGAAAAGAGACATCTAAACACGCTTATACAAATCAAAAAAGTAAGCAACATAATTTTAACCAAAAATTGGTTGCGTGTAGTAATAAAAATACACTGTAGCTATAATAACTAATTAAGTAGTACAAGTTTGCTTAACAGTGTAATTTTCCCAATAAAATGTATATCTCGCTGAGTTTGTCTAAAATTTTCATTCCCGCCCACTATTTGTATCTCCAAGTAAGGATCAATTTTTTGTTTTTATCATCTTTATTTAGTTGAATTTTGTTTATGAATCTGCTTTGAGTTTGAATCAATCGAAGGACGCATGTTTTTAAGTCGGAATTGATATGTGTATATCTGCATTATTGATTTGTTTGTATGCTATTGATTTGATGCTTAAACAAGCATAAAAGACTTAGTCTTTTAATTGGAGTTTGAAGATTTTCGATTGGTAAATGTTTGAGATTCAGGCTTCTTTTGTTTGTTTTAATAAAACCCTAGCCCCTTTTGATTTATTTGTTAAGAAGAAGATGCAGCAAATTAAGCAGAAAGATAAAAAATTTTATGCTTAGGGTCCATAATTGATACTTTAGAGGAAAATTTAATTTTAGATTTGAGGATACAAAGTGTTTCAGTTGGAATTTGGTGTGAGGATATCTGTGTTGATGAGAGTCAGTTTTGCTATATCTTGCTTCATTAAAAAAATAAAACACGGGTTTGGTACTTTTTCTCTGTGAAAAAGAAGAAATTTGATGATTGGGGTCCATAGTTGATACTTTAGCTGAAAAGTTAGTTTCAGATTTGGGGATGGGAAGTGTTTCATTTAGAATGTGGTGTGAGGATATTTGTGTTGATGAGATTCAGTTTTGCTATATCGTGCTTCATTAAAAAAAAATGGAACACGGGTTTGGTTCTTTTTTTCTGCGAAAGAGAAGAAATACGATATTTTGGTCCAGATATATAATACTTTAGCTGAAAAGTTTGTTTTGGATTCGGGGATGGGAAGAGTTTCAGTTGGAATTTGGTGTGAGGATATTAGTGTTGATGAGAGCCAGTTTTGCTATATCGTGCTTCATTAAAAAAAATGGAACACGGGTTTGGTACTTTTTTTTATGCGAAAGAGAAGAAATTTAATGTTAAGGGTCAATAGTTGATACTTAAGCTTAGAAGTTAGTTTTGAATTTGGGGATGGGAAGAGTTTCAGTTGGAATTTGGTGTGAGGATATTTCTGTTGATGAGAGCCAGTTTTGGTATATCGTGCTTCATTAAAAAAAATGGAACATTGGTTTGATATTTTTTTCTGCGAAAGAGAAGAAATTTGATGCTTGGGGTCCATAGTTGATACTTTAGCTGAAAATTTAGTTTTGGATTTGGGGATGAGAAGATTTTCAGTTGGAATTTTGTGTGAGGATATCTATGTTGATGAGAGTTAGTTTTGCTATATCGTGCTTCATTAAAAAAATGGAACACTGTTTGTAGTTTTTTTCTGCAAAAAAGAAGAAATTTGATGTCTTTTCTCCATGCATCATACTCTCTACTCTACTGTAGCTGAAAAGTTAGTTTGATTGAACTAATGACTTTGAATCTAAATTTTGGGATTTGGGAATTGGAAGAGCTTCAATTTGAATTTGGTCTGAGAATATACGTATTGTTTCAATCCATTGATGTGATTCACTTTTCCTATATCTTGCTTCATAAAAAAATACTAAACACAAGTCTTTTTTTTTTTTTTGAGGTCTTAGGTTCAATGCCTAGAAAAGGTAAAAACACAAGTTGTTTTATTCTTGTTTTTTCAAGCCTTGATGGATAGAGTTACTCGTTACTTGTGTTGGTGGGAAGTAGCAGGTACCACGTGACATTAGTCATGGTAGACGCTGTTATATTTTGTATTTAGATTAGTAAAAAATACAGAAACAAAAAAATAGATGGAATAGACAGAATACTGTAAACCCGAGTCTATAGAAACACCATTATGTTTCATTACGAAATTTCATCTCCTTACTGTACCCGATGTTGTAGATTAATTTCTCCCAAGATAATTGGATTAACCTGTTAAAGAAATAATGGTACCTCAAACTTCAGTTACTTCAGCGAATGCAACAACCGTAAGAAGAGAACACGCAGACTTACTTGATCGATAATTTTATTTATGAGAGAAAATATATGTAGAGAGAAAAAATTTTCAGTAGTTTAAAAATGACCTCTTTTTATAGCCATATTCAGCAAGTGTCTGTTCAAACAAATAGACCAATTCATTTAAAAAAGTTGTGTCTTTTGGGAAAAATAATGACTTTTCAAAAGGAACAGGTCTCTTCAGATCGTTATTACCGTCGCACACGAATTTTAAATAAATTATGTTGCTCCAAAATTTATTATTTTATTTAACTACATTCTAAAATAATTTATAAGAGAAAAGAAATTAATTAACATGATTTATTCGATTAACAAGAATGATTAAATAAATTTTATCCAAATTTTATCAATCAATCACATCTTTTTCTAAATCCAAATAAAAATTTGAAGCCGAGCGAGCGATGACGACGGTGTGAGGGGGCACCTTCTTCTTAATCCTTTAAGAAGTAAAGGAAGTGTTTCCTAATATAAGGATATCAATTTCCTTTCTTCTACCAATATGGGAGAAATTATTTTTCATTTTCACTTTGCAAATGACTTTTCATTTTCCCTCCAAAATTGGTTCCCCCACTTTTCCATTTTTCTCTTCTCATTTTCCATTCACACTTTGCTAAAAAACAAATGTCCCCCACGTGAATGGGGAATGAATATTGTTAAAACATATGCATGAAAAAGTTGTGTGTTTTGTAAGTAAGGGTTAATCCCATATGGATAAGTAGGTTATCATTTAAACTTTTTGTAGTGAACATATATTGGATATACTCGGCCAATAAGAGGATTTGATATCTTTGAACTCTAGAGCTTCTGTATATAACAAGATAATATAAGTCACACAATCAACCCTTGAACTGTTCTACTTGTCATTTTTTTTGTTCGTCTTACTCATGAACACATCTCGGTTAGTAAGTGTATAGAGAACTGGTCTTACTGGATTCTCCTTGAAGCGGCTTACACTTCACACTCATATAGGTGGTTTCTAAATGTGTTATCCCATGGATAAACTATTTTATATACCCTGTATCAAACATAGAAACTATTAAAAATTCTTTATGACTTTATCTTGGTTACTAAACATTGTCTCATCATGCGAATGAACCATAAAATAATTTTTGACAATGTTGAACTGTCAAAAATAACTTTGTTTTATCTCCTACAACCTAGATCTTGGGATATCAAGTATTCTAGGTAGATTTGCCGCCACGATGAATTAGTCTCGACTATAATTTCATTCCTATCGATGATCTCTCAACTCCCTCTCTAGTGAGGCCTTTTGTAAGTGGATCCGATACATTATCTTTTGACTTTACATAGTCACTTGTGATAATTCCACTAGAGAGTAGTTGTCTAACAAAGTTATGTCTTCATCTTATGATAATGCTTCCAAACCCTTCCTATTGTAGCTTGACCATCACAGTGAATGCATATAGGGACCATTAATTTGGGCCAAAATAAAATATCTTCTAATAAATTCAAGAGTCATTCAGCTTCTTCACCTGTGTTGTATAAAGTGATGAATTCAGAATCCATTGTAGAGGGAGCTATACATGTTTGTTTGAATAATTTCAAAGATATTGCTCCTTCACCTATAGTGAAAACGTATCCAGTTGTGGATTTTGTTGTAGTTGACCCAATAATCTTATTTGCATAAGTATATCCTTCAAGAACTGCTAGACATTTGTTGTAATGAAAATCATAGTTTTGAGTGTCATCTAAGTATCCCAAAACTATCTTCATTGGCAACCAATGATTTTGATTGGGATGACTTATTTATCGACTCAGTTTACTGATAACGCAATCTATGTGTGGTCTTACAATTCATGATATATATAAAACTTTCCAACACTATGGAATATTCCAATTGAGAATGACTTTCACCATTATTCTTTGCAAGATGAAGGTTCACATCAATTAGGGTCTTTGCCCTTTTGAAATTCAAATAATTGAACTTTTCGAGTACCTTTTTATTATAATGAGATTGAGACAATTCTATACCATTAGGAATTTTGAGAATCTTAATTCCCAATATTAATATTGGAAACTCCTAGATCTTTCATATCAAGCTTACTACCGAGCATATGCTTAGTAGATTATACATTGCCAATGGCTTTTCTTATTATGTGTAAGACCCCAAAAATGACATAGATGAACCTAGATCCTAACATGATTGTCGTGATGGTCTAAAGTCCTAAAATTGTTTACAATGTGGGTTTGAGGCAGTGTCTAAGGTTTTAGGTGGATTGGAAGTCAAATGTCAAGGGACGACCATGACGTTCGACGACTAAGTGACCTATGTGCCTTGAATGTGGTTGTGTGTGTAATGAATGATATTATTGGTCCCTAAATTATTTATTATAGCATATATAAGTGGTGTATCAAGTTTCGAGAAGTTTGGAGGTCAAACGTCTAAGAACATTCATGATGTTCGAAAGGCTTGCCTTGAGATGATCTTGTGTGTCTATGTATGTTTCGTCAAGTTTTATGTGTTTGTTTTGAATGAAACTTATGTGGTGGGTCCTAAAAACATGTATACGAACATATTTGGGGTGGAATCGTCTGGGTACAACTCCATGTAGGACCTGCAAGGATCCCTAAAGGCATGTTGGAATTCAACATTGCTAGGCAGTGGCGAAACGACGGTCGGTCGACTAGGCAACGGCTCGTCGATGGGTCTCGTTGATGGAGCTGATTTTCCTAAATTTTGAGGAATATCTAAAGAAATCCACAAGACCCCCATAGGTAGGATGTGGTTGAGACCACAGACCGTCAATGTATCCGTCGATAGGTCTCTATGTTTTCTGCCACCTTTTTATTAAGTTGAGGGGTGAAGTTGTAAATTCACCCCAAGACCCTATAAGTCTCTGGACGAATGGTTTGAGTGTTTATGAGTATTCTAATAGTATATAAGTCATTAAACTCTCATTATAAACCTAACACAAAATCAAAACATATTCCCTCCAAAAGTTCTCCAAAAACCTCAATAAGAGTTCAAGGTGAAGATGGAGCTTGAAGATGGTTCTTCAATGGAGTTTCTTATTAAATTTTCATTGTTTTAATCAAATAAGTTATGATAGTTATTCATCTAAGGATTTATATCAAGATGATTTTTAAAGATTTCAAACAGATGAAAAAGTCCAATTTCTACTCTAAGTTTTGGGTTCTTGCATAAATGGTTTCCAAACGTTTATATATATAATTGATGTTTATATATGAAATTGTTTTATAATTTATGTTTATCCATGAACCCTTGATATTCTCAAATCTTTAAATTTCACTAAAATATGGATAAATTGATTATGCTTTGATATTCATGAATTCATGTGTAGATTGTTATGGGTTTTGGATTCATATATAGATTATGTATGTATGGTATATAGGTTGTTTCAATTTATTAATTGAGTAATGAATACTCTTAGGTATATTGCATGCTAAGCTTATTGAATTGATATTTACTTAATGCTTATGATTTCTAATGTAATTTTCTATGGGCTATCTAATGATGCACTAATTATATTCAATTGATATCTAGCTTGTATTAGATTTACAAGTATGTAATGAATTTACCTAGTTTCATTTATTATTGATATACTTTTATTGATTTGTTGGTTATGGCCTTGGGTAAGGGCCTTATTATATTGAATTGGATGATTTAGCTTTGTAATCGAAGTGGTAAGATGGAGTGGGGGTATGATGCCCTAATTCACTTTATTTTATGTTAATTATACTTAAATTCTATTGTCATTGGTATGGTCCACTTATGGTGGCGGTGCTATGTGAATTGATGTTGCCTTGTTGGTGCTACTTTATGCAATATACTTCTCATGACCTTGTCGGCACTACTTGAAGGACTATAATAATTTCCTTAGATGATTTATGTGAATTTGATGTACCCTGGTTTCACGGTACTTTAAATGCTTTTTCCTTAAATTTAGTGTGTGTCAAATTCCTCTTTGAAGTAGTTTTAATGTAGTTTTTTGTGTTTGCAAAAAAATTGTCCAGAATGAAGAACGCTAAAGATATGCTGAAAATTGCAGAAAAGATGACCTATGGAGTCATCTACGGTCCGTCTACCGATCGAAGGTCCGTAGGTGGCAACCGTTGCCATGAAGATATTATGCTTCCAAGGAAATATCTTGGAAATATGACTAAGTGTGAGGATATGGAAGGGATGACGGTCCGTTGACTCATCGCCTGACCGTCCTGGTGATCCGTTGGTGTTAACAGAATGTAGCCTCAGTACCCAATTTGAAAAGATTCTAAGTGTGGAGCAACGAAGGCCATAAACTGAATGTAGTCCTGTCAACGTACCGTCGTCTTGGTCCGTCGATGGTAACAGAGATTTAGAGAAGAAAGTAGCTGAAAATAGAGTTGAAGTATGGACCGACAGAGGTGTTGACGGTCCGTCGGTCAGGTCGTCGATGCAAGAAACATTTTTGGACAGATTTTCCTTATTTCGGTTTCCCTTTATGTTTAGGATTTTTTTAATTATAAATAGGACTAAAACCCTCATTTTTGGGGTTAGACTCTTGGTTATTTTTCTAATTTGTAATATTGATTGTTGAATATTGGATTTTGGAAGATACTTCATTTTTCCAGAATCGTTTATTAAACTATTTTCTCGAATTCAAATGATTTTCTTCAATCTTATCAAAGTAAGTACATGAATTCTTGTCTAATTAATATGAATTATGTAATTATGAACATGGGTAACTAAATCCATAACTAGGGTTGTGGGAACCATGGGTAATTAACAAAGTAAAACTAGTTAAACTAACAATTCTCGAATAGTTTCTTGCACGTATTGATAATTCTTTCGTTAGAAGTCTTTTTAACGAGTGCACGCATTAAAATTAACTTTTTTTCTACTTGCTGGACCAAGGACGTAGATAATAATAAAGAATAATCAACGTAGATTTAGTATATAATATCTAATAGACTAGTGTCAATTGGTCTGAAGTAATAACTAAGTCATACATCGATTATAATGCTTAATATGAGCTAAAAGGTAATGTTTAGTAAAGTACAAACGCGTAGCCAGACCAAGGTGCGGAGTGAAATTCAGTAGTTGCCGGACCAAGAAAATAGGGATACATAACTTACCACTTTTCATATAAGATACTAGGAAAGAGTTGTTATAACTAGGGTTACTGCGTTATGAACCTATGGGAAACATGTACACCTTAGTTTCTCTCATTATTTGATAAACATCAAATATTTGAACTAGCTATTTGTTTACTTGGACTTAATTAGTTACTTTTGTTACACCAAATCCCCATTTTGATTGTTTGTTTCTAGAAAAGACTTGACTATATAGACGTAACCATAGATTATAGTTAAGTCTAAACCATTTTCCTCGTGGGATCGACCCCAACCTAACATTTGGGTTATTTACTTGATACGACCGCTTATACTTTTTTAGGGAAGTATAGTTTGAGCATATCAAATTTTGGCGCCACTGCCGGGGAAAGTGGATTTTAGATTGACTTTAAGCACATTACCAAATTTTAGTCAACAATTTCCTGATTTTACTTTTTTTTTTATTTTTGACTCTCGAAGTTCTAGCTTTAGTGTATGCCAAGTACACAGATTCGAAGAGAACCAATACTACCACTTGATCCATAACTAAACCACACACTTCGCAGAATGAATATTCAAAACAATCCTGCATATATCGATGATGATATAAACCCTCAGTTTCCCCCGCCGATTGATGCTCATAATCGAGTGGTTGTTGATAACCCTGGTGAAGGTAATTCAAGGAGGCAACCTCCCGACTTACGCCATCAAGTGTACTATAGGGTAAATGTTAATATCATTGACATTGATGGGACACTTGTGCTACCTCCTGTACCACATGGTCATATTTTTGTGGTAACTAGTAGCTTGATGCAGATGCTCACCACTAGAGGTTTATTTTTGGGGCTACCATCTGAGGATCCACATGCTCACATCGCCAAACTAAGGTATGTGTGTAAGAGTTATGTAGGGAGGCTAGACTTAGACATGGATGTAATTTAATTAAGGGTATTCCCTCTCTAAGTGACGGGGCAGGCCGCAATTTGGTTTACTCACTTTCCCTACAATTCAATCTATACTTGGGAGCAACTGAGGGATGTGTTCCTAGCAAGGTATTACCTGGTTTTTAAAAAGTTAAACCACAAAGATAGGGTGAACAACTTTGTGGAATTACAAGGGGAGTTAGTAAGCAGTTCTTGGGATAATTCACCTCATTCTAGAGAAGTTTCCCAAACTACCGCATTGATGATGAGTCACTTAAAAATTACTTCTATCGCGGTTAAGATCATAATAATAAAGCAGTGCTTGATACGATTGCGGGTGGTTTTTATCGGGACTGTACTTATGCAAAGATCGCAGAGAAGTTAGATAAAATCTCCTGAAATAATAAAGCTTTGAGCACTAGGAAGTCAGATACTGGGAGAAACACTTTTGCAGTGCAAGCTTCACATAACCCAGTTGTAGATAAGATTCGTGAAGAGATGGCTCAAATGTAAACTGAGCTTGAGTTGGTGTTAAAACAGGTCATCGGGGGGTGCATTAAAAGTAAATACGGTGAATTATTTGGCTAAACCACCACCACCTGGTTGATGAGTACTACTATAAAGAAGATTATTATGTAATGAATGCGCAGACAAGGGATTTCCGGCCGAAAACCAAGGATCCAATCAGGAAAGTTGGAGCCAAGGTCAAGGAAATCATGGTTAGAACTATAGGAATTACAACCGAGAGGGTCACTATGTTCTAGATGGCAACTACAACCGCGACAACAACTTTAGCCGGGTAGCTATGGTAACAGAAATGATTGGAGTGGGCCCTATATTCCACCTAAAAATCAGAAATTTACCCCTAGGGATGGTGGAGGTAGGATGGTGCGAGTTGAGGATATGTTGCAGAAGATGAAGAGGAGGTTTAATGCTAGTGATGAGTACACAAAAGAGTTGAGAGGTGATTTAGCAAATATTGGGCTAAAGGTGGATGAACATGCAATCTCAATCAAGCATCTTGAGTGTCAAATGGCCCAATTGTCTTCTACTATGAACCCACGCCAACCGGGTACTCTTCCTAGAAATACTATCCAGAATCCAAAAAATTATGGACATTATATCTCTGTCACTACTCCATAAGGTAAGCCGACCATGGATCAACCTATGATGTCTGGCGTCGAAGATGAGAAGAGAGGAGATGATGAGGTAGAGGAAGTTAGTGGTGAGTTGGTTTATAAATCAGGGAAAGAAGCTTAGACACCCCAAAAAGTGACCCCCATTCCTCAACAACCACCGCCATTTCTGCAAAGATTGATGAAAAAGACCGATGATGGTAAATACCAACGTTTTATTACTATGTTGAAACATCTTTCCATCAATGTACCTTTGATAGAAGATCTTGAAAAAATGCCTGGTTACGCCAGCTTCATGAATGATATGGTCACTAAGAAGAGATCGGTTAGTTTTAAGGATGATGATCGGATGCAACACTATAGTTCTATTGCTACAAGGTCTCTTGTGCAAAATAAAGAAGATTTGGGTGCTTTCACTATTCCATGTACAATCGGGTTTTTACACTTTGCTAAATCATTATGTGATCTTGGGGCAAGCGTAAATCTCATGCCTCTCTCTATTTATAATAATTTGGGTTTGGGTGACCCAAAGCCTACTACGATGCGGCTACTAATGGCCGATCGAACGTTGAAGAGGCCTATTGGGATACTCCTTGATGTGCTAGTAAAAGTTGAGACATTTATTTTTCCAGCCGATTTTATGATTCTTGATTTTGAGGTGGACTTTGAGGTGCCTATTATTCTTGAGAGACCTTTCCTTGCTACCGATCGTGCCTTAGTTGATATGCAGAAAGGGCAGATGAAGTTCCAGTTGAACAATGAATAAGTGACTTTAAACATTTGTAGGTCCATGAGGCAAAATGGTGAGTTCCAATTGGTATCTGCAATATCCTACAAGGAGTGTCTTGGTGTTGAGGCACTAGCGACAGTGATCATGAATTTTGAGATAATGTATCAAAGAGTATGGGTCATTCGGTGTGGGACTTGATCGAGGTGATGTTTGGTTCAAACCAAAGAAATTGGATTTAGATATGAAGCATCGCGAGTCTCCACCTGCGAAACCATCTATTGTGGAGGCTCCAAAATTGGAGCTTAAGGCTCTACCACCTCATCTGAGGTATGTATTCTTGGGGAAAGGTGACACTTTGCCGATAATTATTGCATCAGATTTGAATATGCAACAAGTAGAATGTTTGGTTAAAGTGTTGAAGAGGTTCAAGAGATCTATAGGGTGGACTATTGAAGATATTATTGGGATCCCTCCTGGTATTCCTTCACATAAAATCATAATCATGACCGATCATAAGCCTAGTATTGAGAAACAGAAACGTTTAAATCCACCTATGCAAGAGGTAGTCAAGTAGGAAATTGTTAAGTGGTTGGATGCCGAAGTCATATATCCGATCTCTGATAGTAGTTGGGTTTGCCCTGTTCACTGTGTGCCCAATAAAGGGGGAATGATTGTGGTCCCTACTGATAAAAATGAGCTTGTTCCAATGCAGCCGGTGACCAGATTGAGAGTGTGTATGGATCACCGGAAATTCAATGCATGGACTGAGAAGTACCATTTTCTTATGCCCTTCTTGGATCAGATGTTAGATAGGCTTGCAGGAAAGGGGTGGTATTGTTTTCTTCATGGTTATTCGAGTTACAATCAAATCTCTATTGCACCACAAGATCAAGATAAAACCACTTTTACTTGTCCTTATGAAACTTTCACATTCAAGAGGATGCCCTTCGGATTATGTAATGCACCGGTTACTTTTCAGAGATGTATGATGTCCATATTCTCTGATATGTTGGATTACACGATTGAGGTATTTATGGATTATTTTTGTATTATTGGTGACTCGTTTGATCATTGTTTGAATCACTTGTCCAAAGTTCTCAAAAGATGTGAAGATTGCAAAGTTGTGCTAAATTGGGGAAAATGTCACTTTATTGTGAAATAGGGTATTGTATTGGGCCATCGCATATCAGATAAGGGTATAGAGGTTGGTCGAGCTAAAGTCGAGGTGATAGAGAAACTTCTTCCACCCATCTCTGTAAAAGGTATGAGGAGTTTCCTTGGGCGTGCGGGTTTCTACAGGAGGTTCCTCAAAGATTTTTACAAAATTACACATCCTCTGTGCAAGTTACTTGAGAAAAAGTGTAAATTTTATTTTGATGAATCATTTCTTAAGGCATTTTGTGAGTTAAAGGAGAAATTGGTGTCTGCGCCCATTATTATTTCCCCGGATTGGAGTAAGCCATTTGAGTTGATGTGTGATGTTAGTGGGGTTGCGCTTGGTGCAGTTTTGGGTCAAAGAAGGGATAAAATCCTTCACTCCATTTTCTATGCCAGTAAAGCCCTTAATGAAGCCTTAAAGAACTACATTTGTGACTGAACAAGAGCTCCTTGTGGTGGTCTTTGCTTTCGGGAAATTTCGCTCCTTTTTTCTTGGAACAAGAGTTATCGTGCATACTGATCATTCTACCTTGAGATATTTGATGTCAAAGAAAGATGTGAAATCGAGGTTGATTCATTTGGTATTACTATTGCCAGAATTTGACTTTGAAGTGAAAGATTAAAAAGGGACCGAAAATCAAGTTGCCGATCACTTATCCCGACTAGAGGATGGAGCTATGCAAGAATTGGGTGACAAGGCTGAAATTGATGATACTTTCCCTGATGAGCATTTATTGGCCGTTTCTTAAGACTTGATTCCAAGTTCGCTGATTTTGCGAATTACTTGTCTAATGATATTGTCCCATCATACTTGTCTTTTTATCAAAGGAAAAAGTTCATGCATGACGTGGAAAATATCATTTGGGATGAGCCATTTTTATATAGGATTTATGCCGATGGGCTTATTCGGCATTGCGTGCCGAAAGTCGAGATGTTGAGTGTTTTGGAGGCAATCCACTCCTCGCCTGTGGGTGGGCATCATAGTGGTATCCGGACAGCCCATAAAATCTTTCAATGTGGCTACTATTTTCCAACCATCCACCAAGATTCTCATGAGTTTGCCAAGGCATGTGATAGGTGGCAAAGAGATTGAGGTATTTCTAGACGGCAAGAACTCCCTTTAAATCCCATTCTTGTAATAGAGTTGTTTGACATGTGGGGTATTGACTTTATGGGCCCCTTTGTGAGTTCTCATGAGATGAAGTATATTCTTGTGGAGGTTGATTATGTGTCAAAATGGGTGGAAGCGATATCATTTGAAAATAATAAAGGGAAGAGTGTCACCGCGTTCTTAAAAAAAACATATTTTCTAGATTTGGCACCCCAAGAGCCATTATTAGTGATGGGTTGTCCCACTTTAGCAACAAGTTGTTCAAAGGATTGTTGGAGAAATATGGGTTTCGCCACAATGTGGCCACGCCATACCATCCTTAGACTAGTGGGAAAGTTGAGGTGTCAAATAGAGACATCAAGCAGATTCTGGTGATAATGGTGAATGCGAATAGAATGGATTGGTCAAAGAGGCTTGATGATTCTCTTTGGGCCTACCGAATAGAATACAAGACACCCATAGGTATGTTCACATACAAACTTGTATATGGGAAAACTTGTTACTTGCTTATTGAGTTAGAGCATAAGTCCATGTGGGAAATGAAGAAACTGAAAATAGATTTGAGTGAGGCTGTGCAGCAGAAGTTAAATGGGTTGAATCAGTTTGATGAATTTCTTTTAAAGGCATATGAAAGTTCAGCCGTTTACAAAGAAAAGATGAAGAAGTACCATGACCAAAAGATTGAGAAGCGCGATTTTGTGGTTGGGGATTTAGTGCTTTTATTCAACTCTAGGTTGCGTTTGTTTCCGGGCAAACTCAAATCCAAATGAACTGGTCCATTCTTGATCACCCAAGTTTTCCCTCATGGAGCGGTTGATTTGGAGAATAAGGAGGGTGTAAGGTTCAAGGTGAACGAGAAAAGAATCAAAATCTACCTTGGGCATGCTGAAAAGGCGAATGAAGTGATCGAGACATACAATCTTGATGAAGTCTGAGTAATCAAGAGTCATGCATCGTGCCGCGACGTTAAATCAAGTGTTGATTGGGAGGCATCCCAATGTGTATCCTCCAGCCAACAATAGTTTTATTTTTTTTCTGTGATTTTATAGGCGTAGTTGCATTATTTCTATTTGTCTCACTTAATGTCACGTATTAATTTTATTTATTTATTTTAGAACTGTTTGATAGAGAGTAAGCTAGGGTCTATGCCTAAAAAAAGTCCAGAAAATAAAAAAAGATTAGCTTATTGGGTGTTCAATGTGGAGGGACCAAATCCCCAGAAATCTGCACAAAATTTGTTTGGTGAACTGATTGACGGATCAATCGACAGACCGTCATCCTATCGACGGACCATTTGTAGGGTCTGCGATCCTAGGTTTGTTTCTTTAATTGTTTTCAAAGTTAGGGCACATTCGACGGAGCAATCGACAGATCATTAACTGGCTTACATTCTGTCGACGGGGAATTGTCGGCTCTTGCGACCCAATAACCCAACCCGACCAGCTATATATAAAGTTTTTAAACTTTAAGTTACCCACTCTTTCAAAAACTTCCCCGAAACTGTTTCCCTCCTCATTTCCCTTCAACTTCCCCACTTCCTAACCCATTAACTCACATTTCTATTTGTCAAATTCTCCTCTTCCCCAAATCTCCATTAGTTTCCCAAATCCCTTCTCTTCCCCAATTTTCCATCTTCATCTGTCTTGTATCCGGTCGGTGTTCGAGGTCTCTCTTTGGTGTTTTGTACTTGCAAGAATTCATCTCCTCATTCCCTACACTATAATATACAGGTATGTATTTCTGATCTTCTCTATTTACTCTCATTACATTACATGCTAAATTGCTGGAATACGATAGTGAGTATTGAATTTGGGACACTGTTGCATGCTTAAAATCTTCAAACAGAATTCCTAGTCCTTTAGAACAATGAAACTAAATGGGATGGGGGTTTATTGTCGAATAATTGTTGCGTTTTGAGTGTTGTTGTTTCCAACATAGCGCTTGATAGTCTATGAGACTCTATGTTTAGAACTACGATAATTCATGCCCTAGGAATGATGAAATGCTTTGTTAAACGCTATAGGAACTTAATGTTTCTTAGATTTCTCTGAAATTGTTCTTCGGAGATAACAATGGCTGCCAAAATATTGTCCTTGAAATACAGAACGAGACCCCGTCGACGGACCGTCGGTCCAGTCCTTCAATACACCATTGTTTGGGTCCGTCAACAACACCTCCCTTAATTTGTCTAAGTGTCTACCCACGGTGGTAGACGACAGTTCGTCAACCCATCGATTGACCGTCCTGCATGACCGTAGACTCTATCTGAACCCTTATTTCTGAAGTTTCTCAAAACTTTTCTAAGGGTCCATCGACGGACCCCTACTAATGGACCGTCGTTCAGTAGATGGTCCATCCTACAGGTCCGTCATCCTTAACAGAAACTATGGTTTTTAAGAATCCAAAAAAGTTTCTAGGGGTCCATCGACGGACGCCCACTGACGGATCGTCGTTCCATCGACGATCCGTCTTGCACTTTCGTTGTCTCTAACAGAATCTTTGTATCTGCAATGTCTAAATTAATATTATAAGTGTCCACCAACGGACCCACACTGATGGACCTTCGTTCCATCGACAGACCAGTGATGTTGTTAGTCAGTCAGTTCTGCAGTTCTGCATCACCACTCTATTTGTGTTTCCTCCTCTGGGTTTTATTCTTTTGAGTGTGTTGCTTGCTTACATTGGTACTAATAACCCCTCCTTGCAGGTAGACAGGGCACACAAGAAAGACTTAGTATACTCTCGAGGAATTTCCAAGTTTGTCGCCCCTTCCCACCGTTTGGTGATTGGGTCGTCCAACGATGAACGTGACCCCGAATACGTCCCCCTAGGCACCCAGACACCGTCACGTGCTTCTAGGACCCTCGAAGCACGCACATGATGATGGCGTTCAGCATAGTCACTGCCTCCCAATCTGATGAGGAACGCACACTGACTGGCAAACTGTCTGGGTCTGCTGCATTTATGAGGGAGAGTCTGGCTATACGGAGGCTTCCGGGTCTGAGGAAGATTCATCTTCATAGGGGTCCAGTGCTCCAGCTACATTGAGGAGGCCGACAGTGCAGATTCTACTCCAGCACCCTTGACCGACGTCCCCGCACCGGTTACTGATCAGCCAAACCGGTGGTATGTCAAGGGTCAATATACGATATACAGGTATGCGAAGCTGCTCAACGACAAGGGGGTCATGGCTCGGACTCTGACAGTTGAGCGACGAGTTCTTACAAGGAGTCTCCCCACGATGTCAGCTATACATGACCTTTTCACCAGCCATCGACTAGAGTGGATGGCCAGAAATTTGGGCCGTTACAGCAAGGAGATGGTGCGAGATTTCTATGCCGCTTATGTGGTGACTCTTAGGGCTAGTTTGGACAAGAGGACTAACACCGCCAAACACGCACCACTTGAGCATGTTCCTGTCCATGGCAAGCGGGTGTGTACCTCTTTGCCCGCCATTCGTAGATTTTTATATAGTGCTGACACTGATGTCACCTGGAGCCCCCTCACTCCTGAGTTTGACTATCGATGAAAGTTGGTAAAGGATGACCGGTTCCAGCGTGAGAGAGTGCTGAGAGATACCACCAAGAGGTGGATATCCCAAAACATATCCGTTGATGGAGAGGGTGTGTATTAGGTGATGGAGCGCAAAGGATGTACTAAGAAGGCCAATATCACATTCACGTCCGAATTCATATGGATCTTTGTCCGTCATTGCCTCTCCCCCACTACTGTAGATTATATTGTTACATGGGATAGCGAAGTGCTCGTAGCTGCCATGGTTGCTGGGTTCGAGCTGGATTTTGCATGGCTGTTATAGACGGTCATTCGTGAGAGGGCCTTTAAGGCCACCACTACTACCCCTTCCCTTGCATGATTTTTGAGTTGTGCAGGTCTACTAGAGTGCCCTGTGGAAAATTGATATGCTAAAAACCTCGAATGGCATAGTGGATATCGTTCTCATCCGGGATGAGGCCATGATATGGATCCTAATAGAGGGCCCCAAGAAGAGGTACAGCTTCTAGGTGAGAGCTTTGCAGGCACGATATAGCAAGCCCAAGGGGCTGATAAAGATACATCAGATCCTACGGACACCACCCCGATTGAGTCTATCCCGGGTACTAGCACAACTCCCAGCTCCTCCCGCTCCACCTCATCTGCAGCACTAGTCTCGATCACTAGGGTCTAGAAGTTAGAGGACAAAATGGCCACACATCTACAACATATCAAGACTTGGATGCAGAAGTCCATTGCTGAGGTGCAAGAGCGAATCGAGATGAAGATGGCCCAGCGGACTGAGAGGCAGATTATGTAGGTCCACCAGCGCCTTGACGTATTTAAGTTGAGGGTTCTCGCCCAGCCTGCCCTTACTGTATATTTGACAACTCTCCAGGCTGCCGTGGCGAGTTTGAGAGCATATATGGATGTCGTACTAGAGGCTCGCGTACTAGAGTCTAAGGCCCCATCTGTGGATCCTATTGAGGATACGGTGATGGCTGCACTGTTCTCCACCACTGTTGAGCCATCACCTCATCCCCATGATCATACCAAGAGGCACCAATCTAGAGAGGATTATGAGTCTCGATCAAGGAAAAGAAAGCGTCTTGAGTTGGAGGCTTCGAGGAGAGCCTCGCTGATTGATGAGGAGGCCCGACAGATGAGGGATCAGGAGGTGGATGATGGCACTACTGAGGGTGCTGTTATTGTTGTGGACACTACCGATGGTGTCCCTACTACAGAGGGAGCGGGTTCCGAGAAACCGGACCCCCCATCTTGTTGATCATCGGCGCTATGCGCCTCAGGTTTGCTTCACCTACCACTTGGTTTTATATTTTTAAATGCATTGGGGACAATTGCATGCTCTTTTGTTAGGGGTGGGGTAAATGGAAAGTGAGTTCTATGGTGAAGTCTGAATGGCCCAACTCACTATCCTCTCTTGGGGTTTTCTTGTCTGTTTTCTTTTTCCCCAAGAGACCGTTTACTTTAATGTTGAACCGGCACGTTAGTATCTTGTACATAGTATTGATATGAAATCTGACACATGATGGCTAAATAAAATATCCTGATTTAAAGAAAATGCTTGCATGATTAGGCATATTGATGATGAATGTGTGGCTCTAAGAATGACATAGATATACACCCTACATGACCCTCAATCATAAGTTCGAACTAAGTGTCTGATAATTTGGTAGGGTAATGAAGTGTTAAGTGAGTGTGAGAAAGTTTAATAGATCACCGTTTGTAGTGAGCTAGAACTTTCCCGGTTAGTCATTCTAAAAGTAATTTGTAATAGACAATTAGGAAATGATCATAGGCCCTTGTTCAAGATATTCAATCTTTAGCCTAGATAAAATAAAACCGAATGAAATTAATCCCTTCTTGATCCAAATGATTTGAGCTTAAAATGAATTTTTTTCTACCCCAACTTATCTTCTAGGAATTATGTGTTGGCCGTGGTCCCTCCTTGGACATGTGCACCTCAACTTATGCCAAAAGAATAAGTGGAGGGTGGCTAATGCATAAAACAACCTTGTCGTAGCCCTGACCCAACCTTGGATATTGTGTACCTTGACCTATGGCAAAGCCATGAGTTGAGGATGGCTATTATGAGGAATGCTCCGGAAAGTGGGGCTGAAAGAATAAAGTGAGACAAAAAGAAAATAAAAGTGACTCCAACAAATTTGAAATTTAGTGAAAAAAAATTGCAAAATTTGAAATTAAAAAAAATAATTAAAGAAGATTCACTTACACAGAAGGAGAAAGAAAGGAGAAAAGCAAGGAAAATGAATATAATAAAATTAAGAAATAGGGAGGAATAAATGATGAGAAGGTAGGATGCTTAGTTGTTATGTCAAGGAGGACAACAAGTCACTAAAATACATCAAAATGGTCCTTACCTGACCCTAAACCTATGTTACAAGCAAAGAAAGTCCTATCGTGACCCTAAGAGTCTAATATGTTGAACTTAAAGCAGTGAAAATAAGGCAAGCCTATGGCAATAAGTACTAATGAGGTGAGAATTTGTTATGAGAGTGAGTTTTGAAAAAATAAATCCTTATACTCAAACTAAAAACACTGTGTGAAAAAGGAGGATATTGTTTTCAAAGAAAGGACACTAGTTTCAATACTGGAAAGTTGGCAGCTTGGTAAAAAGTAAAAGATGAGAGGTGTCGGTGTGTGGTGAGTCTGTGCAATCTTCTGATCCACATGAGCGAGCCTAATAGTGATATCATGCATGAACATAATGAAATAATAAAGATTGACAGCCACATGATTGCGAAAGTTAAAATAAGGATACTTTTGTACAAACATTTTTGTGGTGAGTCATAGTACTTTCAATGCTTTTTCCTTAAGTTTAGTGTGTATCTAAGGCCTCTTTGAAGTAGTTTTAATGTATTTTTTCTTTGTGTTTGCAGGAAAAACTGTCCAGAATGATAAAGCTGAAAATATGCTGAAAATTGTAGAAAAGATGACCTACGGAGGCATCGACGGTCTGTCTTCCCATCGATGGTCCGTAGGTGGCAACCATCGCCATGAAGATGTTATTCTACCAAGGAAATATTGGGGAATTATGACTAAGTGTTAGGCTACGGAAGGGATAACAGTCCGTCGTCTCATCGACGGACCGTCTTGGTGATCCGTTGTTGTTAACAGAATGTAGCCTTAGTACTCGATTATAAAGATTCTAAGTGTGGAGCAATGAAGTCCATCAACGGACCGTCAATGTGTAAACCGACTGTTGTCTTGGTCCGTTGCTGGTAACAGAGAGTTGGAGAAGAAAGCAAATGAAAATAGAGTTGAAGTATGGACCGACGGATGTGTCGACAGTCCGACGGTTAGGTAGTCGGCGCAACACGCATTTTTGGACAGATTTTCCTTATTTAGGTTTCCGTTTATGTTTAGTATTCTTTTATTATAATTGTACCAAAAACCTCATTTTTGGGGTTATACTCTTGGTTGTTTATCTTATTTGTAATATTGGTTGTTGAATATTGGACTTTGGAAAATACTTCATTTTTCCAAAATCATTTATTAAACTATTTTCTCGAATTCAAGTGATTTTCTGGATTTTTTTCAATCCAATCAAAGTAAGTACATGAATTTGTCTAATCAATATGAATTGGGTAATTATGAACATGGGTAACTAAATCCATAACTAGGATTGTGGTAACCATGGGTAATCAACAATGTAAAACTAGTTAAAATAACTATTCTCGAATAGTTTCTTGTATGTATTGATAATTCTTTCGTTTAGAAGTCTTTTTAATGAGTGAAGGCATTAGAACTCGCTTTGTTGGTACTTGCTGGACCAAGGAGGTAGATAATAAGAAAAGTATTATCAACGTAAATTTAATATATTCTATCTGATAGGCTAGTGTCGATTGGTGCAATGTAATAACAAAGCCATACATCGACTATGATTCTTAATATGAGGTAAAAGGTAAGGTTTAGTAGAGTACACACGCGTAGTGGACCAAGGTGCGGAGTGAAATTCAATAGTTGTCGGACCAAGGAATTAGGGATACATAACTTACCACTATGCATGGAAGATACTAGGGAAGAGTTGTTATAACTAGGGTTACTGCGTTATGAACCTATGGGAAACACTTACACCCTTGTTTCTCTGATCATTTGATAAACATCAAATATTTGAACTAGCTACTTGTTTACTTAGACTTAATTAATTACTTTGTTACACAAAATCCCCCCTTTAATTGTTTGTTTATAGAAAAGACTTGACTAAACAGAAGTAATCGTAGATTAAAGTTAAGTCTAAACTATTTTCCCTCGTGGGATCGACCCCAAACTAACATGTGATTTCTTTACTTGATACGAATGCTTATACTTCTTTAGGGAAGTATAGTTTGAGCGTATCATAAGTATGAGTATATTTATCTATTTGGGAAGTAACGTGAAAGTATGTGTTCTTTCTATGTATGTTAGGGAATCATGTAGACTATGACTATGTGCTTGTATGTGTAGTCTTAGGGTTGATGCATGGTTGTTTCTACTTGTCTATATGAGTTTATAATACTCATATTGATAATGATATGGTAGTGTGTAGGATGACTTAAAGATGATAATGGTTATTCCTATGTGTTTGTAGAATGATTTTAATATGTGTTAAGGTGAAGTAGGTGGTGTCTTGTCTTGACTGACTTGTGTCCCTTACTTGATGCTTGTATGAGTATGAATATTTGATGACTTGACTTAGGATTCTTAAGTATATAAGTATTGAATGTATGAGTGATATGTGAGCTTGAATGATGTTAAGAGGGCCCTTATGAGCTTCTTATCGCCATAAAGTGTATGAGTTGTATGAGTTTCTTATCGCCATTGAAAGGTAGCCCTAAGAGGTCCTCTTTGGTAGTGTAAATGTGATTGGGTTATGAACTTGTTATGGAACCCTCTTATATGAACATTTTATGTGAATTACTCTATGAGAACAAAGGCAAGCACCGAGTGAGTATGGTAAGGGGAGTAGTACTATTTAAGTATAAGACTATATTAAAAAGCATGCCATTCATGCTCTTTAACCATGTGCCTACATGGAATGTGTCCTAGTTCTACCCTTGGCGGATAGAACACCCTCATCGGAGTAGGTTAGAACTCAGAATTCCATGAGTTGATACCATGGTCTATGTGGGTTATTTCCTATTCTCATCATATGGGATACTTACTAGCACTAGAAAAGTTCTATGAAGTTTAGGTGGTGGTAACGGACACTATCTAGACATTGAACAATAGTCTTTGACGGTGTTAGTGAGAGTCCCTAGGTTTTGTCTAAGACCATTACTTGAATATCCTTTATGGGGTGAATGAGTCTTAAATGAACTAATTAATGTAATGACTTAAGTTAAGAAAGTTTGTTAAAATGAATAACTGCTTATCTAGAGTAATTAAGGGTCTTCTAGTTAAAGTGTGAAAGGATCATAGGAACGGTCACTTGTTATCTTAACTAGATAAGTCTTATAAATTACTCTAGTTAGGGAAGGTTGGTGATCATGTAGACATGATCGAAGCCTTAGGTAGTCTTTAGGATTACTTAGTTAATCTTGAAGAGGTCAGTATAGACATTATCTTCTTGATTTACTTAAGGAAGTCTTTTGATAGCCTTTGGAGGAGAATATCACATCATCTATATGCTAAGGTGTTAAGTGAGAATGGTTTTACCTTAGGTAGTCTAAAGTATCTCTTAAGTGTGTGTTTACGGGATTGTATGGTCGATCACATCATAAATCACTCAAGTGAAGCTTAGAACTCACCTTCGGTAGGAGGATCTCATGTTAATAAGTTTGATGTCTTGTAAATGTATTTTGATCTCATTATGGGTTGTCTTAAGAATTTTTTAGGTGTGCTTAGAGAGGGTGTATGAGAGTTCTCTCTTTGTATTACTTAAGAGAGTCTTCGGATAGCTTCTAGTGTAGTTATTACATTCTATATGGTATACTAAGTGAAGTGAATGAAACTTCACTCTAACAGTGAAGTGAGTTCACTATAACATTTCTAAAAATATGACTTTTTGCTTAAGTGATTTCTTATGTGTTTCTAAGTTTTTAAATGTTATTCTTATGCTTATTGTATGATGTTTTAATCGAAATTCATGAAAAGTGTGCTATTTACTTGATGTCCCTTTTTAATGGTTTTTGCATGGCTTCCATACTTAGTACATCTAATGTGTTAACCCCTTCATTTCTTCTTTTGACTAAAGTTTAGGGAATTGGAAGTCTTGATGTTCCATGCAGTATGGATAGGTTTCTAAGGCTTGAAGATGAAGTTTTGGTGAGTCCTCATCGATTCGAGGACAATATCCACATGTCCTCTATGTCATAGACTTTATTTTATTGCCTTGTATGGGAATGATCTGAAGTGTTGTGTACTCTAAAATTTATATGGTTTAAGTAGATGTTGTAAAGATTTAATGTTTATGAAAGATTTATTCGTGTGTGAAGAAAGTTCTAAATTATTACCTATTTAGTATGTTTATTATGCAATGAATGATACAAGAGGCTTAGATGAGACTTCATGAAGTCTCATTTGCCGTGTGACTACACAAGGATGCTCTTACTTCTAGGGTGTACTTTCAGGTCGTGATAGAAATTGTATCAGAGCATAAGGTTTAGGAAGTGTCTTAGTTATCTTATGAACCACATCCAGTAGACTCTTGTTTATAATGTGAAGTACTCCATATTATAAATAGAAGGCTATTGGGTGCTAGGAAAGTTTGACTTCTTCATTCATCTAATCGT
The DNA here is from genome assembly GCA_027704765.1 of Solanum habrochaites. Classification (NCBI taxonomy): domain Eukaryota; kingdom Viridiplantae; phylum Streptophyta; class Magnoliopsida; order Solanales; family Solanaceae; genus Solanum; species Solanum habrochaites. The sequence goes on along the minus strand of JAKWJA010002498.1, from coordinate 12,766,750 downwards.
GCCTAAGAGCTTTGTATATGGTGTATTTCCCTTGTTTTCCTTATGTGTTGGTCCCTTGAGGGTGACTTTATGAAGTTTGTGTTGAGGGATAGAAAAGATGAGATGTGATTTGTTGGATGAGGTGTGATAGAAGGTGGTTTTGACCTTAGATTTGTTTGGTTACCTTGTGAAGGGTAGTTAAGTTTGGAAGAATGGTAATGTATAGTGTGAGAATGTGAAGGAGTAGTTGTTAATACAGTTTTAAGTTGTTAAGACCCCAACCATAGGAAGGGAGGTCATGGGATATGAAAAGTTAAAGGTGAGTTCTACTAATAAGGGGGGTGTAGTAGTTAAATGATGAGACCTTTTAGATTCTTTGTCACTATGAGTTTGACTTTGGCAAGAGAGTGTTAGTAAGATTTAAGGTGTCTTGAGGGTGTCCCTTGTAGTGAATGTTATGTTGACCTTAGAATGGGTTTCTCCTAAGTGGGGGAGTGTAGTGAAGGTATGGTTGTTTCGAGTAAAGTACCTTTAACCTTTCCTTATGTGTTTATTAAAGCCTACAACAGAGAGTTCGTAGTAAGTTCAGTTTTGTAGGAGTCTTTTGTGGAAGATGAGTTCCAAATAGTCTCCTTATGGTATTCATGTTCGATTGAAGTTTTGTTGAAATTAAATTTCATTAACTTTTTTTATTGTGTATTTATGAAACCATGATTATGTTGTAAAATGTGTTTATATGATGTTACCTTGCATATTAGATTGTTTCTATCATGAATTGCCTAAAAGTTGCATTATTGCAAAAGTTACACAATTCACTGTACTACACTGCCAGTTCACTATAGTATTTTTCAAAATTTGACTAATTGATTTTTTTGGTATAAAATTATTGTAATGTGGTTAGAACTAATGTAGCATGATATTTCATAAAAAATGAGTTTTCGTTATTGGAATGAAGCATGTGAGTTTTATAGCATAATGAGTTATAGAATTGTTTGCTCGTTACTTGTTGTATTGTGAATATCTTAATCATGTGAAGTGATGTTTTATTCTTGATTATGTGTTATATGGTATAGTCATGAGTTTATAATTGATTCTCTATTCTTGGAAGTGTTCGAAGAGTGGCAAGTGTCATTCGAGGAAGAATATTGTTCAAGTGAGGGAGATTGTAAGACCTTGAAAATGACTTAGGTAAATATAGAGTCTAACATGGTTTTAGTGATGGTATAAAGTCCTAAAATGTTTTATAATGTGGTTTTGAGTTTGTGTCTAAGGTTTTAGGTGCATTGGAAGTCAAAAGTCAACGGACAACCAAGACGTTCGACGACTAAGTGACCTATGTGCCTCATATTTGGTTGTATGTGTTTATGTGTGATGCATGAGCTTATATTGTCCTTAAAGGAGTTATTATAGTATATATATACAGTGTGTCAAGTTTCGTTAAGTTTGGGGGTAAAACGTTCAATAACGTCCATGACGTTCGAAAGGCTTGCCTTGAGACGACCTTGTTTGTCTATGTATGTTTCGTCGAGTTTTACGTTTTAGTTTTAGATGAAACTTATGTGAAAGATCCTAAACTCATATACGAACATATTTTAGGTGGAAATGTCTGGGTACAACTCCATGTAAGACCTGCAAGGGGCCCTAAAGGAGGACCCCAATGTTGAAATTCAACACTTCTAGGTAGTGGCCAAACGACGAACCAAACGACGGCCGATCCACTAGGAAACAGTCCATCGATTGGTCTGGTCAATGGGGCGAAGTTGCCTGCAGGTTGAGGAGTCTCCGAATTAATCCAAGAGACCCCCATCGATAGGACATGGGTGAGACCACGGACCGTCGATGCATCCGTCGATGGGTCAATGTGTTTTCTGCAAGCTTTTTATTATGTTGTCGGGTGAAGTTGTAAATTCACCCCAAGACCCTATGAGTCTTTGGACGGTTTTTTTGAGTTTTTATGTGTATTTTAAGAGTATATAAGTCATTAAACTCTGATTATAACCCTAATTTTCAAAGATTTCAAAAAAATGAAAAAGTCCAATTTCTACTCTTAAGTCTTGTGTTCTTGCATAAATGGTTTCCAAACGTTTATATATGATGAAATTGATGTATAATTGATTTTTTCCAATGATATTATCCACGAACCCTTGATATTATCAAATCTCTAAATTTCACTAAAATATGTATGAACTGATTATGCTTTGATATTCATGAATTCAAATGTAGATTGTTATGGGCTTTTTATTCATGTATATATTATGTATATATGGTATATAGGTTGTTTTAATTTGATTAATTGAGTAATGAATACTGCATTCTAACCTTATTGAATTGATATCGACTTAATGCTTATGATTTATAATGTAATTTTGTATGGGCTATCTAATAATGCAATAATTATTTTCAATTGATATCTAGGTCGTATTAGATTGATACTTATGTAATGAATTGACCTAGTTCGATTGATTATTGACATAATTGTCTTTAGTAGGTAGTTATGGCCTTGGGTAAGGTCCTTATGATATTTTATTGGACAATTTAGCTTTGGAATCGAAGTGGTAAGATGGAGTGGGGGTATTCTTCCCTTAATCCTTTTATTTTATGTAATTAGACTTAAATTCTACTGTAATTGGTACGGTCCACTTATGATGGCGGTGCTACGTGAATTTATGTGGCCTTGTCGGCGTTACTTTATGCAATATGATGATCATGGACTTGTCGGCACTACTTTATGTACTATGATGATTTTCTTAGTTAATTTTTGTGAATTAAGAGTATATTTATCTATTTGGGAATTAATGTGAAAGTATGTGCTCTTTCTATGTATGTTAGGAAATAATGTAGATTAAGACTATGTTCTTCTATGTGTAGTCTCAGAGTTGATGCATGGTTGTTCCTACTTGTCTATATGAGTTTATAATAGTTGTATTGATGATGATATGTTAGTGTGTAGGATTACTTAAAGTGGATAATGGTTATTCATATGTGCTTGTACAATGATTAATAGTATGTGTTAAGGTGAAGTATGTGGTGTCTTATATTGACTGACTTGTGTCCCTTACTTGATGCTTGTATGAGTATGAATATGTGATGTCTTGATTTCGGATGCTTAAGACTCTTACTCTTGAATGTATGAGTGATATGTGACCTTGAATGATGTTAACAGGTTCCGTTATGTGAAAGGTTGAACCTACTTGTAAAGTTATGTATGTTGATGTCGAAATTCGTAATGGTATCCTTCAAGTAAAGGAATGATGGAATTAAGGTTGATTGGATTCAACGGTATCATATCAAACCTTAGGAAAGGCATCACGAGCTTCTTTTCGCCATTGGAAGGTAGACCTAAGAGGTCCTATTTTGTAGGGTTAATGTGATTGGCTTATGAGCTTGTTATGGAACCCTTTTATGTGAACCTTTACTGTGAATTACTCTATGAGAACAAGTCAAACACCGAGTGAGTATGGTAAGAGGAGTAGTTCTAGTAAAGTATGAGAGAAGATTACAAAGCATGCCATTCATATTCCTTAACCATGTGCCTACATGGGATGTGTCCTAGTTCTACCCTTGGCAAGTATAACACCCTCATCGGAGTAGGTAACAACTCCGGATTCCATGACTTTCTTCCATGGTCTATGTCAGTTTTTGCCTATTCTCATCATATGTGATACTTACTAGCACTAGAGAAGTTCTATGAAGTTTAGGTGGTGCTATGGGACTCTATCTAGACATTGCACAATAGGCTTTGAAGGTGTTAGTGAGATTCCCTAGGTCTTGTCTAAGACCATTACTTGAATATCATTTTTGGGGTGAATGAGTCTTAAATGAACTAATTAATGTAATGACTTAAGTTAAGAAAGTATGTTAAAATGAATAACTACTTATCTAGAGTAATTAAGGGTTGTCTAGTTAAATTGTGAAAGGATCATAGGAACGGTCACTTCTTATCTTACCTAGATAAGTATTAAAAATTACTCTAGTTAGGGAAGGTTGTTGATCATGTAGACATGATCGAAGCCTTATGTAGTCTTAAGGATTACTTAGGTAATCTTGAAAAGGTCACTATGGACATTATCTTCTTGATTTACTTAAGTAAGTCTTTTGATAGCCTTTGGAGGAGAATATCATATCATTTATATGCTAAGGTGTTAAGTGAGAATGATTCTATCTTAGGTAGTCTAAAGTATCTCTTTGTGTGTGTGTAAGGTATTGTATGGCCGATCACTTCACAACTCACTCATATGAACCTTAGAACTCACCTTGGGAAGGAGCACATCATGTTCATATGTTTGATGTCTTGTAATTGTACGTTGATCTAATTATGGGTTGTCTTAAGGATATTTTAGGTGTGCTTAGAGAGGGTGTATGGGAGGTCTGTCTATGTATTACTTAAGTGAGTCTTAGGATAGCTCCTAGTGAGGGACTTACATGCTATATGGTATGCTAAGTGAAGTGAATGAAACTTCACTCTAACAGTGCAGTGAGATCACTATACAGTAAAGTGAATTCACTGTGACATTTCTAAAAATGTGACTTTTTGCTTGAGTGATTTCTTATGTGTTTCTAAGTTGTTAAATGTTATTCTTATTCTAATAGTATAGTTTTTTAATCGAAATTCATGAAAAACATGCTATTTACTAAATGTCCCTTTTTCATGGTTTTTGCATGACTTCCATACTTAGTACATCTAATGTGTTAACCCCTTCATTTTCCTTTTTGATTAAAGCGTAGGGAATTGGAAGTCTTGATGTGCCGTGGAGGATGGATAGATTTCTAAGGCTTGAAGATGAAGTATTGCTGAGTCCTTATCGATTCGAGAACAATATGCACATGTCCCTTATGTCATAGACTTTATTTTATTGTCTAGTATGGGATTGATCCCAAGTGTTGTATACTCTAAAGTTTAGATGGTTCAAGTTGATGTTGTAAAGATTTCATGTTTTAAATGAAAGTCTTCCGCTTGTGTAATGTTTATGAAAGAGTTCTTCGTGTGTGAAGAAAGTTTTAAATTGTTACCTATTTTAGTATGTTTATTATGCAATGAATGATACGAGAGGCTAAGATGAGACTTCTGAAGTCCCATTTGCCGTGTGACGACACAACGACGCTCTAACTTCTAGGGTGTACTTGCGGGTCTTAAGAGAGATGGTATAAGAGCATAAGGTTTTGTGAGTGTTTTAGTTGTATTATGAACCACATCTAGCAGAGTCTTGTTTATAGTCTGAAGCGCGCCACATTATAAATAGGAGGCTATTTAAAGCTAGGAAAGTTTCACTTCTTTATTCATCTAATCGTGCCTAAGATGTTTGTATGTGGTGTCTTTCCCTAGTTTCCCTTATGTGTTTGTCCCTTGAGGGTGACTTCATGAAGTTTGGGTTTAGGCAGAGAAAAGATGAGATGTGATTTGTTGGATGAGGTGTTATAGAAGGTGGTTTTGACCTTAGATTGGTTTGGTTACCTTGTGAAGGGTTGTTAAGTTGTGATGAATTGTAAGGTATAGTGTTAGAATGTGAAGGAGTGGTTGTTAATATAGTTTGAAGTTGTTAAGACCCCAACCATAGGAATGGAGGTGATGGGATTTGAAAGAGTAGAGGTGAGTTCTCCTAGTAAAGGGTATGTAGTGGTTAAGTGATGAGACCTTTGAGATTCCTTAGTCACTATGAGGTAGACTTTGGTAAGAGAGTGTTTGTATGATTTAAGGTTTCTTCAGGGAGTTACTTGTAGTGAATATTATGTTGACCTTAGAATGGGTTTCTCCTAAGTGAGAGATTGTGGTGAAGGTATGGTTGTTGGGATAGAAATACCCTTAACCTTTCGTTATGAGTTTATTCAAGACTAAAACCGAGAGTTCGTGGTAACTTGAGTTTTCTAGGAGTCTTTTGTGGAAGATGAACTCCAAATATTCTCCTTATGATGTGCATGTTTGATTGAAGTTTTGTTGAAATTGAATTTCATTAACTTCTTGCATTGTGTATTTATGAAACCATGATTATGTTGTAGAGTGTGTGTATATGATGTTACCTTTCATATTAGCTTGTTTCTATCATGAATTGCCTAAAAGTTGCACTTTTGCAAAAGTTACACAATTCACTGTAATGAACTACTAGTCCCTAAAATGAATTAGGTAAATATAGAGCCTAACATGGTTTTTGTGTTGTTCTAAAGTCCTAAAATGTTTTATCATGTGGGTTTGAGGCAGTGTCTAAGGTTTTAGGTGCAGTGGAAGTGAAACATCAAGGGACGACCAAGACGTTCGACGACTAAGTTACCTATGTGCCTCATATATGGTTGTATGTTTTTATGTGTGATGCATGAGCTTATATAGTCCTTAAATTAGTTATTATAGTATATCTAGGCAGTGTGTCAAGTTTTGTGAAGTTTGGAGATCAAACGTCCATGACGTTCGAAAGTCTTACCTTGGGACGACCTTGTTTGTCTATGTATGTTTCATCTAGTTTTACGTGTTCGTTTTTTATGAAACATATATGGTAGGTCCTAAACTCGTATAAGAACATATTTTGGGTGGAAATGTCCGGGTACAACTCCATGTAGGACCTGCAAGGGGTCCTAAAGGAGGACCCCAATGATTGAATTCAACACTGCAAGGCAGTGGCCAAACGACGACCCAAACGATGGCCGGTCAGCTAGGCAACGACCCGTCGATTGGTCTCGTTGATGGATCCAAGTTTCTTCTTCATTTTTCATTGGTTTATTCAAATAAGGTATGGGAGTTCTTAATATAAGTTTTTCTATCACCTTAGAGCCAATATCATAGATGATTTTCACAGATTTCAAAAAGATGAAAAAGTCCAAGTTCTAGTCTAAGTCTTGGGTTCTTGCATAAATGGTTTCCAAACGTTTATAAATGATAAAATTGATGTATAATTTATGTTTTCCAATGAAATTATCCATAAACGCCTGATATTCTCAAATCTCTAAATTCCACTAAAATATGGATGAATTGATTATGCTTTGATATTCATGAAATCATGTGTAGATTGTTATGGGCTTTTGATTCAAGTATATATTAGGTATGTATGGTATATAGTCTGTTTAATTTGATTAATTGACTAATGAATACTCTTAGATCTATTGTATGCTAAGCTTTTTGAATTGATATTGACTTAATGCTTATGATTTCTAATGTAATTTTCTATTGGCTATCTAATGATGCAATAATTATATTCAATTTATATATAGGTTGTATATATTGATCAGCATGTAATGAATTTACCTTTTTAATTTATTATTGATATAATTTTATTGATTTATTGGTTGTGGCCTTGGGTAAGCGCCTTATGATATTGAACTGGATGATTTAGCTTTGGAATCGAAGTGGTAAGATGGAGTGGGGGTATGTTGACCTAATTCATTTTATTTTATCTCAATTAGACTTAAATTCTATTGTGATTGATATGGTCAACTTATGGTGGCGTTGCTATGTGAATTTATGTGGCCTTATAATTGTTACTTTATGCAATATGATGATCATTGCCTTGTCAGCAATAAATGAAGGACTATGATGATTTTCTTAGTTTATTTGTGTGAAGTATCAGTATATTTATCTATTTGGTAATTATTGTGAAAGTATGTGTCGTTTCTATAAATGTTAGGAAATCATGTAGACTATGACTATGTGCTTCTATGTGTAGACTCAGGGTTGATGCATGGTTGTTCCTACTTGTCTATATGAGTTTATAATAGTTATATTGATGATGATATGGTAGTGCATAGCATGACTTGAAAATGATAATGGTAATACCTATGTGCTTGTAGAATGATTATTAATATGTGTTAAGGTGAAGTATGTAGTGTCTTGTCTTGACTGACTTGTGTCCCTTACTTGATGCTTGTATGAGTATGAATATGTGATGCCTTTAATTAGGATGCTTAAGTCTCTTAGTCTTGATTGTATGATTGACATGTGACCTTGAAATAATAAGAGGGTCCTTTATGTGAAACCTTGAACGTAGTGGTAAGGTTATGTGTGTTGAAGTCGAAAGTCTTAATGGTATCCTTCAAGTAAAGGAATGATGTAATTAAGGTTGATTGTCATCCACGTCATCATATCAAACCTTAGGAAAGTCATCATGAACTTCTTGTCGCCGTTAGAATGTAGTCCTAAGAATTCCTCTTTGGTAGGGTAAATGTGATTGGGTTATGAACTTGTTATGAAACCCTTTTATGTGAACCTTTAATGTGAATTACTCTATGATAACGAAGGCAAGCAACGAGTGAGTATGTTAAGGGGAGTAGTTCTAAATAAGTATGAGACTGTATTAAAAAAGATACCCTACATATTCCTTAACCATGTGCCTACATGGGATGTCTCCTAGTTCTACCCTTGGCAAGTAGAACACCCTCATTGGAGTAGGTTAGAACTCCGGATTCCATGATTTGCTACAATGGTCTATGTTGATTATTGCCTATTCTCATCATATGGGATACTTACTATCACTAGAGAAGTTCTATGAAGTTTAGGTGGTGGTATAGGACGCTATCTAGACATTGCACAATATGTTTTGAAGGTGTTAGTGAGAGTCCCTATGTCTTTTCTAAGACTATTACTTGTATATCCTCTATGGGGTGAATTAGTCTTAAATGAACTAATGAATATAATGACTTAAGTTAAGAAAGTATGTTAAAATGAATAACTACTTATCTAGAGTAATTAAGGGTTGTTTGGTTAAGGTGTGAAGGTGGCATAGGAATGGTCACTTCTTATCTTACCTAGATAAGTCTTAAGAATGAATCTAGTAAGGGAAGTTGGTTGATCATGTAGACATGATCTAAGCCTTAGGAAGTCTTAAGGATTACTTAGGTAATCTTGAAGAGGTCACTGTGGACGTTATCTCCTTGATTTACTTAAGTAAGACTTTGGATAGCCTTTGGAAGGAGAATATCATATCATCTATATGCTAAGGTGTTAAGTGAGAATGATTCTATTTTATGTAGTCTAAAGGATCTCTTAGTGTGTGTGTAAGGGATTGTATGGGCGATTGCTTCATAACTCACTCAACTGAATCTTATAACATACCTTGGGTAGGAGGATCTCCTGTTCATATGTTTGATGTCTTGTAAATGTATGTTGATATCATTATGGGTTGTCTTAAGGATATTTTAGGTGTGCTTAGAGAGGGTGTATGGGAGGTCTCTCTTTGTATTACTTAAGAGAGTCTTAGGATAGATCCTAGTGAGGGACTTATATGTTATATGGTATGCTAAGTGAAGTGAATGAAACTTCATTGTAACAGTGAAGTGCGCTTACATTACAGTGAAGTGAATGAAACTTCATTGTATAGTGAAGTGAATTCACTGTAACATTTCTAAAAATATGACTTTTTGCTTAAGTGATTTCTTATGTGTTTCTAAGGTGTTAAATGTTATTCTTATTCTATTAGTATGTTATTTTAATATAAATTCATGGAAAAGCATGCTATTTACTAAATGTCCCTTTCATGGTTTTTGCATGGCTTCCATACTTAGTACATCTTATGTGCCAACCCCTTGTTTTCTCATTTTGACTAAATTGTAGGGAATTAGAAGTCTTGATGTTCCATGGAGGATGGATAGTTTTCTAAGGCTTGAAGATGAAGTGTTAGTGAGTCCTCATCTATTCGAGGACAATATCCACATGTCCTTTATGTCGTAGACTTTATTTTATTGTCTTTTATGGGATTGATTTCAAGTGTTGTATATTCTAATGTTTAGATGGTTCAAGTAGATGTTGTAAATATTGAATGTTTTAAATGAAAGTCTTCCACTTGTGCAATGTTTATAAAAGAGTTCTTCGTGTGTGAAGAAAGTTTTAAATTCTTTCCTATTTTTGTTTGTTTATTATGCAATGAATGATACGAGAGACATAGATGAGACTTCTTGAAGTCTCATTTACCGTATGACGACACAAGGACGCTCTAACTTCTAGAGTGTACTTGCGGGTGGTGACATTATCAGCATGTCATCCACATATAGGCATACCATGACTTCCTAATTTGGAGTATCTTTAATGTAAACACATTTCTCACATTCATTGATCTTAAATTCATTTGACAACATGGTTTGATCAAACTTTGCATGTCATTTTTCTTGTGCTTGTTTTAGTCCATAAAGTGAGTTAACAGGTTTGCATACTTTCTTTTCATTACAAGGAACTAAGAAGCCCTCATATTGTTCCATGTGAATTTCTTCCTCCAGCTCTCCATTTTAGAAGGGGGTTTTCACATCCATTTGATGGATTTCAATATCGTATACTGCAACTAGGGCTATTAACATCCGAATTGATGTAATCCTAGTCACTAACGAGTATGTGTCAAAATAATCAAGACATTATTTTTGTCTAAAGTCTTTGACAACAAGTCTTGCTTTATATTTTTCAATAGTTCCATCATCTTTCATCTTCTTTTTAAAGATCCATTTTTAACCCAAAGGTTTGTTTCCTAAAGGAATATCAACCAACTCCCAGGTATGATTGCTTAGGATTGATTCAATCTCACTATTGACAGCCTCCTTCCAAAAGGTTGAGTAGCTGGACAACATTTCTTCCTTGAAGTTTGAGGCCCACTTTCTAGAGGGAATGTTACAAAATAAGATCCAAATGAAGTAGTTGTCCTTTGACATTTATTGAGCCTTGGACTCTCTTAATTGGTTTCATTCTTTTTTGGTTCTTCTCGGGGTTGTTTAGACCCCCCACTAGATGACTCAAATGTAGTTTTATATGGATATTTATGTTCAACAAATTCAGCATTATCTGATTCCATTACTGTATTATCATGAATATTTGGATGTTCGAGATTATGAATAAAAAATCGACATGTCTTACTGTTAATCTCATATCCAATGAATACACAATCAACAGTCTTAGACCCTATTTTCACCCTCTTAGGTATAGGAACCTGGATTTTAGCTAGACACTCCACACTTTAAAATATTTCTAGTTGAGTTTTCTACTTTCCGTTGCTCATATGGAATAACAGGTGTCTTCGTGTGAGGTACTCTATTGAGTATTCGATTTGCTGTAAGGATAGTTTCCCCCCACAAGTATTGTGGTAAACCTGAACTTATAAATAAGACATTCATCTTTTCCTTTGAAGTTCAGTATTTCTTTTCCGCAATACCATTAGATTGAGGAGTGTAAGGAGCAGTATTTTGATGGATTATTTCATTTTCCAAACATATTTCTGCAAATGAAGATTCATATTCTCCGTCTCTATCACTTCTGATCATTTTGATCTTTCTATCCAAACTGATTTCATCTTCAGTTTTATATTGCCTGAGTGCATCTATTGTTTCATCCTTGCCACTTAGAAAATAGACATAACAATATCTAGTGCAATCGTTAATAACAGTTATGGAATACTTTTTCTCGCCACGTGATGGTATTGACTTCATATCACAAATATCAGTGTGATTCAGTTCTAACGGATTTGAATTCCTTTCCACAAATTTATATGGATGCTTAACATACTTAGATTCAACACAAATTTTACATTTTGATTTATTACACTCAAATTTAGGCAAAACATTTAAGTTAATCAGCTTTCACAAGGTTTTCTTTGTGTCCCAAACGTTCATGCCATAAATATTTAAACTCAAGCAAGTAAAAAGAATCGGAATCTTTATTCATATAAACTACAATTACATTGAGTTTGAAAAGGTCATCACTGAGGTAACCTTTTCCTACATACATTTCATTCTTACTCACTACTAACTTATCAAAAACAAATACACATTTGAATCCATTCTTAGTTAGAACTAGAATAAAAACTAAGTTCTTTCGCAATTCCAAAACATACAAGACCCTGTTCAAAGTCACCATATTGATGTTATCTTTAATAGGACCTTGCCAATTCCTTCCATCTTTTCAACAACAAAGTTTTCCATAAACAACTTCTCGTCTATAGGTGCTGGAGTGTATGATGAAAATATTTTTTTTCAGAACAAACATAGCATGAGGCACCGGAATTTATCCACCATTCTCTTGAATTTCCAACCAAGTTACATTGTGAAAGCATTGTACAGAGATCATCCATTTCTCCTTTGGATTCAGCCAAATTTGTTTGATCCTTCTTTTTTTTGTCTTTCTTGGTACCCCGACATTCAGTAGCCTTATGACTACGTTTGACACAATTGAAGTAGCTTCCATTGAATTTCTTCTTAGGAGGATTACTTTTTGGACCAGATGCTTTCTTTCTTTTCTTTAATTTTGTGGGATTTTCTTTAACGATA